>CM035151.1:0-443577 GCA_020205615.1 Panax quinquefolius
GTCGTCTGAAATTGATTTCTGTATTTCACAGGGAGTGGCGGGAAGTTCTTGGGAGAATACGTCGAGAATTTATTAACAATTAGAATGTCGTTTAAAAGCGGCGTGTTTTATATTGCGTCTGTGACATGAGCTAA
Source organism: Panax quinquefolius (assembly GCA_020205615.1). NCBI lineage: Eukaryota > Viridiplantae > Streptophyta > Magnoliopsida > Apiales > Araliaceae > Panax > Panax quinquefolius. Next base: position 135 of record CM035151.1, read on the forward strand.
GAAAGCTTGACGTCCGTTTTTTCGATAAGCGAATAGCTTTATGGCTTAGAGATAGCCAAGTGATTGATTTTAATGGTTTGATCGTTTGAATTAAGCATAATAGGTTGATTAGAGATATGAAAGCTAATGACCTTCTGAAAAGCAATCGATTTTGCATGATAAGTAGTTAACCGATCGATCCACAAGAATCCCGTCGAATCTGAGTATTTTTAATGAAATAAAGATCGACCGGAGTAATATGAGAGGTCTGGAAGTTTAGACAACAAAGACTTATAAGCGATTGGATGTAATGAAGGTTTCTCAATGAGTTTCGTGAGATAAATCAAAAGTCTAATTTCTCCAGTCGAAATTTAATCGATGAAACGTGAAGTAGGAGAAATAAAAAGAATAGGTAGAAATAGGTATCAGAATAAAGTATAGACTTAGTTAGAGTTTATGATAAAGCTTACCGTGATGACCTCATTCGGTTCCTTGCTCTTTGGGAGGTCACAACAAATGCTCTCCTTGCCTTTCTGGGTTTGAATTTTACTACGGGATGACACTTTGGTGCCTCCATCTAGCTGAATTTGTCTTGATGGCAACAATAATCCCGGCTAAGTGACCTTCTCTTCCTGATTATAACATCTTTGAATGACTTGTAGCAGTTTGGATTTGATGTAATCCTACTCCTCTCGCATTTGAAGCATATGATAGGTGGTCTTTCTCCTTCACTTAACTGATGGAGTCTCTTTGGTCTTGGCGTCTTTCCGTCATTGTTGAATCTCCTTTTCTTAGAATCATCCAGTTCTTATTGTTTTGGCCACGATTACCATAAAGTGGTTACCGTAATACTCTGGCACATTGATTCCCTCACGACTTATTATCACCTTAGCCTCGATGACTATTACCATTTGGTATTATAATTTTCTTAGGGTAACTTTCTCTTTTTAGTTGCGTTGGCTCGTTATCGTTCCTTAGCTTGAGCCACTATTCTGACACTGTACGAATCTGAAACAGGTTTATGAGAAATAAGATGTTGGCACGTATCTCGACTTGAACCTCTTAAAACATTAGCGCCATTCTCTTCCGTTATCCACAGAGTGGGGCCTGGAGCAAGTGATAACTTTCATGAAATTTTGCCTCGTATTGCGACACGGTCGTATTGTTTTGTTCAACTTGATAAACTCCTCCTCATAATGCCGCGAATACTTTCCGGGGAAAGTATTTGTCGTTGAAACGACTCTGGAACTTCTCGAAGATATCTTGATGCAATTTGGTTGGTCACGTTTCTGGAATTCCACACGATGTCTAACTTTCTCCAGCGCTTGATAAAAAGCGTGAAGGGAACTTTTGCTCCTCGGAGCATCGAACATCGAAATATCTTGGTAATACGCTTTATCATTACTTCCGCCCGCGAAGTGGTTTTGGCTTCTCCCTTAAACTCCGGTGGTCGGCTCCTTGGGGTGTTTAGCGGTGACCATGGGGAGTTTCTAGTGTTCCACCTACGTTTTGGGCCGAGGTGTTCTCTGCTTTCTTTGTTGCGTAAATTGCGTAAAGCCTCGAACATTTGATCGTTCATCGTTTGGTCGGTGTTGTTGTTGCATGAGAGTTATGTCGCGCTACGATGCACATTATCTTGATTATTGATATGTGGTGAATCGACGATACGCTGCGCTCCGTGCTATTCTCAACATTCTCGGATGTCATTTGAATCTGCCACAAAAGCAAAGGTTAATTGACGTGTAACAAATTATCCTTATCTTCTTGCGACAATAAAATATACGTAAACGGGTAGGTGCATATCTTAGCGAAGGTATTCCCGTCTCTCCCTCCAGTACTATTCTCACATCTTAGCGGGGATCGTATCCCTAAGCTCGATACCAGTTGTGGCAACCCCCCAAAAATAGGTATACATCACCCGTCTTGAGTGCGCCCGACTTACGTGATGCAGGAATTTAAATCTGACTTAATAACATAAGCGTAAGTGTACCTGATCGGCGTAAAGCGTGAGTTTAAATACAAATATAAATCTACTAGATATTATACAAACTCGAACAAAAAGTCCTCATTACGATTATTATCACCTTTATTTTCTGAGAATAGTGAGGATACTAATCTTTATCTTAGGGATCATCACTTTCGTTTCTAGAGAGCTGCGTCTGACTATATTATCATTTCTGAAGAAACGGTGAAAGAAAAAGAGGTGAGCTAAACTAGCCCGGTAAGAAATATTATGACTAAGATAATGCGAGAATAAATTATCGATAGTCTTGATAATGTTAAGCGATAAATCTGATAGAGCAACAGGTTTAGCTGCGTGGAATATCTGATCCATTAAAAGAAATCCCAGTGAAAATAAAAGTCTACTATCTTTTAGGTTTAAAGGTTTTCATCAACATTGTTATATTTGAGACTCGAAACTTTAATAAATATTCCCACATCATCGAATCACTTACACTTTTCTGACGAGGGATATGCTTTAGTATCGCGACCACAATTATTCATAACTTCACGGGCCAAGAATATTTGTGTATTCATTAATGGTCATTGATCAATACCCAACAAGCATCCATCGATTCTGCTTCTGACCCTTTGAGTTTTTACCGCATCATTTGTAACAATACGGTCGTGATTTACCGAATAGTCTACGAGTCGTAATCATACGAAAGTCCATGCACTTCTGACATACCCGCAGATGAGCTTTCAAAAAAATATAACATAAGGAATGATGACAATGATATAAGAATTCATAAAAAACAAGTTCAAAATTATTTTATCCGGGAATTATTAACGTCAATTATCGATATAATCTTTGTTTTGTGAGTAAAATTCAAGAATGATCGGAAGAATATTTCCATGAAAAGATCTTTGGATGAAACATAAATATCGAGGATATTCCACTAATTTCATGGAGTATAGAAGTAAAAGTTTTAACTTATTGGATATAATAAAGAATGGAATAACAAAAGAAATCACCATACGTAAAACACCGCGATGATAGACCCTTAACAGGCGGAAGCCAGGTTATTCAAGCGAGAATAATAAATAACGGAAGGCGGTGAGGAATTGAAATTACATGCAAGCGAGGATGTTCAGCCAGAATAATAGAAGAATGTCACCAAGTATAGGATTAATGGCGTGTCTGAGTTATTCAATAGAATAATAAGCGATGGAATAACAGCAGTTCTCTTAAGCGAATAAGAAAGAATAACACCCTTACATTTGGTAGGAGATTGAATCTCTGCGGCGGTGTAATAGCAAAATACTCTTCTTCTCTCTTATTCTCTATATACTTCTCTCTCTATAAGCTTGAATAGATTAAGTGAAAAAATAATGAAACCCTGAGCTCATTTATAGAAGATTTCTAGCTTAACAAATAATGGTGTGAAAATGAGTAAAGCTTGGCAGTAGTTTGGCCTTTGTAATGTGAAGCTTGACAGAGTGGTTCGGCGTGTAAGACCCGGCTTTTATAAATAAAGATGAATTTTCTACAAATATTATTTTTGAATATTATGGAATAAATTTGATATAATGTTATAGTTGTGGGTAATATTTATAAATTTTCTGAATGTATCTGAGTTGTTATAAAATATTAGATTTGAGTAGGGGAATATTCTTTTTTGTTAGGAATATTAAATACGATGGCTCAATCGTTGGTGGACCCCTGACATTATTGTCGGATTGAAAAGCGACAAAATATTTTTATAAAAATAACGGCGGAAGTTTCTGGTTAAAAGCCATTGAACTACCCGGTGGTAAAAAGTACCGATGTCTGGCATTAGTTCGTGGTAAGTAGCACACGGTATTGATTATTGATCGCTACATTGAGAAATTCTTCCGGTTATGCTTTCAATTATTACTCACGATAATTCTTTGCATCATATCTCTCTTATATTATTGATTTAATTATTGTCTGCATGTATCATCTGTATAATATGTTATAGTATTAATCGATAAAATTAGAACTGACGAGTTATAAATGATTAATAATTATTGAAAGATTAAATATGTGTAATATGATTTGTGGTAAGTTTTGATTATTTTATGGGGGGCTCGTATATCATCATCTAAAGTCTCTTAAATCGATAAGTAATTACCACTTGTGAATAGTATTTACCTTACGTCGATATTAATTACCTTCATGAATAGTATTTACCTTAAGATTAATAGTAATTACCCTTGTAGATAGTATTTACCTTAATCGATAAGTAATTACCCTTGTGAATAAGTATTTACCTTCGTCGATAGTAATTACCTTGTGAATAAGTATTTACCTTAAATCGATAGTATTTACCTTACGTCAATCATGGTAATTACCTTTGCAGAACGTCGAACCACTTGTCATTTTCACATTACGAGCGTCGAACCACTTGTCGTTTCACATGCGTTGACGCGTCAATCGAGCCACTTGCCCTTTTCACGGCGGCGGTCTTTAAAAAGCTAAAAATCTTCTACATAAATAGAGGCTGAGGAGCTTCATTATTTTCACGAATTCATTCGAGCTATAGAGAAAGTATAGAAAGAATAAGAGAGAAAGAAGAGAGAGTATTTTATTCTTTACCTTCTTTGCGATGTTCAATCTCTACCAAAGTAAGGGGTGTTATTCTTTCTTATTCATGAAGAAGCATTGTTGTTATAGATTAATTATTACATTTGAAACAACTTTGTGCATAGATGGTTTACCTATCGGTTGCAGATGACGTTAACACATCAATACATTGGATCACATGCGTATGTTTTGGGACACGGTGGTTCTTTATTATTGATACTGTTGGAACATCACAATGCGTGTGTTTTGGGACACGGATTCTAGTCTTTGTTATTATACATTTAGAACATCACATACAATGTGTTTTACTTACACGGTTAAAATCTTTATTGATACGATGGAATTTCCTATGCATGTGTTTAGGATGCAGTTTTATTTACATTGGAGCGTCACATACGGTGTGAATTTCACACGACACAGTTTAGATTATTTATTACTGTTGGAATAACTTTTACATGCGTGCGATTCTATCGCATGCATGGTGATTTCTTTTGTTTATTCCAGGACTTTATTATGCAGGTTAGGTTAAAACTTTGGCTTACATGCTCATGAAAATTGAAGTGGAATATCTTGATATTTGCGTTTCATCGTTATCTTTTCATGGAAATATTCTTACGATCATTCTTTGAATTTGGTACTGGAAGCAGTGTCATGTGTATTTGGAATAATTCACCGGATAAAAATAATTCTTGAACTTGTTTTTATTGAATTCTTATATCATTATCATCGTCCTCCGTATTTATATTTTTGAAAGTAAATGCAATAGCTTGTAGTGCGTAGATGGACTTGGTATGATTATGACCAAAAGCTATTGATTATACTCGTAGTAAGTAATATTCTGAAATGATGTGATAAAAATCGCAAATTAGTAGTAGTGCATTGATATTGGGTGAGTTGTTGGCATAATCATGACCGATGAATACCACCAAGTATTCTTGGCGTGGTGCATGAATAATTGTGAGTAAGTGATCATTAAAGAATATCCTTGGTATTAGTATGAGGGTGATTCGATGATGTAAATATTTATTAAAGTGAGTCACCGACTATAAGCGTTGGTGAAAACCTTTTAAAACCTAAAGATAGTAGACTTTATTTTACCCTTGACTTTTTTAATGGATTGCATATTAATTTGATCAATCTAGTGTATTTTATTTAACGTTATTGAAGACTATTGATAAATTACGCATTATCTTGAAATCATAATATTTCTTCTTTGGGCTAGTTGAGCTCTACACTTTGCTACATTCGTGAAGAAGAAAGATGGGAGTATCGCGACTTTGTATTGATTATCGGGGAGTTGAATCACGTCACCATCAAAATAGGTATCCATTGCCCGTATTGATGACTGTTTGACCCGGTTCAAGAGCCAAATTCTTTTCAAAGATTGATCTTCGTTAGAATATCACCAATTGAAGATTAGAACCGTGACATTCAAAGGCGGCTTTCCGAACTTCGATGCGGGCATTATGAATTCCTAAGTCGTGTCCTTTGGATTGACTAATGCTCCTCCGCCTTCATGGATATGATGAACCAAAGTATTCAAGGAATATTTAGATCACTTTGTGGTGCGTCTTTATTGATGACATCCTTATTTATTCCAAAATAGTGAAGATCGTGAAAGCTGACACTTGAGGCCGACCTCCAAAAGCTTCGTGAATATAAGTTTTATGCGAGTTGAAGAAATGCGAGTTACGGCTTGAAGAAGTAGCATTCCTTGAGCCACGTGGTATCAAGTCATGGAATATCTGTTGACCCGCCAAAGATTGAAGCTATTGCAAATTTGGGAACAACCTAAATCGATAATAGAAATCGTAACTTTCTCGGTTTAAGTGGTTATTATCGGAGATTCGTGGAAGGATTTTCTCGAATCGCTATTCCGATACTTCGACTAACTTTCGGAAGATACAAAGTTCGGTTGGGCGAAGAATGTGAGAAGAGTTTTCAAGAACTTCGAGAGGAGACTTATTTCGACTGTTACGATGATACCATACGGCTCGGAGGATTTGTCATCTGATGATGCTTGAGCGAAAAAGGTTGGGATGTGTTCTTATCTGACATGGAAAGTTATAGCCTATGCCTCGCATGACAACTCAAAGAATATGAGAGGAATTATCCTACTCATGATCTAGAGTTAGCGGTTATTGTCTTTGCACTTAAAATGTGGAGGCATTACTTGTATGGGAGAAAGTGGAGATCTTTACGGATCATAAAAGCCTCAAATATTTCTTCACTCAAAAGGAACTCAACATGCGACAACGACGTTGGCTTGAAGCTGATTGAAAGATTATGATCATACCATCGATACCATCACGGAAAAGCGAGCGTGGTGGCGGCGCGTTGAGTAGAAAATCATATGCAATGCGAGTGCGATATTATCGTATGAAAGGACCATTTTGTGTGACTTGCTGAAAGGATGGAGATAGAATTAAAGACTCGAGGGGCGCGTGTGATGATAGCGAGTATCTGAGTAGAGCCAAACTTTAATTGATAAAGTTAAAATTTGTCGAAGCTACGGACACAGGAGATGTCATTATGAGGAAGAAAGTGCGAGAAGGTCTTATCTTAGGAGCAAGAATCGATGAAGAAGGAATACTTGAAGTCAACTCGAGACTTTGTGTTCTAACGACCACGATTTAAAGTATAATATCATGATGGAGGCACACAACACACCATTTGCAATCCATCACAGGAGTACCAAAATGTATCATGATATTCGTCATACATTTTTGGTGGAAGCAATATGAAGAGAGATAAGTATTTGTTTATCTCAAGGTGTCTAACTTGTCAACGAGTTAAAGCGGAGCATCAAGTACCAAAAGGTCCATTGCAACCACTTGAAATTCGGAATGGAAGTGGGAGCACATTACCATGGATTTAGTTCTAGGTCTTCCCTAAGGTTTCTCAAGGCATTGATGCGATTTGGGTCATTATTGATAGGTTGACCAAGTCGCTCATTTCTTACCGATCACGAGAAACTTATACACTTGAGCGTCTTGCTCGTATGTACATAAGCGAGATTGTAAGATTGCATGGTATCTGCGGTATCCATAGTTTACGATCGAGACCCAAGATTCACTACGATTTTGGGTTGGTTTGCAAAAAGCTATGGGTACGGACTTACGATTTAGCTCGGCATATCATCCTCGAGACAGACGGACGATCGGAGAGGACTATTGAACTCTTGAAGATCTATTAAGACTACGTGTCCTTGATTTGAGGGAGTTGGGACAAGTTCTTACCATTGGTGGAGTTTTCCTACAACAACAGTTATCAAGCAAGTATTGGCATGGCTCCATTCGAGCGTTGTATGGAAGAAAGTGTAGTTCTCGATTATCTTTGGGATGAGGTGGGTGAAAGCTAACGTTGTTGGGGCCAGGAGTTGAGTACGTATATGACTACGGAAAAGATTCAAATGATCCAAACAGCGTATAAAAACCTCACAAAATCGACAAAAGAGTTATCTTTGATCTTCATCGAAAGGGCGTGGAATTCGATATAGGAGATCGTGTGTTGTTAAAGTTGCTCCGTGGAAAGGAGTTACAAGATTTGGAAGGAGAGGAAAACTTAATCCTCGATTCATCGGTCCATTTTTAATCCTCGATCGAGTAGGAGGCGTGGCCTATAGACTCGACTTTACCACCAAATATGTCTCGTGTTCATGCGTTTTTCACATATCTATGTTACGTAAATATGTGAAAGACCAACGAACCATATTATTGAATTAGTAAGCAGGACGAAATAGCGGAAGATTTGGCGTATGAAGAGGTTCTGTTCAAATTTTGGATAAGAAAGAACATATTCTACGCTCGAGGTTATACATCGAAATCGAAAGTTTTATGGAGGAACCACGATGTTGAGGAAATGACTTGGGAGTTAGAATCGAAAAAGAAATCGAGGTATCTTACCTCTTGACATACCCAGTGCGTACCCTAATTTCGAGGGCGAAATTTCATAAGAAGGGGAGGTTGTAAGATTTGACTTTTATAAATAAAGATGAATTTTTCTATAAATATTATTTTTGAATATTATGGAATAAATTTGATATAATGTTATAGTTGTGGGTAATATTTATAAATTTTACAAAGTATATGAAGTTGTTATAAAATATTAGTTTGGTGGGAATATTCTTTTTGTTAGGGAATATTCGTCTGATGGCTCAATCATTGGTGGACCCCACAACATTATTATGTCGGATTGAGAAAAGCGACAAAAATATTTTTATAAAAATAACTTGGCGGAGGTTTTACCGTTAAAGCATTGAACTACCCAAATTGGTAAAAAATGCGATGTCTGGCGTGGTTGCGTAGTAGCACGGTATTGATTATTGATCTTACGTGAAGTCACTCCGGTTATGCTCAATTATTGCTACGATAATTCTTTGCATCATATCTCTTATATTATTGATTCAATTATTGTCACGATTATCATCTGTATAATATGTTATAGTATTAAATCAATAATTGAGGCGACATGAGTTATAAATGATTAATAATTATTGAAAGATTAAATATGTGTTATGATTTGTGGTAAGTTTGATTATTTTATGGGGGCTCGTATGTCATCATCTAAGAGTCTCTTACGTCGATAGTAATTACCCTTGTGAATAGTATTTACAACCGTCGATAGTAATTACCCTTGTGAATAGTATTTACAACCGTTAATAGTAATTACCCTTGTGAATAGTATTTACCTTCGTCGATAGTAATTACCCTTGTGAATAGTATTTACCTTCGTCGATAGTAATTACCCTTGTGAATAGTATTTACCTTCGTCGATAGTATTTACCTTCGATCGATAGTAATTACCTTTACGGACGTCGAACCACTTGTCATTTCACATTCTGAGCGTCGAACCACTTGTCGTTTCACATTACGAGCGTCAAAACGATCGTCGAGCCACTTGCCTTTTCACACGGCGGTGCTAAGCTAGAAATCTTACATAAATAGAGGCTCAGGGCTTCATTATTTTTCACAATTCATTGAGCTATAGAGAGAGAAAGTATAGAAAGAATAAGAGAAAGAAGAAGAGTATTTTGTTCTTACAACTACTTTGCGATATTCAATCTCCTACCAAAAGTAAGGGTGTTATTCTTTCTTATTAAATGAAGAGAAGCTGTTGTTATTCCATTGCTTATTATTACATTGGAATAACTTTGTATAAAGTGGTTTACCCTATACTTGGTGACATTCTTCTATTATTACATTGGAACATCACATGCGTGTGTTTTACACCGGACTGGTTAAAATCTTTATTATTATACATTGGAACATCACATGCGTGTGTTTTACAGGACTGGTTAAAATCTTTATTATTCTGTTGGAACATCACATGCATGTGTTTTTACACGGGACTGGTTCCGTCTTTATTATTACGTTGGAATATCCTATGTCATGTGTTTTACGGATCGGGTTCCATCTTTATTATTACATTGGAACATCACGCGCCGGTGTGAATTTCACGACACAGTTCCGTTATTTATTATTACATTGGAATAACTTTTATGCAATGCGATTACATCGCATGCGTGGTGATTTCTTTTGTTATTCCATTCTTTATTATACCCGGTTGGTTAAAACTTTGACTTCTATACTCCATGAAATTAGTAGAATATCCTTGATATTTGCGTTTCATCCGATATCTTTTCATGGAAATATTCTTACGATCATTCTTGAATTTTACTCTACAAAAAAGCGAGTATCATGTTGACAATTTGGGCGTTAATAATTCTGGATAAAATAATTCTTGAACTTGTTTTATTGAATTCTTATATCATTGTCATCATCCTCATGTTTATATTTTTTGAAAGTCATACGTGGCTGTAGTGCATAGATGGACTTGGTATGATTATGACGAAGACTATTGATTGTAATCATGGTAGTAATGTTACAAATGATGTGATAAAAATCCTCGATAGGTAGTAGTGCATTGATGGGACGATTGTTGGCATGATCATGACCATTAATGAATACACAAATATTCTTGGCGTAGTGCATGAATAATTGTGGTCGTGATCTTAAAGAATATATCTTGCTTGGTAGTAATGCGAAGGGGTGATTCGATGATGTGAAATATTTATTAAAAAAGTGAGTCTCATTTATAAGCGATGATGAAAAACCTTTTAAAACCTAAAAGATAGTAGACTTTATTTTCTACTTGACTCTTTTAATGGATTGCATATTCATTGCTGAGTTTAAAGCTGGTTGTCTATTGTATTTTGTCGGTTTAACATTATTGAAGACTATTGATAATTTATTACGTATTATCTTAGTCATAATATTTCTTCTTGGGCTAGTTGAGCTCACCCTTTCTTTCACCTTTATTCTCTTGAGGAAATGATAATATAAGCTAGGACGAGTCGGGGAAGCAGTGATGGTCTGAAGATAGCATTAGTAGTCCTCATTTATTACGTAAAATAGTGTGATAATAAGCATAATGAGGACTTTTTGTTTGAGTTTGTATAATATCTAGTAGGCGATATTTGTATTTAAACTCACGGTTTATGTCGTATATTATTTGGCAGTTATGTTAATAAGTTGTGTTTTTTTTAAATTACATACCGTATAAATTATCGACCCAAGATGGGTGATGTATACCTAATTTTGGGGCGTCACGCTTTATGCTGTAATGTGAAGCGACAAGTGGTTGACGTCTGGTAAAGGTAATTACTATTTTTGAAGGTAAATACTATTGTGAAGGTAAATACTATTCTGAGGGTAATTCTTATTGTGAAGGTAAATCTTATTCACAAGGGTAATTACTATTGTGAAGGTAAATACTATTCACAAGGTAATTACTATTGTGAAGGTAAATACTATTGATGAAGAGACTCTTAGATGATGATATATAGGCCCCCCATAAAATAATCAAACTTACCACAAATCATAACACGTATTTAATCTTTCAATAATTATTAATCATTTATAACTTGTCGTCTCAATTATTGATTTAATACTATAACATATTATACGGATGATCTTTGTGACAATAATTGAATCAATAATATAAGAGATATGATGCGGTGAATTCATAGCAATAATTGAGCATAGGTGAGTGACTCTCACGTAAGCATCGATAATCAATCTGAGAGTGTCTTCTTATCACGACCACAGCGTATTCTTTGTTTTTACCACCGGGTAGTTCAGCGGTTTTAGCGGTAACACCTCGTAGTTATTTTTATAAAAATATTTTTATCGTTTTCCTGATCAAACCAATAATGTTGTAGGGTCCACCAATGATTGAGCCATTATGCGAATATTCCTAACAAAAGAATATTCCCAGAGCTAAACGAATATTTTATAACAACTTGCATACTTTGCAAAATTTATAAATATTATTACACAACTATAACATTATATCAAATTTATTCCATAATATTCAAAAATAATATTTATAGAAAAATTCATCTTTATTTATAAAAGTGAGGGTCTTACATATGATCTTCTACTCAACGCGTCAATTACCACGTTAAACTTTACCGGGATGGTATTGAATAATAGTAATGGTAGTAGTCTTTCGATAGCTCGAGCAGCGTCATTTGCCACATGTTGAGTTCTTTTTGAGTGAAGAAATATTTAAGGCTTTTATGGTGCGAATATATCTCCACTTTCTCCCCGTATAGATAGTGCCTCCATATCTTTAGCGGCAGCATTGCTGCTGACTCTAGATCATGAGTAGGATAATTCCTCTCATACTCTTTAAGTTGTCATGAGGCATAGGCTATGACTTTCCCACGTTGCATGAGAACACATCCCAACCCTCTGCACTGAAGCATCATTTGTAGATAACAAATCCATCGAGAACGGATGGTATTGTTAGAACAGTCTTAGAAATAAGTCTCCTCTTAAGCTCTTGGAAACTTTTCTCGCGTTCTTCGCTCCAAGCGAATTTTGTATCCTTAGAAGTTAATTTGAGTTAATGGAGTAGCGATTAGAAAACCCTTCCACGAATCTCCGATAATAACAATTTAAGCCCAAAAAGCTACGTCTTGCGGTCACCGACTTGGTTGCTCCCGACTTTGTATTGCTTGATCTTCTGCCGGGTCCACGGATACTCCATGTTTCGACACCACGTGCCCAAGGAATGCTACTTCTCGAGCGAACTTCGCATTTCTTCAATTTGGCATATAGTTGGTTTCACGAAGCCTTTGGAGTACCGACTTCAAATGGTGCTCATGATCTTCACGGCTTTTGGAATATATGAGGATGTCATCAATAAAGACAACAATGGCCCGATCCAAATATTCCTTGAATACTCGGTTCATCATATCCATGAAAGCCGCGGGAGCATTAGTCAATCCGAAAGACATGACTAAGAATTCATAATGCCGTCTAGAGTTCTAAAGCGGTCTTTGGAATATCCTCGATTCTAATCTTGGTGATGATATCCGAGCGAAGATCGATTTTTGAAAAGAATTGTGCCCCTTCGGTAATTGGTCAAACAAGTCATCAATCGAGGTGAGGATACCTATTCTTGATGGTGACATGATTCAATCCCGATAGTCGTCTGAAAGTCGCATACTCCGTCTTTTTTCTTTCTGAATAAAGCAGGAGCACCCCGAGGAGATGTCTTAGGGCCAATGAAACCAATGTCCAACAATTTCTGTAGTTGGACCTTTAACTCTGAAGTTCAATAGGAGCCATTCGATATGGGGTTTTAGAAATGGGCTTTGTACGGGTTCAAGATCAATAAAGAATTCAACTTCACGTTACGGGGTAGGCCAGGAAGTTCTTGAAATATCGTCGGAAAGTCGATAACAACGGGAATATTATTCAAATTTGGCGTGTCTTTATTCAAATCCATAACATGGGCTAAGAAAGCTTGACATCCGTTTTTCAATAAGCGAATAGCTTTATGATTAGATATAGCGGTGATTGATTTTAATGGTTTAGTTGCTTGAATTAAATACAACGGGTTGGTTAGGAATATGAAAACTATAAACCTTACGAAAACAATCAAATTTGGCATGATGAGTAGTTAACCAATCAATCCTAAAATCACATCAAAAGCAAGTATCTTTAAAGAGATAAGGTTGACGGGTAAGTAATGGTGCCAACTTGAATCAAACAAGATTTATAAGCGAGTGGATGTGATGAAAGTTTCTCTAGCGGAGTTTCCACGGAGATAGGTCAAAGTTTAATTTCTCGAGTCAAGTTTAAGCGTTGAGCACAAGCGGGAGAGATAAATGAATGGGTAGCCCAGTATCAAGTAAGGTATAAACTTCGCAAGAATTTATAAATAGCTTACGTGATCACCTCGTTTGGGTTCCTCGCATTATGACCGATCACAACAAAGCGCTTTCTTCCGGAATCGTTGACTTTGACTTTTACGGGACAACAAACACTCGTTATCTCGCTCTAATAATTGAGCCACATTTTACAACATCTCGAATAAAGAAAATTTATGAGAAATGAGATCTTGGCGTATCTGGGTTTTGAACCTCTAAGAAACATCCGCGTCATCGTTCCTCATTCTCCACCGAATGAGGTCTGAAACACGGATAACTCTGCAAACTTTGCCTCGTCTTTGAGACACCGTCGTGTTGTTACTGCTCGATCTAATTAACTCCACTTCCTTCGTATAGCCGAACACTTTCGGGAAAGTATTTGTCATTAAATAGCTCTGAAGCGTCTCCCGAGACATCTTTGAGTGCGGTGGATGGAGTGCGCTTCTGAGACTCCCACCGATGAAATACGCCTTACCACGGAACATAAAGGTGGCGAATGGAACCTTCATTCCTCCGTGCATCCCAAGACATCGAATATCTTGGTAATTTGCTTGACCCGTGTTTCCGCCGTGATCGGATCTGGCTTTCCCTTAAATTCTAGTGGTCCTGACTCTTTGAAGCTGCTTGCATTTTGTGACAACTTGGTGAATTGCTATCATTTCCTCCACGTATTTTGAACACGAGTCTCCTAAATGCGATTTTGCATGAGCTGCAAAAACTTCTAAACATCCCTCGTTCATCATACGCTTTCGATGGTGTTGTTCACGGGAGGAACATTGCCGACTGTTACACGTTCTCCTCGTTGGTGAAAAGTCTGAGGCGTCTCCACGGTCTCATTTCCATTGTTAATATTCTCGATCGACATTCTCGAATCTTTGTCATAAAACAAGGGTTAATTAAGAAATCAATATATCACATAATATCCTATATCTTGACCCAACTAACAAATAAGCTTAGGTAGACACCTTTAGCGAAGGATTTTTCGTCTCTCCCTCTAGTTCTATTCCCGATCTCATGGGAGATCATATCCCTAAGCTACGATACCAATTGTGACTCTGGACACCAACTCAGGTCAACACCTCACATTGATACCTATTAGTTTGCCCGCATGAGCGGAGTCCCTACGGAGAGTGCGGCCGGTCGTCCCCATCAACGAGGAAGTCACCAAATGAGAGGCTCGGGGCTCTTTACTTATAGCTACGATACCAAGCGTGGCGCCCCAAAATAGGTATACATCACCCATTACGAGTTGTCAATACATAGTACGAAACAACTACAACTTTATTATTACAACAAGTAAAGCGTGAGTTTAAATACAAATATTATCTTACAGACAATATCTATACTCAAAGAAATCCTCATCACATTTATTGATACATTATTTTACAAAAATGGTGAGGACTACTAAACAACTCTCTCTAGAACCTTCATTCCATTACCCAGGCTCGTCTTACTATTATATTCTCGCCTCACGAGAAAAAATGGAACAAAAAGGAAAAGGGTGAGCTCAACTAGCTTCGATAAAGAATATTATGACTAAGATAATATCTGACAAATTATCGTTAGTCTTGACGAGGGAAAAATCTAATAGAATCTGATAGACAACAAATTTTAAATCGATATTACATGGCGGAAATAATAATTCATTAGAAGAGTTAAGTAGAGAATGCAAACTACTATCTTACATGTATGAATTTAAAAGTTCATCGTCTATCTTTTATCCTGTAACATCAATCGATATACATACGGAATCAAATATTCATCTTTGCACTACGGGCCAAAAGATATTCATCGATTAAGTCAGTATTCATTTAAACACTGTTCATCTTTGCACTCTGAGAC
The DNA here is from genome assembly GCA_020205615.1 of Panax quinquefolius. Classification (NCBI taxonomy): domain Eukaryota; kingdom Viridiplantae; phylum Streptophyta; class Magnoliopsida; order Apiales; family Araliaceae; genus Panax; species Panax quinquefolius. Next base: position 15,728 of record CM035151.1, read on the forward strand.
AAAGATATTCTTCGAGAAATCATTCATCTTTTGACTTCTGAGCCAAAGATATTCCATAATATCATCATTTAATGAAGAAGATGATGAAAATATATTTAAAAAAGCGAATCGGTGAAACAAAATAGCGAGGATTAAGGATTAAGGATTCGTACTTTGTTTTTATCACATCAAAAATACCTCAAAAATAATAATGTGGTGTAAAATTCAAGAATGATCAAAACATGGATCTGATCGAAAGCTAGTATCGAGAATAGATATTTTGGACAAAGAGAAGAAATTTTATTTTTAGGTGAATAGTGCTTGAGTATCGTGAATAGTCTGAGTATCGTGAATAGTAACTCAGATACCAAAAGATAGAAATTCCACAAAAACATCACGACTTACGTAGAATAGTATTGCGTGAATAGTAATGAATTCGTGAATAGTAACTCATGAATTTTATAAATAAAGATGAATTTTTATCTATAATATTTTTTTTTGAATATTATGGAATAATTTGATATAATGTTATAGTTGTGGGTAATATTTATAAATTTTGCAAAAAGTATAAGTGGAGTGGTTATATTATATTCGATTGGTGGGGAATATTCGGTTTAGCGAGGGAATATTAAATGCAATGACTCAATCATTGGTGGACCCTAGCGAAATTATTGTCGGATTGAGAAAAAGACAAAAATATTTTATTGAAATAACGGCGGAAGTTTCTGGTTGATCTTGTTGAACTACTCGGTAGTAAAAAAATGCGATGTCGTGTGGTTGCGTAGTAGCTGCGGTATTGATTATTGATGCTTATGTGAGAAGTCGGCTTGGTTTGATTCCATTATTGTCGATTAATAATATGAATTATTATAGCGATAATGGCGTTTTGTTTTATTTAGTATTATTAGCGTAATAAAAGCGAAACATCTTTTATAAAAGCAGAATACTTTATTAAAGTTATTTTATAAATAAAATATATTATATTTTTTATTATCGTAGTGTTTTTGCGTAGTTTTTTGCATAGTGTTTGCATAGTAAAATGTTTTTATATAAATAGAATATATTATATTTTATTTAAAAAGATTTTGCTTTAAATATGGATAGTCAGATTAAAGTAAATCAATACGGGATAGTTCATGGATTAATTCTTATGCATTCCATTTTTCTATAAATAGGCTCGTTCCTTCATTATTTTCTTACGAATTCATTGAAACTAGAGAGAAATTATAGAGAGAAGCTATAGAGAGAAAGTTATAGAAAGAAGAAGAGTATTACTACTTCATTACTTTATATTAGGTTCTTTTACGGTAAAGGGTGTTATTCTTTCTTCTTGAAGAGAACTTACATTATTCCATTCTTTATTATTACATTGGAATAACTTTTTTAAAAAAAGTGGCATACCTATCATAACTTTGTATCGCGGTATACCTATACTTGGTGAAATCCTTATGTTATTCCATTGCTTATTATTACATTGGAATAACTTTTGTATCTGTGATTTACCCTATACTTGGTGACATTCTTATTATTATTACATTGGAACATCACATGCGTGTGTTTTTACAGGACTGGTTAAAATCTTTATTATTATTACATTGGAACATCACATGCGTGTGTTTTACAGGACTGGTTAGATTTTATTATTATTACATTGGAACATCACATGCATGTGTTTTTACAGGACTGGTTAAAATCTTTATCATTACATTGGAATATCTATCGTGTGTGTTTTACAGGATGCAGTTCCATCTTTATTATTACATTGGAACATCTGTCGGTGTGAATTTCACGACTGGTTAGATTATTATTATTACATTGGAATAACACATACATCATCTGCAATCCGCGTGCGTGGTGATTTCTTTTGTTATTCCATTCTTTATTATACCCGGTTGGTTAAAACTTTGACTTTATACTCCATGAAATTAGTAGAATATCCTTGATATTTGCGTTTCATCGATATCTTTTCATGGAAATATTCTTGATCATTCTTGAATTTTACTCTCAAAAAAGATATCGTGTTGTGATTTGGGCGTTAAAAATTCTGGATAAAATAATTCTTGAACTTGTTTTATTGAATTCTTATATCATTGTCATCATCCTCATTTTTATATTTTTTTTAAAGTCATCGTGGCTTTTGTAGAGCATGGATGGACTTGGTATGATTATGACCGAGGATTATTGATTGTAATCATGGTAGTAATGTTACAAATGATGTGGTAAAAAAAAAAAAAAATCCTCGATTGGTAGTAGTGCATTGATGGGCCGATTGTTGGCATGATCATGACCATTAATGAATACACAACTATTCTTGGTAGTAGTGCGGGAATAATTGTGATCGTGATCTTAAAGAATATCCTTTAGTAGTAGTGCGGGGTGATTCGATGATGTGGATTATTTATTAAAAGTGAGTCTCGGCTATATGATGATGAAAAACCTTTTAAAATCATAAAAGATAGTAGATTTTATTTTCTACTTGACTCTTTTAATGGATTGCATATATTCATTATGATTAAGCTTGGTTATCTATTGTATTTTATCGGTTTAACATTGTTGAAGACTATTGATAATTTATTTTGCATTATCTTAGTCATAATATTTCTTCTTGGGCTAGTTGAGCTCACCCTTTCTTTCTTTATTCTCTTGGGAAATGAGAATATATATTTGGGGACGAGTCGGGGAAGCAGTGATGGTCTGAAGATAGCATTAGTAGTCCTCTTTTATACGTGAAATAGTGTGATAATAATTGTAATGAGGACTTTTTGTTTGAGTTTGTATAATATCTAGTGAGCGATATTTGTATTTAAACTCACGATTTTATGTCGTATTGTACCACAGCAGTTATGTTAATAAGTTGTATTTAAATTACGTACCATGTAAGTGGCGACCCAAGATGGGTGATGTATACCTAATTTTGGGGGCGTCGCGGTTAATAATATCAAAGCTAAGGGATATGATCCTGGCTAAGATGTGAGAAAAGTACTAGGAGGGAGGCGGGGAATACCTTGTTAGTATGACTGACTACTAAGTTTTTTGTCTTTATTTTATTGGTCGGTCGAGAATATAAAGATAATTGTTAAATGTCGATTAATCTTTTTTTGTTTTGTGGCGATGTCTGAAAATGACATCGAGAATGTTGAGAATATGATGGAGCCTGAGCGATCGTTGATTCACACACATATCGATAATCGAGGATAATAATGCATCATCGGAGGCGACAATCCTCATACAAACAACAACCTTGACCAAATGATGAATGATCAAATGTTAGGAGGCTTTATGCGATTTATCTGGCAATGATGAGGCGACTCTGTCCAAAAGCGTGGGGTGGAAACACGGAAAACTCTCGGCGGTCATGCATTAAACAATTGAGGCTGGGACCACCGGAGTTTAAGGGAAGCAAAACCACTTACGGCGGAAGCATGGATAAAGCAGTTACAAGATATTTGATGTCTTGGGATGCTCAGGAAGCAAAAGGTTCCACTGCTTGCGCCTTTATGTTGCTTGGAGAGGCGATTCTTGGTGGGAATCGGTAAAAGCGTACTCGACTTCTTTGTCTTGAAGATATCTTGGGAGAAGTTCGGGGAGTACATTCAGCGACAAATACTTTCACGAAAGTATTAGCCACATGAAGGAGGTGGAGTTTATCAAGTTGGAACAAAACAATATGGCCAGTGTCATGATCTGAGGCAAAATTTGCGGAGTTATCACGGTTTCGTCCCACTTGGTGGATAATGAAGAGAGAATGGCGCGAATGTTTTAAGAGGTTTGAAGTCGGAGAATCGTCGACATCTTATTTCGTAAAGCTGTGTTTGTATTGGATGTTGTAAATAGGGCTCGATTAGTGGAAGCGCGATAGCGAGTCAATATGACTAAAAAAGAAGCGGTAAGTGAAGTTATAATACCGGTGAGAGTAGTCATCGAGCGGTGACAACAAGCGTGGAGGAATCAGCGGGCGGATATGGTAACCACGCCGGTGTGTCGGGGCCAAAACAATAAGAATGGACATTTCAAGAAAGCGGAGATTCAATGATGATGGAAAAGGCGTCGGCACTGACACACCGTTGTTAAGGAAGGAGAAAGACCACTATCGTATGCTTGAATGCGGAGAGAGGGACACATCGGTCGAAGCTGTGCCATCTTAGTCAAAGCGTGTTATAATTGTGGAAGAGAAGGTCAACTTAGCTCGATTTTTTGTCGTTTCAGAAGACAAATTCAACTAGGATGGGCAGCAAAGTAGTCGGAAAAGTCAAAACCGGTGGTCTGAGGAGGCGTTTGTTGTGACCTCCGGAGAAGCGAGAAACGAATGAGGTCATCACGGGTAAGCTTATCATAAACTCTAATGAAGTCTACACTTTATTTGATCTGGGTTCTACCCATTCTTTTATTTCTCTACTTGCGCTCATCGATTAAATTTGACTCAGGAGAAATTAGACTTTGACTTATCTGTGGAAACTCAGTTGGGAGAAACCTTCATTACATCCTTTGTTTATAAGTCTTGTTTGGTTCAAATCGGTACCCTCACATTACTGTCATCGATCTTATTTCATTAAAAATACTTGCATTTGGCGTGATTACAGGGATTGATTGGTTAACTACTTATCATACAAAAATTGATTGTTTTTCGTAAGGTTGTTAGCTTTCATATTCCTAATCGACCTATTATGCGAATTCAAACGACCAAACCATTAAAATCAATCACGGTCATCTCAAAGCCATAAAAGCTATTCGTTTATTGAAAAATGGATGTCAAGCTTTCTTAGCTCGTATCCTGATTTAAACAAAAATAAATCGTCGGTTTTGGCGATATTTCTATTGTTAATAAATTTCTGGCGTATTCCCAGAAGAACTTCTGGCCTACCCCAGGCGTGAAATTGAATTTTGTATCGACCTTGAACACAGTACAAAACCTATTTTCAAAGCCCCATGTCGAATAGCTCTATTGAACTTGAGGAGTTAAAGACCCAGCTGCGAGGAATTGTTAGACATTGGCTTTATTAAGTCTAGTACTTCTCCTTGGGGTGCTCACATTACGATTCGTGAAGAAGAAAGATGGGAGTATCGACTTTGTATTGATTATCGGGAGTTGAATCATGTCACCATCAAAAATAGGTATCCATTGCCGCGTATTGATGACTGTTTGACCCGGTTGCAAGAGCAAATTCTTTTCAAAGATTGATCTTTCGTTAGGATATCACCGATTGAAGATTAGAGCCGTGACATTTCAAAAGGCGGCTTTCGGAACTCGATGCGGGCATTATGAATTCTAGTCGTGTCCTTTGGATTGACTAATGCTCTCTTTGCCTTCGTGGATATGATGAGCCAAGTATTGAGGAATATTTAGATCACTTTGTGGTCGTCTTTATTGATGACATCCTTATTTATTCAAAAGTAGTGAAGATCATGAAAGCAACACTTGAAGGTGACACTCCAAAAGCCGTGAATATAAGCTTTATGCGAGTTGAAGAAATCACGAGTTACGGCTTGAAGAAGTAGCATTCCCTTGGGCGCGTGGTATCAAGTCGTGGAATATCTGTTGACAAAGATTGAAGCTATTCAAAAGTTGGGAACAACCTAAATCGATAATAGAAATCGTAGCTTTCTCGGTTTTATTTGGTTATTATCGGAGATTCGTGGAAGGATTTTCTCGAATCGCTTACTCCATTATTTCGGTGACTCGAAAAGATCTGAAAGTTCGGTTGGGGCGAAGAATGTGAGAAGAGTTTTCAAGAACTTCGAAGAGACTTATTTATTTTGTTACACGTGATACCATTTGGCTCGGAGGATTTTGTCTCTGGTGATGCTTGAGCAAAGGGTTGGGATGTGTTCTTATCTGACATGGAAAAGTTATAGCTATGCCTCATGACAACTCAAAAGAATATGAGAGGAATTATCCTACTCGTGATGCGGGTTAGCATTTATTATCTTGCACTTAAAATTTGGAGGCATTACTTGTATGGGGAGAAAGTGGAGATCTTTACGGATCGTAAAAGCCTCAAATATTTCTTCACTCAAAAGGAACTCGACATGCGACAACGGCGTTGGCTTGAGCTATTGAAAGATTATGATCGTACCATCGATACCATCACGGAAAAAGCGAGCGTGGTAGGCGATGCATTGAGTAGAAGATCGTATCAGAAAATCTGAGTGCGTTATTGTCGACCACAAAGGCCCATTTTGTGTGACTTGCAAAGAGATGGAGATAGAGTTAAAGACTCGAGGGGGCGCGTGTGATGATAGCAAATATCTGAGTAGAGCAGGCTTTAATCGATAAAGTTAAAATTTGCTCAAGCTTCTACGGACTGGAGGCGATCGTATGAAAAAGAAAGTCTGAGAGGTCTTATCTTAGGAAGCAAGAATCGATGAAGAAGGAATACTTGAGTCGACTCCGGACTTTGTGTTCTAACGACCACGATTTAAAGTATAATATCATGATGGGCGCCTGACACACCATTTGCGATCCATCACAGGAGTACCAAAATGTATATCATGATATTAAATAAATACATTTTGGTGGAAGCGATATGAAGAGGAGATAAGTATTTGTTTATCTCAAGGTGTCTAACTTGTCAGCGAGTTAAAGCGAGCATCAAGTACCAAAAGGTCCATTGCAACCACTTGAAATTCGGAATGGAAGTGGGAGCACATTACCATGGATTTCGATTCTGGGTCTTCTAAGGTTTCTCAAGGCGTTGATGCGATTTGGGTCATTGTTGATAGATTGACCAAGTCTGCTCATTTCTTACCAAATCTGAGAAACTTATACACTTGAGCGTCTTGCTCGTATGTACATAAGCGAGATTGTAAGGCTGCATGGTATCTGCGGTATCCATAGTTTACGATCGAGACCGAAGATTCACTTCACGATTTTGGGTTGGTTGCAAAAAGCTATGAGCGCGGACTTACGATTTAGCTCGGCATATCATCCTCGGGAGACGGACGGACGATCGGAGGACTATTCAAACTCTTGAAGATCTATTAAGACTACGTGTTCTTGATTTGAGGGAGTTGGGACAAGTTTTTACCATTGGTGGAGTTTTCCTCTACAACAACGGTTATCAAGCAAGTATTGGCATGGCTCCATTCGAGCGTTGTATGGAAAAGTGTCGTTCTCGGTATCTTTGGGATGAGGTGGGTGAAGCAGCGTTGTTGGGGGGCCGGAGTTGATGCGTATGACTACGGAAAAGATTGAAAGCGATCAAAACAGCGTATAAAAACCTCACAAAATCGACAAAAGAGTTATCTTGATCTTCATCGAAAGGGCGTGGAATTGATATAGGAGATCGTGTGTTGTTAAAAGTTGCTCCATGGAAAGGAGTTACAAGATTTGGAAGAGAGGAAACTTAATCCTCGATTCATCGGTCCATTTTAATCCTCGATCGAGTAGGAGGCGTGGCTATAGACTCGACTTTTCTGCTGTGAATATGTCTCGTGTTCATAAGCGTTTTCACATATCCATATTACGTAAATATGTGAAAGACCGAACCATATTATTGAGTTAGAGCAGGACGAAATAGCGGAAGATTTGGCGTATGAAGAGGTTCTGTTCAAATTTTGGATAAGAAGGAACATATTCTACGCTCGAGGTTATACCTCGAAGTCGAAGTTTTGTGGAGGAACCACGATGTTGAGAAATGACTTGGGAGTTAGAATGCGAAATGAAATCAAGGTATCCTTACCTCTTGACATACCAGTCGTACCCTAATTTGAGGCGAAATTTCATAAGAAGGGAGGTTGTAAGACCCGGTTTTTATAAATAAAGATGAATTTTCTATAAATATTATTTTTGAATATTATGGAATAATTTGATATAATGTTATAGTTGTGGGTAATATTTATAAATTTTGCAAAGTATCAAGTGGTTATATTATATTCGATTGGTGGGGAATATTCGGTTTAGCGAGGGAATATTAAATACAATGGCTCAATCATTGGTGGACCCAGCAGCGAAATTATTGTCGGATTGAGAAAAAAGACAAAAAATATTTTATTGAAATAACGGCGGAAGTTTTCTGGTTGATCTTGTTGAACTACTCGGTAGTAAAAAATGCGATGTCGTGTGGTTGCGTAGTAGCACGGCGGTATTGATTATTGATCTTATGTGAGAAGTCGGCTTAGTTTGATTCCATTATTGTCGATTAATAATATGAATTATTATAGCGATAATGGCGTTTTGTTTTATTAGTATTATTAACGTAATAAAAGCGAAACATCTTTATATAAAAGCAGAATACTTTATTAAAGTTATTTTATAAATAAAATATATTATATTTTATTATTATTATGCATAGTGTTTTGCGTAGTGTTTTGCATAGTGTTTGCATAGTAAAATGTTTTTATATAAATAGAATATATTATATTTTATTTAAAAGATTTTGCTTTAAATATGGATAGTCAGATTAAAAGTAAATCAATACGGGATAGTTAAATGGATTAATTCTTATGCATTCCATTTTTCTATAAATAGAAAGCTCGTTCCTTCATTATTTTCTTACGAATTCATTGAAACTACAGAGAGAGAAATTATAGAGAGAAAGCTATAGAGAGAAAGTTATAGAAAGAAGAAGAGTGATATACTGCTACTTCACTTACATATTAGGTTCTTTTTACGGTGAAGGGTGTTATTCTTTTTCTTCTTGAAGAGAACTTACATTATTCCATTCATTATTATTACATTGGAATAACTTTTGTAAAAAAAGTGGCATACTACTATACATAACTTTTGTATCTGGCGGTATACCTATACTTGGTGAAATCCTTATGTTATTCCATTGCTTATTATTACATTGGAATAACTTTTGTATGTATCATGATCTACCCTATACTTGGTGACATTCTTCTTATTATTACATTGGAACATCACATGCGTGTGTGTTTTACAGGACTGGTTAAAATCTTTATTATTATTACATTGGAACATCACATGCATGTGTTTTTTAGGACTGGTTAAGTTTTTTTATTATTATTACATTGGAACATCACATGCATGTGTTTTTTACAGGACTGGTTAAAATCTTTATCATTACATTGGAATATCTATCACGTGTGTTTTTTACAGGATGCAGTTCCATCTTTATTATTACATTGGAACATCTGCCGATTGTGAATTTCACACGACTGGTTAGTTATTATTATTATTACATTGGAATAACTTCATCATCAATCTGCGTGCGTGGTGATTTCTTTTGTTATTCCATTCTTTATTATACCCGGTTGGTTAAAACTTTGACTTCTATACTCCATGAAATTAGTAGAATATCCTTGATATTTGCGTTTCATCGATATCTTTTCATGGAAATATTCTTACGATCATTCTTGAATTTTACTCTACAAAAAAGATATCGTGTTGTGAGTTTGGGCGTTAAAAATTCTGGATAAAATAATTCTTGAACTTGTTTTATTGAATTCTTATATCATTGTCATCATCCTCATTTTATATATTTTTTAAAAGTCATACGTGCTTTTGTAGAGCATGGATGGACTTGGTATGATTATGACGGGGATTATTGATTGTAATCATGGTAGTAATGTTACAAATGATGTGGTAAAAAAAAATCCTCCTCGATGGTAGTAGTGCATTGATGGGCCGATTGTTGGCATGATCATGACCATTAATGAATACACAACTATTCTTGGTAGTAGTGCGGGAATAATTGTGATCGTGATCTTAAAGAATATCCTTGGGTAGTAGTGCGGGGTGATTCGATGATGTGGATTATTTATTAAAAGTGAGTCTCGGCTATATGATGATGAAAAACCTTTTAAAATCATAAAAGATAGTAGATTTTATTTTCTACTTGACTCTTTTAATGGATTGCATATTATTGCTATGATTAAAGCTGGTTTGTCTATTGTATTTTATCGGTTTAACATTGTTGAAGACTATTGATAATTTATTTTGCATTATCTTTAGTCGTAATATTTCTTCTTGGGCTAGTTGAGCTCACCCTTTCTTTCCTTTATTCTCTTGAAATGAGAATATAAATTTGGGGACGAGTCGGGGAAGCAGTGATGGTCACGAAGATAGCATTAGTAGTCCTCATTTAATACGTGAAATAGTGTGATAATAATTATAATGAGGACTTTTTGTTTGAGTTTGTATAATATCTAGTGAAGCGATATTTGTATTTAAACTCACGGTTTATATCGTATTGTACACAGCAGTTATGTTAATAAGTTGTATTTAAATTACGTACCATGTAAGTGGCGACCCAAGATGGGTGATGTATACCTAATTTTGGGGCGTCACAAAGATATCAAATACAAAGTACGATATTGTCAAAAGATTCATTTCATAATAATTTACAAATAATAGAGATGGAGATGAAAACTCAGGTATCCACGTGATGATATCTGAGTATAATCGACTTTAATCGATAAAGTTAAAAGTCGTTCAAGCTACACACCGATGATGAATTTGAAGAAGGAGGTGCAAGAAGTTGTTATTTCAAAAAGCGAGAATCGGTGAGGTGAGAAAGCTCGAACCTTCGATTAATTAATCCATTTAAAATTCTCGATCGAATAGGGGCGTGGCCTATAGACTCGTTTTACCGCCAAGTAATGGCGTGTTCATAACTTTTTCACGTATCGATGTTACGTAAATATGTGGACGACCGAATCACGTCATTGAGTTAGAAGCCGGACGAGATAATAGAAGACTTAACGTCACGAGGAGGTATCTGTCAAGATCTTGGATAGGAAAGAACATGTCCCATGTGTCTGGGGTTATACCCCAAGTTAAAGTTTTGTGGAGAAACCATGCTTTATTGAGGAAATGACCTAGGAGTTGGAAGCGGAAATGAAAGCGAGGTATTCTCATCTTTTCGAAACACCAGAATGCGTCACGTCGATTTCGAGGATGAAATTTCATAAGGAGGGAGGTTGTAAGACCCCAAATTATTAATAAATGAAATTTATTTTCCTCTATTTATTATTTTGAAATAGTAAGGGTTGATTTGATTAATGTGGATAGTTATGGGTAAAATATGCAAATATTTGAATAATGAGTGGTTATAAAATATTCATTATTGTATGGGGAATATTCGTTTGGTCGTAGAATATTAAATCTTTGTCGGGAATATTAAATGCGACCAGTAGATCTTTTGTGGGCCCCATAACGAAAAGCGATTGGATGAAGAAAGCGACAAATATAAGTTGTTTATAAATAACTTGGCGTAGTTATTCACAGATTATCTTGTTGGAATACCCGTTAGTTAAAACACACTAATCTGGCGTTGTTGACAAGTAGCTGCGGTATTGCACAATTATTGATTCTTACGTGAAGGCCTTTACTCGATAATTATTCTGATAATTCTTATTCAAAGTATTTTATTTTATTGATTCAATAATTAACTGCGTTGATTTTTTTATATTAGTGTTATTTGATAATTGTCACTAAAGCGGTATTTTTCATTATCGAGAGCAATAATTCATATTATCGAATAATATTATTAGAAAACATTATTGGCGATGTCAGAAAGTTACATCTAAGGAGAGGTTTGGTCACCTAATTGCTTGGCGTCGATGAGGAGAAATCTTTATTAGAAAGCCCCTCTTTCACAGGAGCGGCTGGTTGCCAATCTTTGTGATTCTGTAATATTATTTGTGAATAATTAATTATTGATTTATATGATGAGGAAAATATTGATTTTATGTGGATATAGATGGAGAAATTTTTTAAAATGACAATTGTTGAAAATTAATATTTTATCTTTTTCTGATAAAATAATTCATTTAAATATATTATTATATTTTAATAATATAATAATGGTGATATTTTTACAATGAATGTGGGATATATGAGTATATGAGGAGGAAGAGTATTCTTGTTGCATTAAATGATTAACACATGTTTTGTGTGGACCCCATTTCTTGACTGAAATTTGATTATAGCATGTAAAATCGCCCATTTGTGGATTTCGGTAAATTTTTATTTGGAATTTGGAAAAACTTTCTTCTGCAAAGTTGTAGAGAATTGAATTTCCTATAAAAAATCGTGAGATTCGAATTTTCTGATAAAAGGGCTATTTATTATGGGTACCCTCGATCATTTGCTGAATCAACAAGTATGGACTCTGATGGATATCCTGTCTATCGTCGTCATAATACTAGTCAGAAGTACATCGTGAGGGGGCAAGAAATTGATAATAGAGACGTTCTGCCACATAATCCGTATTTATCAAGAATGTTCAATTGTCATATCAATGTTGAAGTTTGTGCAGGAGTTAGATGTGTAAAAAACATTTACAAGTATATTTATAAAGGACGTGATCGCAATAACAATGGTACTTGGAGGAATTAATGAGATCAACAATATCTTGATGCTAGGTATATTGGACCTCAAGGAAGTCGCATGGCGATTGTTTGGTAATCCTTTACATGAAGAGATTCCTTGGTTGTAAGATTGGCACTTCATTTTGCACGGGATGCATCGTGTAGTCTTTAACCTCTTTGAATCTTTTGATATGATCCTTTTCTAGAGGTGCACATCAAAAAACAACTCTAACTGGCTTTTTTGATTGTTGCGTTACAAATGAATCTACCCGTGTATTAACTAATCAGGAATTTCCAGAAAAATTTGTTTGGAACAAGTCTATCAATAAATGGATTCCAAGACAAAGGGGTTATGCAATTGGTAGAATGTACTTTGCTAGCCCTAATTGGTGGCGGTTTTATTTGTGTTTGCTTTAGCTGTTGTTAGAGGACCTACTTCATTTGATTTACTCATACGGTAAATAATGTTATCATGATACATTCAAGTCGGCGTGTCTTTAAGAGGACTTCTTGAAGATGATGAAGAATGGATACAATGTCTCAAGAGGTCTGTAATTATGAGAAGCGGGATACCAATTAAGGAGACTATTTGTTATAATTCTAACGGAATGCTTTCCATTGCATCCATTTGAATTGTGGAAGCAATTCTCGACATATATGTGATGATTTAGCACACGAGGATTCGTCTTATGTTTGGTATTTTGAATCCAGTGATGATCATATTGAAGATTATGGCTTATATTTGATAAATCAATTGCTCCATGATTAGGGAAGAGTTTAGTTGACTTTCCACCCATATGCCACAACCAATTGGAAATTGGAATGCAATAGTTGGAAATAGATTCTTGTCGAGCACCAACAACTTGAGAATGAAGCACTGTGATCGATGCACAAATTAATGTTGTGAGACTTAATGACGAACAACTTCAACGCTTATCTCAGCATCACAACGTCGGTGATGTGAAAATATAGCAACTACTTTCTTTTTGAGTGGAGAGTCTTTGGGGACGGGAAAAACGTTTTTGTACAATACCATTGCAACCAAATTAGTAGCTATGGACATGTTGTTATTCTTCGTGGCTTCATACGGTATTGCATCGTTGTTATTGATAGGGAGGCTGCTTTGTACATTCTACATTTGTATTCCTTTGGAAACCCCTAGATAATTGAATGTGGGTTCACTAAACAATCAACGACATCTTTGAGTTGTTTAGAAAAACAAAGCTAATAATATGGGATGAAGTTCTATGCAACATCGATCTTTGTGTTAAGGTAATCGATCGCACCTTCAAGATATCAGAGACAATAAAAGACCTTTTGGAGGTATCACTGTTGTCCTAGGTGGAGACTTTCGACAAATATTGCCTGTTATTCCTAAAGGCATTCGCGAGCAAATTGTGGGTGCATCATTGAGACGGTCTTTGCTATGGAAAGATATAAGTGTTTTGACTCTGGGTTCAAACATGCGATTAACTCGCACAGACGTTCAAAATATTAATTTTGCTCAATTCTTGATGGAGGTAATATTTCATTCAACCTTACATTGAATTTTTATAACATGATACTTTGAATTAAATCTCATTTTGTGAATAATTATACTTTCATTTTTAGATTGGGACTGACCCACAAGAAATTGTGCGACTTCCATCTACGATAAATCGATGTCATAATCTAAATGAATTGATACTTAAAATATATCCACAATTGGATGTGATTGGTATAGTGACTTCTACCTTTCTCATTGAACGAACAATTATTCTATCGCTTTCATGATAGCGACGTCGATGATATAAATCTTTTGCAACCTTTGAATATTACCGGAGAAACAATTACTTTTTTAGGCTGCAGATAAAATGTACGAAGGTGATGAGCTTGATCATACCATTAGGAATCGATATCCTAACGAGTACTTAAACTCCTTGAATCCTTCAGGTGCACCATAGTTTAAATTGGAGTTGAAAGTTGGATGCCCAATAATGTTGTTCTGAAATATTGCATCGAAAGATAGACTTTGTAATGGCACGCGATTGATGGTTGTTAGATGTGCCTCAAGGGTAATCGAAGCTTCGGATATTAAATGGAGATAAAATTGGCAATTTAGTCTTCATTCAAGAGAATATCATTGACACCAACATCTTTGGACTTACCTTTTCGAATGACAAGACGTCAGTTTCCTATCCGATTAACTTATGCTATGACAATCAATAAAGCCCAAGGACAATCTGTCAAGTTCGTTGGGATTGATTTGCGAACACCTGTTTTTAGTCATGGACACCTTTACGTGGCACTATCTAGATGCACATCTGCGGATTGTATTACTGTCCTCCTTCCCGAAGATGGGTCAAATTGCACCACAAATATTGTTTACCCAGAAGTTTTATTATGATATATTCTTACGACAATTAAATGGTATAGTTTAAACATGTTTATTTCTACTAAATTATGTAATCTTTTCAACATTTCAACTTTTAATTTTACAATGACGTTCATTCTTTGTAGGATTGGAGTGAATTTGTCAACGAGAACAATACAACGAGAACAATACAATATATACAATGGACCTTTGTGGATGGGGTCGACGTAATCAGGTAAATCTACTTTTATGTCACTGCATCAAAATAACTATACTATTCCTATAATATAAATAGTGTTAGTTTTATTGTTTATGTAAATAACAAATTTTAATTTAATATAGGTGGTTGTGCATTCTCCTCATTTAGGAAAGTCGTCAGTATTGATACGAGGACATTAAGGATATTGATGAAGATAAGGTTTAAAGGGATGAAAAAGACATTTAAGAGAGTTAAATGATATGTAATCCAAGATCTTGACATGTCCACCTTTGACGATTATTAACCTACCTTGACCAAACAATTGTTTAGGTGTGAAAATCTCTTACTAAGACTATATTTCTCTACTTTTCATGCAGACACACAACACACATAATTAAATACAACACACACAGAAATCAAACTCGCACACCATTATACTGCCACCAATACAAATTTATGATTTAAATTATTAAGCAAATGAACCATTCCTTGAGATAGTACTAAGAAAACTTAATTTGATTGTAAGTCCATATCTTTTCCTTAAAAAATTGACTATTTCTTACAATCTCTCTAAATTCTTACTTATATCAATCTAAATCATGCCCCCTACATACAAATATGTGTGCTCATTTGTTTTTTAGATAATTCAGGGTAAAGTAACTAACATATTATGCTCAACATATTTCAGATTTATAATTGTTTTATTTTAACTAACATATTTTGATAATTTTTAAATTTCAAATATTTTCGGTATATATTGAAGGATACGTGATGAAAGTTGTAAAGAATATACTTGGTGTAATTTGTAAAGTAGAGAGAGGTCTTATCTTCAACGTGTTGTTTCTTTATTTTACTGCGTGTATGTATTTTTGTGTTCGCCTTTTGTAAAGTTAATTTAATTATACTTGGTTATTATGGTTTTTACGCATGTATGCTCAACATGTATGTCTTATGGATGATTGTAAGTTTTGTAAATGAGGTTTAGATTTTTCCGGATATCTATTTTTAAAGAAAAGCTACTGAAATTTCTTGAAATTAGTAGCGATTAGGCTTGATGTTTTGGTGGTTGGATGTGTTGATGATTGAGTATGTATTGATTTCTCATTGTATGTATTTTTTTTGTTAGCGTTTTGTAAAGTTAACTAATTATACGTGTTTATGATGATTTTGGGTATGAAATGATTGTTTTTTTTGGAGGTTTGGATATGTATGGATGATTGTAAATTTTATACTGTGAGGTTTATATTTGTGCGGATATCTATTTTTAAAGGAAATTCATTTAATTTTTTAAAATTTAGTAATGACAAAACGATATTTTGGTGGTTAGATATGTGTTGATGATTGTGTGTATTTTGTGTATTACGTCTTTTGTAAAAGTTAAGCGATTTTGGGTATGGAATGATAGTTTTTTTATGGTTTTATTTTGGTGGTTAGATATGTATTGATGATTGTAAGTTTTTTGTAAACAATTTTAAGAAATTTTATCGATTTTTTTGGAAATTAGTACCAACTAGTTTGATGTTTTGGTAGTTGGACATGTGTTGATGATTGAATATGTATTAATTATTGTGGTGGTATGGTGAATTATGGTAGTATAGTGAATTATGGTGGTATGATGAATTATGAATATATATATTTTTTAAATTTTAATTTAATTTTTTTTAAACCGTGCCTTTAGTGGGGCATATACCAGTATATATATATCTTACAAATTTACAAAAGTAAATCCCAGAGAAATTCAAAAATTTAAATGATAAAATGTCGGTTCATTGGCAGTAGAAAGGTGGACAATTACAAGTAGTATTATTTTCAGACATCCATATGAATTCTGAAATGAAGGTACATACATGAAAAGCTAGCTACAAATAAACAATCAAGATTTCATCTTGTTGATCTGATTGAGAGCTGGTTGTAGAATATTGTAGAGCACCCAAAGAATAGCAGGGGCTACCACAATCAGCAGAAGTTGACCCCTGTTGTCACTTCCGGCGGCAGCCTCCGCTGCTATCGTCGCAATCTGTTCACTGGCCGCCGATGCCTCGGGCGTCGAAAAGAATCCTCCCGATGCAACCAAGCCGCCGCCTAGCCCAAGCCCAATGATGACCCCTTTGCTGTTGGCCATTTTGTTGATTTGATTCAGGGCCGGCTGCAGGATATTGTAGAGCACCCAGGCTATGGCCGGAACTATTGGCAGTAACAGAGCTAAGCCACGGTTATCTCCTCCTTCCGCTAGTTCTGCAATTTGTTGTGCGGCCATGGCGGCGTCACACGAGCTCAGGGTTGAAAATATTGCACCGGCTATGGCGGTTCCAGCTAGTGATGAAGTTGTCAATTGAAGGCCGGTGAGGGGTTTTGGGAGGTTTTGGAGGGAGATGGGTAGTTTAGTGGACTTAGAATTAAGATTGTTATTGATCAATTGGGGTTTGGGAGATGATGATGAGGATGATGAAATGCACTTGGCATTTAGCATCGCCATTGTTGCTATGGTTGTGGCTGCCATTGCTAATTTGCAGTTAGCTTGGAGGAGGAAAATGAAAATGAAAATGTCGAATGTATTATGTGCTGGAGGAGGAATGGAAGGGCAATGGGAGATCCAATAGATAGATAGGGAGAAATGGGAAAGTCTATATTGTTCTCTTATCCAGGGAATGTGATTGGGGAGATCATGTCCTCATATTTCATACCCCACTCCAATCCTTTCTTATCACTTCCCTTCTATCCATCCCCTTAACTAGGACGGACTAAGATTGAAGTTCAAGTTGCTGCATCCAAATTAATTTCCAATGTTTTTCTGGGCCACAGGCTTTGTGATTTTTTTGTTAATGGATTTGGATTATATATACAGATTGAGAGAGAAAAGAGAAGAAACCCCCAATTGAATTGGATGTAGTAGAAATGTCATGAGCTAATGGGCTTCTTGTATAAATTCCGTCCATGGCTGTGGTCTGTGGACGTTCTTTTTCCCCTTTTGTTGAATACTAACATTTTTTTCTTACCAACAAATTTAATCCTTTTGTCTGAGTTCACTTTTCATATGTTTTTATTTTAAATATCATGATTATTAGGAGTATTTGTTACTAATTGTCAAGTGTAAGACATCAACTAATTCTAATGGGCCGATAACTGTGTTGTTGATGAGTTAATTAAATTGTTTCTTTATTTATTTAGTCGGATTCGAAGTTAACTTCACGGCGGTTTATCGTTGGTCAATTGATTAATACAATACTGACATGTATAAAGAGATCACCTCCCGACCTACGTGTTGACACTGTATTGGTCAATTGACCAAAGTTAATTTCATATTAACCACTCCCATTAAAGTCTATACTAAAAGTCGTTGAGGTAACTCATGTTTCTGGTTTTTTTGTTTTCTTTTATCTTCCAAATTTTTATAAAAAGAAAGAAAAAAAAACTCCTAAAAAAAGAGAAAGAATTTTTATTATTATTATTATTTTAGGTAGTTTTAAGGGTAAATGTCTATTTATCTTAAATAATTTATTTTTTATAATAACTTGTGTTAGTATTAATTATCATATTTCTATTTTCTATACATATTTACGGAGTAAAAAATTATGTAATTAAATAAGAATTTAAATATAAATAATTTTATTATTTCAATATCTTTCTTGATATGAATAAAAAGTCGATAAAAAATAAGAAATGAGGAAAATACTAGTCGAGTAAAGTTGATAATGGGTCTCCATTATACAACTCACTGGTGACTGGTCGCAACGATATTTTTACGCATCAAGGAACTAGGCAACTAGCCGTGTAGTACTTGTAAACTCAGATATTTTATTTCTTTTAATCCTCTACTAGTATAATATTTCATGTAGATTGTAGAGTATATCCCCATTTTTTGCCCTGTTCTTTCCACCATTTTTAAACTGAGAAAAACGAAATTACATGTATATATCATCCCCACATCATCCAACCACCTCTATACTTTCATGGTTACCATTCTCATTCTAGGGTTTACATAAACCCAATCCCATTTCCGGCATATATAAAAACCCAAATCCTATATCAAAATGATACTTTCTCTCTCTCTAGGACCAAACCTGGTTCTCCCTCCATTCCCTTCGCCAACCACGCCCATTACTGATCCTTTCTTCCGTAATAATCGAATTTATTTCGGTTCTTTATCCCATCACAAGCCCATTCTTCGTGGTACCCTCGCTGTGGCCAGGTTCGGGTTGGGTCAGCTACCCGATTCAGACACTGCACAACTTCTAATTAAAGAATTGTTTGGCAGAGCCGAAGGATTTCTGTATACCGTAGCAGATGCTGCCGTTTCTGCTTCTCCTCCTCCGGATTCCGTTACTAGCTCCAAACAGAGCAGTGATTGGCTTTCCGGGATTACTAATTACATGGAAGCTGTTCTCAAGGTCTCTAAAGTTTTTAATTTTTTATTTCTTAGACTAATGAATAGTTGATTACTTGTAGTCTGTTAGTAATAGCTTTATCCTGAGCCAGTATGAAGAATTCAGATGTGAGTGTTAGAAGTAAACTATCAAGCACTAACCAGCTCTTTCATGTTTTTAGCAATTATGTTGGATAAAAAATAGAAAACTCAAATTGATGGTTCTAAGCCAGCCCACTTAAGATTTTGAGGTATATCAGAAACAAAAACAAAAATAAAAAAGAAAGAGAAAAGTTTTGTGGGAGTGTGAGAAGCAAGTCAGCAGCAAAGAGACTACTTGGACTAATTGATGTTAATAGATATGTAATTTGAGACAATTTTGTTTATGTTAATAAGTTATTGCTTCAAACTTGAGGTTATTAAAAAGGAATATAATCTTGTTATGCTTCAGCAATCATGTGTATCTTAATAATTGCACTGAGCTTCAAGGGTATGGATTTTAAGCATTCAAGAATATCACAACTGATGACTATGAATCAATTCTGCTTCTCTCTCCTTTTGTCTCTGTCTCTCCCTCTCCCTCTCCCTCTCCCTCTCCCTCTCCCTCTCCCTCTCCCTCTCTTACATGTTGATTTTATTATACGTAATTGTGTCTGCTCATATGGGATATGACAACAAATAGTTCTTTCAATTCAGGTTTTGAAGGATGGGCTCTCTACTTTACATGCTCCTTACGCATACGGTTTTGCAATTATTCTCCTTACGGTACTTGTAAAGGCTGCCACCTTTCCTTTAACAAAGAAACAGGTTTGTCTCATTCTAGTTCACTCCCTTAAGGTTACAATTAGATGCTGTTGAATTTTTTGTCCTACTTTCAATTGTCGTCTGAAACTACTGTGAAGGTGGAGTCTGCAATGGCTATGCGGTCTTTGCAACCTCAAATAAAGGCTATTCAGCAACGGTATGCTGGTGATCAGGTTACTTTTTGTTTTCCCTCTTCTCTTATGGAATGTTCCTTTTTAACCAAAGGCTTTAGGCCACTAGACACAAGAGAAACGAGTGACTATTTGTGGAATATCTTGTAGTGATCCTTGAGTGATATTTACATTCCAGAATTTTGTAGCTAATTGGTTATCTGTGATGCAATTCAATGATATACTTTTTTTGTTCTTGTAGGAGAAAATTCAGGTTGAAACTGCTCGATTGTATAAATTAGCTGGGATAAATCCACTGGCAGGTCGATAGGTTTTCCTATTATGGTCTTTCTGAAAGTTCATGTTCATATGAGAAACACAAACACCAACTGACAATTTAATACATAGTTATAAATCAGGGAATGGTTGGGATTTGTCATTGATATAAATTTGATTTTATTGGTGATTTTTGTATGCAATTATATCCATCATTCCATTTTTATTTGTAGTGACTGATTTGTATACTAAAAGAGGCATGGAAATTTTGTTGCTCTCTTTCATTAATTACTTGTCAAATGAATAATTCTTTTAATGTAGCTTGCATACAACTTAACATTAAGGTTTCTCAGAATGACATATCCGCTACGTAGATAAATTAGAGGTTATGAATTTGTGTAACATAATTTATTGAAGGATTTAATTACTCACAGTGTCCTCCATCATAGAATGATATGAAATCCATGGTGAAACATTGGCACAACCAAAATAGGAAAAAACGACAGTTAGAAATAACCAAATTAAGAACATATTTAAACTTATTCCCCTCAAGAATAAAGGTGGTATTATGTTGCAGTGTATGAATGACGTGTGTTTATGTATAAAGAAACTCAGAAACACAGGAAATAGGGCTCGGAACCTGCTTGAATGAGTGGATGTTCATTGTTTGGATCATCCCTTTGGGGATATTGGACTTATCCCTTGCGGACTCATCCTTGTATGTACTTGAATGCATGTGGGCCAGGAGGTGTTCACTCGTTTATGTGAGTATAATAGTATTGGTTTGTATGCTGCACAGGATATAGAAGAGAATGTGCAGTAAGAAAATAGACGCCTTTGAAAATTTTGGGGTTTGATTTTTATCATTCCATAAAAGAGATAGAGGCAGATGAATTTGAGTTCAAAGTATTGCATTAACAACCTAACCTTTTCTTCTCCTTGCCTCTTCAAGAATGGGTCTGAAAGAATTTGTCTTCCAATCTTATTGCCCAATCTTTAACCAAAAGGAAGAGTACTCTTACTTTTATAGTTGTCCTATGGACAATTTGGAAATTCAGAAACAAAGAGTATATTGAGTCTATCTGTCCTACTCTTTTTGAATCGAATCGTTCCATTTTCACCCTTCTTTCTAGCCTTGAACAAGCCTTTCCTCTTGCTACTGCTATTAAAAATGTGTCCTTGCAACCCCTTGTTATATGGAAAAGTCCATCAGTGGGGTTGCTAAAGCTCAATATAGATGCTAGTATAAAGCATAAACCTTCTTCTGTTGCTATTGGTGGTTTAATTCTAAATGAATCAGGGAGATGGAGCAATGGATTTTATGGAAGAATTGGGACCTGCAATCTTTTGTCTGCTGAATTTTGGGTCCTTCGTGAAGGACTTACTCTGGCATGGAATATGAGAATACCCAACATTGAAGTTGAAACAGATTCAGAAGTTGCTGTCAAGATTATTAATGATGGTGACATTAGGGATCATCCTGATGGGAGTCTCATTGCTGATTGCCGCCAACTCTTGAGGAGGCCTTGGAATGTTAAGCTTTTATTCACTAAAAGGGATGGAAATAGATGCGCAGACAAACTTGCAGAGATGGGGCATAGTTCTAATTATGTTATTTGTAGTACTAAGGGGCCTCCTGTTGAAATCCTAGCATTGCTAGAAGTTGATTGTAGCGACTCTATTTCTTATTGAGTTTAGGCCTTAATGGCCTCCTTTGAACCAAAAATAAAATAAAATAAAGGACACAGACTTTTAAGAATTGGTTGAGATTGAAGCTTAAACATGGGAGATTTATAGTATTTTACCTTCTTTTTTTTTTATAATGCTTTGGTAGTGTGTCATAAGATCTGCTTTACCTTCAGACAAAAGGTAAAACAGATCTTAAATTGGGGAACAAGGTCCAGAATGTGATAAAAGGAAGCCCGCTAGTTGCATGACATGATAACTCCTGGAGTCAAATAGTAGACCCTTGCAAAAACACCTGTTCGATAAATTTGTGTGCTTACGATTTACATCATCCTTGTAGGTAATAAACTCTTATGTTTGTTGCAACAGGATGCCTTCCTACCCTTGCCACCATCCCTGTATGGATTGGGCTGTATAGAGCCCTTTCTAATGTTGCTGATGAGGTAATTAATTTTATGTTTTTGTCTCTTTCAACATGCTGTTGCTTCAAATTGTTACTGCTTGAATTATCTTATGTTTATAATGGGACATTTATTTCCTTATTAAGGGACTCCTATCAGAAGGCTTCTTCTGGATACCCTCCCTTGCTGGTCCAACAACAATTGCTGCTCGACAAAATGGAAGTGGGATCTCTTGGCTTTTTCCTTTTATAGTGAGTTTTCATATTATTATACATACATCTGACATCTTTTATTGATATGATTCTTGAAGACTTGAACATACTATCTTATGCTCGTCATATCGTGTTTCATATATTACTGAAAATCTGTTGTTATATGGGCTCCAAGTGCACAATATTTTAAAACTGTTGTCAATATTATACTTGATCTGGAAAAAATCTCTACGAGCAACAAATTATGTCCAGTTTGCTTCTAAGTGAGCTAGATTTCTGACTCTAAAATTTCATCTGTAAATACTCTGTGATCAACATATTTAGGGTAAAGTATAATGCTTCTTGCATAATAAATCAGTAGAATTTATGAATTTATATATGATGTCATTGAAGTAATTTTCATCTTTCGGTGCTTGAATTTCTTTACAGGATGGTCAACCTCCTCTTGGATGGTCGGATACCGTGGCGTATCTTGTCTTACCTGTGTTACTGGTTGTCTCTCAGTACATCTCTGTTCAAATTATGCAGTCATCACAGGTAATTATTTGATTATAGATTTTTAATTGTGTTTAAATCTTAATATTCCATTATCCTAGTATTGTATATTTCTGTGCTACGTGAAATGTATGTTTTTGCATCATTTGGTGCTTTAGCCTGTGTGTTTTATTACATGATTGAACATTCATGTACCTTCCTTTTTCTTCTATGAATTGTTGTGTGGTCTTCATTTGATTACTTCTGTGAAAAATATTAATTTTTGCTTATAGGTGTATGTATCATATATTATGGTTGATTGAACTGAGCCTTTTTATTGGGCCAAATTTCTTATTCTTTGTTGTACTGCTTTCATTTCCAGTGAAATTCTTACTAACCCATTCATTGATCTCCCCTCCATGACTAGATTAGTATACTTTTAATTCAGGTTAAATGCTTTTTACCTTGCTGTTCTTTAGGTCAACTTTCAAATGTATAACTATACTTTTTTTCTTACAATCAACTAACTAAACTTTAATTTACTTACAAAAAGTCAGAAAATCCGTCAAATAAGGTTGACTTTAAACAGTTTGTCACATCTGATTCCACATAAGAGAGAGAAAGCTGACATGGAACTCTCATGTATGATGTAGCCACTCTTGAGTCTTGAGTGAAAATGAAAGAAAATTAAGACTAAAATGAAAGATTTTTTTTATAAAAAAATTAACGAAAAACATGGGATTTTTTTTTACTTATTTTTGCAATTAATAGAAAATTATTTTTTAGGTAATTAATAGCAAATATAATTAATTAGGAAATATGCTGAAATTAAAAATCTTTTCACAATAAATTCTTATCGTCTTTATATACATACATAAATATAAATTCTTATTGACTTTATATAGATGCATTCTTACTTGGAAAATTAATGAATTATGTGTAGTAAAAATGATTTTTCTTAAATTAAATTTTAACATTTAAATTAGCTAGATTAAAGGGAGAAAATAAAGTCCATGGATAAAAGAAATTTATTTAATATTAAATAATTAAAATTTTGTGGTGGGTTGTAGTTATTGTTCATCTTCTTCTTACCAAACACTATCACCAACAACCTTGCAATCTCCACCAGCTACACCACCGCTAACTTTGTACCTCCACCATCGAACCGTTGCATCCCCCCCATTGTACCACTAACATCAGCTCCCCTAATTATTCAATCATACCTGTTAACGCCAAGATCTTTCTCCACGTCCCAATCACCAAGACGCGTCCGATATCCTTGCAGATTGACAAAAGTCGACACTCAAAAGCTTTGGCTACCGGACGTCGAGGGATAGCTCCGGCGTGAGAGTCAGTATCGGCGATCACAAGGTTAACAATGGAGAGAAAATAATGTCTAATGTCTGAGAGAGAATAATCATATGATTATGTGTGTAATGTTTTGTTACTTACCTCCTTTGTGATCCTAGCCCCATCGTACTCAATCCGGTGCCATCGTGCCACCCATCACCTCTCGACACCTTTTCCCACTCCCGGTCATTTTCGGTAGAAAGTATGTAGCCTACTTCTCTCACTGCTACCATTCTTTGTCACCGCATGGCCATCCGAGTCCCATCCTCATTAATGCCATGCAGAAAGGTGGCGAATATAGTAAACTATTATTTGGCATAATGATTCTGGGTTGAAGTTGGATTAAGTGAGTGATTTGTGTAATGGGCGATTCGATGACTAAGCCCAAATAATAGAAATGACCCAAACGGCCGGGATCAAGCGAAAGGACCCAATGAAATGATCAAATAAGCTGGGCCCAAATCATTCGGACCAATTAGACAAGAGTAATAACATGATCGAGGAGGAGCCCATTAAGTGCGGCCCGATAAGGAAAAGGATTATGACCTGACATTACCCCCTAGTCTTTTATTAAGCGGGATGTTTAATGAAAGACTATAAATGATATATAGCCCATGATATAACGAATTATGATAAGTCACAAGAGGTCCAAAGTGAAACTCACCAAAGCCCAACAAAATCGGTCCAAATTGATATCGAAATAGAAATGGGAAGCCCGATAGGCCGCAAGCCCACTCGGTGAAGATATTTAGACCAAAAGCGGATGAAACCTCTTCCCATTCATCATCATTGTAGTGAATTAAATGTGCCGCCCTCGATTCTGAGTATGGCTGTCGATTATAAAAGGTAAATTTTACCAATTACAGCGGTTTTACTGCTAATTTGAAATTTGAACCTTTGAGCTTTCTTCTCCTCTGCAAAACTCCTTTCTCATTTCACGAAATCTCAACAATGTGTATTTGTGAACTCTAGCAAAACTCTCCCCTTGGCGTAACTCTGTTAGACTGCTTTCTCCCAACCCAAACCCCTAACCAAGAGAGGGTTCGAGTTCCGACCCCAATCTTCAACAACCATGGGGAAATCCACCTCGATCCCCTCTGCATCGACCGACTTTTTCAAGGATGGGAGCGGTTCCTTCATGCCAACATCCCCTCTTTAGTCGCGGAATCGAGATACGTATCCTTGGACTCGTTATCGATTCACGACATATACGCCATAAGGGCTCCTGCTCTGAAAGCGCGTGTACGGCGATGACGAGACGGTTGGGTCGCCGTGCGATCCACCTTTACGGAAAAGGGGTTCGCTTTACCTCTCCGTGCTTTTATCGTTACCCTCCAGGGTTCATAGGAGTGGGCTTTGCTTTCGATTAGTGCCTAATTCCTACATCCGTATCCTGGCATTCATTGCCATACATCACGAATTAGGGATTTCTCCCTCTGTTGACATCTTCTTCACCCTCTTCTCTGTAGGAAGGTCTCTAGAACGAGGCTTTAAAATCTTGAGTAAGCAATCCCAGACCCAACACCAGATTCGAGAGGAGACCTTGATGGATACCCTTCCCGTGACAAGGGTTGCACGAGAAGTGGTTTTTCGTCACGGGACGAGATCTCTTCTCTTCCAGTTGGACTACCTCGATCGGGTCTCTGGCGACTTTGGAGACATCTCTCAGAAGGCGTGTGAGGAGATGACGAGACTTTTGAAGAAGATTCCTCAAAAGAATGGAGTTTTACACTTCGACCAAACAAACTGGCTATATGACCACAAATGTAAGTTTGAACAACTTTGTAACATAATTTTGGGATATATAAATGATATAGGTTACGATATATGGTTTTTGCGGTGTCTACGATCAAACTAACTTCTTGAAGTGAAAGACACGGAAGATTTTTTGGCGGGGAAGAATTCGGATGTGAGCGAAGAGCATCCGTGAAGAGTCTTCACAGTGATCCCCGATCACCGATCCACCAACTACCTCCTTCAAAATGATGAACCCCAAACCGATGAGCCCAACATGCAGAAGAGTCCCTCGGACCCGTAGAAGAAAAAGATCCGCGAAAAAAATCCAAATCCACCCAACAGGAAACAAACCCCGAAAGTGACGGAAACACTTCCAAGCAACCCCACAAACAACCCCATCAATGATCGATCACGCACCTTCCGAACCTACCACGGTGAGAGAGTCCGCTTGACATTCCTTTGCACGATCGGATCGTCCCCACTCCACGACTGCGAAGATAACCCCACAGCTCTTAGAAGAGCTCAAGAGTTCCCTCGTCTTGGTGTCGTCCTCCGATAATCCCCACGAAATCCACGTGCACGATGATGAACCAAGCCGGATCTGTCCCCACTCCTCTCGAAAAAGGAAACATCCATCGACGGCCCAATTACCGGTTCATCATCGCACCGCCATGACCCCGAACCCACTCATGCTCGATCTCCTTCTCACGAAACCATACATGTGGACTCTTCGCGATTCACAATCAACCCCCGCCTTCTCCTCCAAGACAAACATTGCCGAATTTCGGCGGGGACGCCATGGCTTCTCCGAACCATGTGGCCTCGATTGATGCCCATTTTCCTTTCAACTGTTTCAGCGCCGTGCGTGAAAGCGATGATCATCGGTTCGAGAAGCGATTCGAATGAGGATTTACTCAATGAAGGCGTGAGCTACTTAAGCGAAGGTAAGCGGTTTTATCCTTTATTTCCAAATTTATCTTCATACTTATACATCGAAAAACCGATCAAATAATATTGGACATGCGTGGCGAATCTTTGTGTTCAAGGCGTCTGCGTCGAGGCGTCTGCGTCAAGGCGTCTGCGTCAAGGGTCTCGAGGTGAATCGGAGGAAGGGCTCGAGGAAGGAGAATGCCCGCCGAAGTCTGCGCAGCTAGGGAAAAGACTTCACGCGAATGCCTTCTTCATACAAATGAAGGTCTTCAAAAAGAGTTAGCCCAAGCCGAGGAAGATGTGAAGGCCTCAATGAAGAACTAAAGTCGACCAAAGCACAAGACGAGGAGATCGTCAAAATGAATGTTGACTTGGTTCGGAGGAGAGCGAGATAAGGATGGAGAAGATCAAGGAATTAAAGGGCGATGCTAAGCTCCTACTGAAGACCATCCAAAAATTAAATTTGGCGAGAGACTCGTCATCCGAATAAGCGGCAAAAAGCTCGAAGAAGAAAATCAGAGAACTCAAGACTCTTGGGACCTTGGGCCTCCTCTAGCAAGATGACCTTCGCAAACAAATCTGTGAAGAGTATCGGAACTCGGATGAGATCAATGGGGAGATAATGAAGATATATTTTGAGAGTTACGAGCTCTGCCGGAGTCGTGGCAAGGAGAAGCTGATTGCAGCCAACGCGGATCCATCCTTGCTCGACTCTTCAGATGACGAAGGTGGCGCCTGAAGCTGATGCTTTTCTTATTCCTTGATCTCATTAGAGAATTTTTATGAAGATTTCTGTTATTTTTCTTTATTTAATTTATAGGACTTGTAAAAATTATCTAATATTGTAATTAGATTGAATATCAATGAAAGGTGGTTTCATCCCTTATAACTTGATTGCATTTACCTTCCGCCGATACTCCGATATTAATTTAACTAAAAAGATGCACAAACTCTTTCATGGACTGAACTCGAACTTTTAATTAACAACTAAACATGTCATATAACAGATAAGATGAAGTTAAAGAATGAGGCATTTCGAACTCGACACTTAGAAAAATTTTAGGTAATAAAGTAAAGGGATACTTATTAGTTACCGAAGTGTGAGATAGATCTGCTTCATTAGGAATTTATTTACCCCGAAAGGCCTAACAAAACCAAAAGATGACATTTGCCTACCACGAAGGGCCTGACAAAGTCTAAAAGATGACACTTGCCTACCCCGAAGGGCCTGACAAGGTCTAAAGGACAACACTTGCCTACCACGAAGGGCCTGACAAGGTCTGAAAGATGACACTTGCCTACCCCGAAGGGCCTGACAAGGTCTAAGTGTCGACAATTGCCTACCACGAAGGGCCTGACAACGTCTTAAAGATGACACTTGCCTACCACGAAGGGCCTGACAAGGTCTAAAGGACCACCTGCCGAAAAGGCTACCATCGAATGGTTAGCGAGTCCACGAACCTCCTAAACTCAACGATGGCGTTTGCCTACCACGAAGGGCACGACAAACTCATAAGGACCACACTGCAAGAAAAGGCTACCATCGAATGGTCGGTGAGTCCACCGAACCTCCCAACACCAATGGCGTTTGCATTTACCACGAAGGGCCCGACAAACTCATAAGGACCACCTTAGAAAAGGCTACCATCGAATAGTCGGTGAGTCCACCGAACCTCCTAACACCATTGAATCGATCGAAGAACGAAGACAAGATTTGTTCGAGAAAAAGGAACTTTATTGATGATGACATAAATATTTCTGAGACTTCAATGTATCGACATCATTTTTACTGAAAGTACTTCCTAAGCCTGCCAGCGTGCCAAGTATTCTTAATTGCTGACCCGTCTAATTCCTTCAACCGATAAGTCCTCGGCTCCGGCACTTCAGTAATTTCATACGGTCCTTCCCAGTTTGGCATCAGCTTTCCCAGATTCGGAAGTGTAGATGCTTGGCTTCTCGAGGACAAAATCTCTACTTGAACCTTGAAACTTTACCCCCTTGTTATAATGCTTGGCCACTCTTCACCGATAAGTCGCCAATTTGATTAAGGCTGTTTCTCTTACTTCCTCAAGCAAATCAAGATTGGCCTTAAGCCCTTCCTCATTGTAGATCTCTACGAAATAGTGACCGAAGACTTGGAGATCCAATTTCAACTGGGACTAAGACATCGATTACCATAGCCAATCTGAAAGGTGAATCCCGTTGTAGTCCTCGAGTAGTTCGATAAGCCCATAACACTGTTAAGTAGCTCCTCCGCCATCGCGCTCGCCCGTTCAATCTGCGCTTGATCCCATTCAAATGACGTTACATTGGTCACTTCAACTTGTCCATTTGGACGTGGATGAGCCATTTGAAGTCTTCTGTCTTTGAATCCCCAGTTCTTTCAAAAATGCTTCAAATTTCGATCCCCAAACCGGCGTCCATTGTCCGATATTACCACCTTAGGAATTTGAAGCGAAATAATCTTGATTCTTTCAAAAATTTCAAGCATTCACATTACGTTATTAACCTAAGTGGCTTTACTTCTACCCGGTTGGTCATATAGTCGATGGCAACTATAATAAAACCCGACTTGACCTTTTGCCTTGTAGAGTGGACCCGAGATATCAACCCCCAGACAAATGAAGGGTATAGGAGATAAGATCGAGTATAGCTCTTACGGTGGCGATGTAGGATCGGATTGTTGAGTTGACACTTCTCGCACTTCTTGGCGTATTCGATTCGCTTCTTTGAAGATGGTAGGCAAGTAGTACCCTTTGTCAAGTACTAGCCGCCTTATATGGTCGCCACAGATGCCTTCATGTACTTCCGGAGAGCATATTCGACCGGATGGAGTCGGGCATTTCGATAGTGGAGATGAGAAAGCCCTTGAATGATTCCCATCAATCGAACAAAATTAGCACTCTTATACTTGATTTTCTTGGCGAGCATCCGATCCAGAAGGTAAGGCGCCATCGCGGATACTACTATATATGGAGTCAACCAAATAGTTGGTTCGATCGATGCACATCTTGGATTAATGATGGACACTAGGGATCTTTGCAAAATTTCTAAGTAAACCGACCCATCAAAGACGTTAACATCCGTAGTGGCTAATTTGGAGAGTGCATCAGCAATTGAATTGTTATTACGCTCGACCCCCTGAAACTCGTAGGATTGGAAATGTTGAAGTTGTTCCTTCGATTCTGCTAGATATTTGATCATTTTTGGGCCTCGAGCTTCGTATTCCCCAGAAAGTTGCTTAACGACTAGCGAGAATCTTGAAGATGATTATTTTTTGCACTTCAAGACTCTTTGCGAGTCGTAACCTGCAATACCGCTTCATACTAAAACCGTTGTTTGTCGCTTTGAACTGAAATCGATGGCTTTCTTGCGACTTGAATCCCTCGGACTCGTCAGAATAATCCTGCTCCGCGGCGTCAGTGGTAGAAGATCCATCTGCATCTGGCGTCCCACGAACTCGCGCCTCGAAGAAGCGAATCGCTCTGTCCAGATTCTTGACTTTCTACCACAACTTCATCAGCTTCAGAAAACGAGCATTCAACCACAAAATCAGCCAAAGCTTGCCCTTTAATGGCGGTTCGGGGATGATATTCAATGAAAAATTGGGACAACTCCATCGTCCATGCAGCTAATCTCCCTGATACCTCAGGTTTGCCCATAATCTTCTTCAAAGGCTGATCTGTATATACTATTACCAATCTACCCTGGAAGTATTGCCTAAGCTTTCGACTAGCAGTTATTAAAGCAAAAGCAAACTTTTCAATGTTCGGGTACCTTGTTTCAGCATCCCGAAGGACATGGCTTACATAATAAACCGGGTGCTACTTACCCCCAACTTCACGCACCAAAACTGCTCCTACTGCCAACGAACTAGCTACTAAGTATAAATATAGGGGTTCAGCAGGAGCGGGCTTCACCAACAAAGGCGCCGAAGATAAGTAGGACTTGATGCTCTGAAAGGCGTCCTCACACTCCGAAGTCCATTGAAACGTTTTGCATTCTTGGTCCTTTCGATGTATCAAAGAACGACAAACATCTTTCGCACGACACGGACATGAACCTCCTCAAAAGCTGCAATCCTTCCGGTCGGGACGTTGAACATCTTTAAATGACCGAGGAGTCTTCGTGTTTAGGATCTTGCAATCTTCTCTGGATTGGCTTCAATTCCTCTCGACCGACAAGATAACCCGAAACTTGCGACTCCTGGGCAGAAGGTGCACTTAGTGGGGTTCGATCTTAAATTGTGATGACGAATCGTGCGAAATCATTCTTCTAAATCATCCAGATGTTTATGCACCAACATGCTTTTGACAATCAATCATGTCGTCCGTACACCTCCACATTCCGCCGCTAGGCGATATATCGAAGACATGGTTCATCATCCTCGGTATGTGGCTCCGGCATTGATGAGGCCGAAAGTCATTTTCTTATAGGCATATACTGAACGATGCGTAATGAACGCCGTCTTCGGTATATCCTCTTTACACATAGAAATTTGATGATATCCAGAGAACGCGTCCATGAAACTTAACAAAGCATACCCCGAAGTGGCATTGATGAGTTGGTCGATGTGGGGTAGTGGGTAGAAATCCTTCGGACAAGCTTTATTTAGGTCGGTGTAGTCGATGCAGACTCGCCATTTACCATTTTGCTACGGACCAAAGACCACATTCGCCATCCATTTGTGGGTAGTCGATCTCGAAGATGAAGTCACCGCCAATGACTTTGCAATCTCTTCATCAATGATTCGCTGACGTTCAGGTGCGAAAATCCTCCTCTTCTGTCGGACTGGTTTCTTTGACGGGTCCACCTCCAACCGATGCTCAGCGATATCCCTGCTTACTCCTGGCATATCACGAGGTTCCCATGCAAAAATGTCAACACATAGCATTGCGGGGAGCTCCATGAGGTTCGTCAGGAGAGGTTCCGGCAGACCCAACCTATTTTCACCAAACTTGTTTGCTTTGCTTGGGATGAGCTCTATCTCTTCCGCTTTTTCTTGGTGGCGTGACCAGCGGTTCGGAACTACTCTCGTGAAGGGTTCGATCTCTATCGCCGTGGTCCGCTACGCTTCGATACTCCACTCTCGAAGTGATCACAACGTTCTATAACACCTTACGGCGAGATCAAATCCCTCTCACCTCTTGACCCCATGGTAGTAGGAAATTTGATTTTGAAATGAGGAATTGAGGTCACGACTTATGAAAGCAATTAAAGTAGGTCTTCCCAAAATAGCATTATAAGCGAGAATCTACGTGCACAACATAAAATTTGCAAATAATTTCTACTGTTGAAGTAGTTAGAAGATATTTGGTAGTTCGATGGTTCCGACCACCTGATAGGGTCATTATTAAAACCATATAAAGAGCCTCTGTCCTATATCCATCTTTCGCCCGTCTCAGTGCATCCTCACGATAAGCGTGGGCATACTGAATATCTCTGAAGACCCATTATCTACCATCATCCGCCATATCCACAAGAACCCACTTGCGCTTGATCAAGACCAATGATCCCTCGTGCGGTTCGATGACTTAGAAGGTAATCTTCATCGATAAATGAGATTACCAGTATTCGAATAAGGTCATCGGTCCGGGGAGGTACCCGCCTTTGACATTTAATAGAATCAATAACTTTGCGCTTCTTTCCAACGAGTTTTCGAAGTACCCCCGGTGATGACATCTACCACGTGCCTTGCGCAGTCATTCGGGTGGCAACGCTTCTTTGAAGCTGGTTGAAATGCTTTGGAGCAGCCCTCTATCCTCATTGTTGATTAGTTCGGCGACCACATCTTGAATTAAAGCCCGCGCTTGTACCTTTCTTTCAATAAAGTCCTTCAAACCTTACGATCGTTTCGTATCGCTTGACCGAAGCTTGATGATAATCACAATACTTACGAGAATTCCTTTTCCGGGCTTAATGTTATCTCGAGGTGGCTCGAAGATAGGTTGATTTTAATTTGATCAAGATAATATGACTACATGCGTGTTGAGTCTTTGTACGTCCTATTCACTCTCTCGGGTTGGAGCGGACGACGTCCTCCACCCTTTATCTCCAATTGTTATATTTCTTGACCCGCTTTTCGTAGCGGTCTTTATTCCCTTCATTCTTTTTTACGGTCTCTATCGGTTCTGTCCCGTCTGTCTCCTTAAGCCGGATGCGAAGAAGGGCGTTTGAAGTGTCCATGGCTTCCTCCACCACGATATAGCCTTGACTTTGTCAAAGGCTTCGGCCGAGACTCTTTGGGTGATGAAACATTAACTTCTTCACCAACTTCTTGATTTGACCAAATCTAACCCATTCTCAAAAGCGATCCGGCGGCTTGTAGATCGTTCAGTCTGTCACTTGGCCGAAGCGCTTCACGGAACCTCTTCACATATTGGCCCAAAGACTCATTCAAAAGCGTCGAACTGAGCCAACGAACGGTTGGTTTTCCCCTTCTTTGTTGCTTAAAGCGAGCATGAAATTTACTGCACATGTCTGCCCATTTTGAAATTGAATCCGAGGGCAAAGTCCCCATCCACTGCCGGGCATCATTTCTGAGCGTTGTGACAAAAGTATGACACTTAGCCGCATCGCTAAAGTCATAATAATCCATCGGTCGATTCGAGCGCTTTGGCCCGTGGTCGTAGGATCCCCGATCCATCATAACTCTCGATATGGGGCAACTTCTTGGTGGGATCGACTTTTTCTTTAAGAATTTCAGCGGAAAAAGGGATGCCTTCTTTCCGAAGTATCCTTCGTTTTTTTGTACTTAATGTTTGCTTAGAAGTTCCTTTAACTCTTTAACCAGATACTCCACACCTTCTGGTTGAGATGATGCTTCTTTTTCCGGTGACTCCCTCTTCTTCTGAGTGGACCGATTTTTACAATAGAGCCTTCAACTCTAGAAGGACTTTTACGATGGCGAGTGTCCACAGGGTGGTGTACCCTCAGTAGACTTTCGGGAGTACGATCCCCAGATATACTTCGTCTCTGAACTCGGGCACTATGGCGAGAATGTGCAACAACAAGTGCTTTCTTTGTGGTCTCAGGAGTGTGATCTCTGGATCGACCTCTTCGTTCTTTCGAGCCTTGCTCCTTAGAATCGGCGGGGTGATGTGCCCTCTTCGATCTTTGAGGGTAGGGCTTGGGATCTTCTTCTTTCTCGATTTCGGCCCGAGATTCTCGTCCCGAATGAATGGGTTCTTTCCCACTTGATTGCCCTCGCTCTTGGCCGATCATAATCGGACTCTTCATCCCTCAACTCTTCTATCAGAGCCATACGCTTTCGCCTATATCCTGTCATTTGTTTCACGAGTACTTCCATAGCTCTATCCGCTTCATCTCGCCATCTTAGCCGATCGTGAAGCTTTTTCGTCTTAGTCATCTAAATTATCGAGTTCTAGGCGAGGTGCCTTCTACTCGTTTTCGACCATGGCGGACCCTTTTCTCTGTCGGGAAGACTAGCTGCGCTTAGCCCGCCCACCGCATTAAATAGAAAATCTTGGTGATCGTTTGGGCTATTTGTGTTAGCATGAACACTTATCGCCGGTCCCAAACGATCCTTGACAGACACTCGTGGTGTCGATTCACTAGCAGCCCTCGGCTGCCCTTCGGGTGTAGGTGTTCTACTTTTTACCATGAATACTGATGTAGAACAAACACAGTCTGTGATTGAAAAATACTTAGGACACTAGAACTCACCCCTCCTTCTAGCGCCAATGTTAACGCCAAGATCTTTCTCCACGTTCCAATCACCAAGACGCGTCCGATATCCTGCACAGTTCAACAAGTCAACACCAAAAGCTTGACGGCCTGACCGTCGAGGGATAGTTCCGGCGTGAGAGTCAGTATCAGCGATCACAAGGTTAACAATGGAGAGAAAATAATGTCTAATGTCTGAGAGAGAATAATCATATGATTGTGTGTGTAATGTTTTGTTATTTACCTCCTTTGTGATCCTAACCCCATACGTACTCCAATCCCGGTTTACCGTGCCACCCATCACCTCCTGACACCTTTTTCTCACTCCCACTCATTTCAGCCGAAAGTATGTAGCCTACTTCCTCACCTGCTACCACTCTTTGCCACCGCCGGTCATCTGAGTCCCATCCTCATTAATGTCATGCAGAAAGGTGGCAGACATAGTAGTCAATTATTATTTGGCATAATGATTACCGGTCATTCAAGTGACAATTTGTGTAATGGGCCAGTTCAATGACTAAGCCCAAATAATAGAAATGACCCAAACAACCGGATCCAAGCGAAAGGACCCAATGAAATGATCAAATAACTGGGCCCAAATCATTCGGACCAATTAGGACAAGAGTAACATGATCCAAGGGAGGAGCCCATTGTCTGGCCCAATAAGGAAAAGGATTATGGCCCAACAATACCCAATTGATAAAATCCTAGAAATAGAAAGCACCACCATACCTATCAATTGAAAGTATCAAAAATTAACTCCCTAAAAACAACCAACATATCCAGAAATCAAATGCATCAACACACCTCAGAAATTCACAAATTGTTGATAGTAACCACAAAATTTTAAAAAAAAACATGAAGATGGATCGGGAAGAAGATGAACAGTGCTATATAGTTTGTGCAAAAGAAATTCAAATGAGGCCTTTCACTCTCTTTGGGAGATTGGTAATGTATTGCATTAACAAATCTCGGATTCAAACGAGGCCTTTCACTCTCTTCGGGAGATTGGTAACATATTGTATTAACAAAAATAACGGGTAAGAAATAAGCTTTGAATTTTTTACATCTACACCTTGAAACAAATCGAAGCTTTGAATCACTCTCTTTCTTTGTCTTGGTCTTTGTTCTTCTCTAATGAGTTTTAGATCTGGAAAATAAATTAGATATTTTCTTGTTAATGGGTGGGTTTTGGGTAGTAGTTTGTGGGTTATGGGTCAATTATATCCAAGTTAATTTATTATTTTAATTGGGATAAAATTGCCACATTAAAATGTATGCTTTAAATTGAAAAAATTAAGCCACGTAAGTGTCATGTCAAAGTTCCGTTAAAAATTAACAACCCAAGACATAATTTGAGATTTATGCAAGTAAATTAAAGTTTATTTAGTTGACTGTTAGAAAAGAAGCATAGTTAGATATTTGTAAATTGACCTAAAGTACAATGAGGTAAAAAACATTTAACCCCTTTTAATTCTTAATTTTTTTTAAAAAAATATGCAGAAGACAGTTTATACACTATTTGGTATGTAAGCATAAGTTATCAGTTAGATTATGGATATTTGAATGTATTCGAGTCTTCAACTGAGTGATAATTTGTAATGTTTTACTTCATATCATTACCTTGTATGTAAACTCAAAATTGTATCTTTTGAATATTGCATGCATCTTTCATCCACCCCCTTCTCGTTTTACATGCCAACTTCTCTGGGCATGATGAGCTTCGTATGGCTACTTATATCTCTATTTAGGGTTTTCTGAATGAATCAAGTACCTCATTTTAGTAATGTTTATTTGACAAACTTATGTTTTTTGCTTTTACAGTACATGAATCACTCGATTGATACTGGATTTATAATTTATTTATTTATGTCTAATAACTACCTGTCTTTTTTAACTTCCAGAGTGATGATCCAAACCTAAAGAGTTCTCAAGCCATAACCAAGTTCTTACCATTATTGATCGGTTATTTCTCTCTTTCAGTTCCTTCTGGGCTAAGTCTTTATTGGTGAGCAGTTCGACTCTTGACATTTATGAATATAATCGTATTTGGTTGCAGAATCTATGGTCTCAAATGTAAAGTTATTTTCTATTTTGTGCAACTCTCATTTTGAATACTCCTTTGTTAAGGGAATTAGCAGGATAGGAAGAGAAAAAGTGTGTATTGGGGGGGGGGGGGGTGCTCTCTGTTTCCCATTCCTATCAATATGTGAAACATACCAATAGCACAAGATTCAAGGTTTTTGAACTCATTCAATAGTTATTTATAGCGTGACGAAAAACAAAGCACTTAATAAAATTAAATAAATCTAATAATTTTTAATAATTAAGTTCTATTTCTGAACTAAATACTGGTAAATATCTGGTAGTAAATGAAATTATAAGCATCACTATAATTTCATGTCTATTTATTGAATCAATATTAAAACTTAACGCCGGCATTTGTAATACAAAATCTTAGTTTAGTTAATGTACTTGACATTTAGAGTTCCAATTATGATTTTATCATATACATCAGATTTGTAGTCAATTTATGAATATATGATATGGATTAACCATATCTTTGTTGAAGACCAAATAAAGTGCGACTTGTTAACATCTCTGAAAGGCATTGGAAAGCTCTATCCGGGGTTGTCCCATTCTTAGTAATGGGATTATACATACAAGTGAAAAAAAAGCTAGAAAATTTTGTCCTCTTTTAACCATTCTCTCTGCAAATATAAAAGAATCATAAATCATGGTTTTATCCAGGTTGACAAATAACATATTGAGCACAGCACAACAAGTATGGCTTCAAAAACTGGGAGGTGCAAACAACCCAGTAAGCCAACTTAGTAATGATAGTATTACGAAAGAACCAACCAAGATTCAGAAATCCAAAGTTGAAACAACCACAATCAAGATGACACCGATAGGAGGAGAAAAGCGGACTCCAGAAGGGGCCCGTCCTGGTGACAGGTTAATACTTAATAGTTGATTTGTCACACACACTAGCTACATCTTTATTTTTTCCAAGTATCCTGCATTTGCTTTAAATCTTAAGCTGTTGAGTTTTTCCAGATTTAAACAGTTGAAGGAGCAAGAGGCAAGGAGAAGACAACAAAGAGAGGAAGAAAAAAGAGAAGCCATTGAGGCTGCAGGAAATGATCTTCAAATAACAAATGGCGAACTCGAGAAAGAAGCTTATTTAGTTGAGAGGGAAGATACAAAAGTGGAGTTACGTAATACTAATGATGTGTCTACCACTGGGAATTCTTCTAATGGTGAATATAGTGCTGTGAATGGCAACTATTCTACTTCGGAGTCTAAGGAAGATCAGAAGATTTCTATCCATAGGATGGAAGACGGTGAAATTTCCAGTCATTCCAATAATGGGAGGGATCATCAGCATCTCTATGAGAATGTGGAAAAGGTAGACTTTGCAATCTATGGGATAAAAAATTCCAATTCATATCCTGGTTATGATTTAGGATTACCATAAGCTGAGTAATTTTAATTCTCTTGCAAGAAATTTTATTTTTTGCTTTCCAAGTTTGCTTTTGGTTTTTTTTTGGGTCAAATGTCCTTGTTTTGTTTTACTCCGGTATTTATCAACTACGCTTGTTGATGTTAAGTGATATGATCTGGTTGGGATTTGTGAATTGAGAAGCGTGTTGTGAACGTGCAATTTTTCTGATTCTCTGTCTGTCATTGCCATAAGAGGATGGTTTAATTTATATCAGTTTATAGTATGTGGGAAAGATAAGATTGGGAAGTAGATCCACAGCACTTTGTGCTTCCTGTTGAGGAAGGTTTAAATTATGATGTTCCCTAAAGAAAAAGTCTGGATGGTTGTGGTAGGTAGATACTGAATATGGATGGTTAGTTTTACCTTCTGTTAATTGTTGTTCGTTTTTGCAATAAACGATATCTTTTTCCTTCCTCTTTCTTTTGAATCTTAAACATTCTTGTACACCTAAGTTTCCTGGAGCAATTAATGACCATTGTACCTTCTTCTACATCATATTTCCAGGAAGAAGCAGTTGCTACTTTGGGCAGCGGAGAAAATAAGCTTTCTGGCGAAGACAACAAAATCAGGACAGAAGTGAGTGAGAGTTGAAATTAGATTCTTGCAGATAGCAAGATCAATATCAATACAGGTAAGAGTTATTTACACAAAAGTAACAAGAGCATGGAGATGTTATACAGTTGTATTCCAAGGTTGGGTGTAAATTGTTAAAAGACAATAATGATCAGAAAATAGGAGATTTTTGATATTTTGTGGCATGTCGTGTTAAACTGTAGGCCATAAAATGTAAAAAAAGTTTGTACTTGGGTTTTCTTCTCTCTCTAAACGTAGAATGCAGGCAGTACTGAAAAGGAATAAACAAAAACAAGTTTCAAGTAGTAATGACTCACGTCACGGGTGTTAGATCATAGTCAACTTAAATTTGTGTAGTGATTGATTGGTTTGGTAGGTGTGGTCAGACTAATTCCATGGAATACACAAAGCTCAATTCTATTCAATTCTTGACGTACACGTTGAACCCGGCAAATTAAAACATAAAATGTGTTGGTTTTGATTCTTACGAATTCTTCTATGTTCTGAAATACAACACGAGCTGTAATTGGAAAGAAGACCAGTTATTAATGATTATTATCTGTTGATGAATAGTCAGTCGTAGGGTTTTAGCCTTGCAAGTAATCATAATATGATAATACTATCTATCTAGTTTTAGTCATATGCTGCATGTTGATTTAGTAGAGGGATGGGAATTAGTCGAGGAATAGGAATAGGAATAGGAATGGGAATGGACTTCAAATCATGATTTCTAAGTTGTATACATTCCATTTTCATTTATTATACTTCTTCATCCACATAGAGATTGCACTATTTAAATGTCAATAAACAATTTATATTTGCCAAATGGGCTAATAATTACAAGAAGGAAAATATAGAAAGAGAAATAAACAAGGCTAACTAATAAGAGTTTTGCTACAAAATTGCGAATTATTATTGATATTACTTCTTTCAGGAAAATAGAGAATTATATATATCATTTTTCGAGAGGGATTGAGAGGAGAGTAATTAAGAAAGAAAATGACTAACAAGTATTTAACTAGCAGCACTCCACCACTTTCTGTAGCACTACAAGTATTTATGCATCAACGTTTACTTTAATAATTTAAAAACTCAAAATAATTTGAAAAGCCACTCATCTCAATATTGCTTCTTTGTTTTGCAGTACTTCAAAGTCAAATAGTTTTTTCGCTTTTTTTTTCTATCTCGCTATTTAAATATATTTAATTTTTTTACAAAATAAGTGGTAAGTCAGCTCAAAAATAAAAAAGAGTCCTTTTAAAATAAAAAAAGTTTATTACAACTTAAATGACTCATCATATCCTTATTCTTATATTTTTTAGATATGTACTAATAATAACCTTTTCATTATCTATATGTATATATATATTTACTATTATATTATTATTATTATTATTATTTAATCCGGATATTACACTTTCCTTCCCGGTTTAGAAGATTCACTTCGCTCCAATAATAAATAAAATAAAAAAGGGAGATGATAAGAAGATGACGTGTGAAATCACCCCCCAAAAACTAGTGAGGTGCGGTGACTCAGCTCACACAATTTCTTGACAACTCATCTCTTTCATTCGTCCCCTTCAGAAGAAAACGTACAGAAGAGAACCATCCGATCGAGAAAACAAAGCTAAAAATATTACCATGTTATATTTACATTCAATCACTTCCCACAAACACTAAACTTGGGTCTCTCTCTCTCTAAAAAATTTCATCTTTGTCAAAAACCCTGAATGATTAACAATTCTATAAGGTATCAACCCATAATCCATCTGATCAGATACCCATTTGGATATCTTTCACTGATTATTCAAGGTTTCATATGATTTTTGACTATTCCTGGGTTTCTGTGACTTGTTATCCTTGTTTCTTAAAGTTTGGCTGTCGATCCATAACGATCATAATGTACAGACTACAGTTACCCTTTGTTGTGCTTTTGTAGACACTTTTCTTTTTAGTTCACCTGACTGTTTTGTTATATGTGATAAAATTTAACTTGTGTACCGGATAATCTCTTATGGTACTTGGGCAATCGAATTTTTTGGTCAAATTTTGTGTGAATATTTGTCAGGCACTCTGATCTGTGTTCTGGGTTTGTATCTATTTTTAGTTTTGTTTGAATAGCTTGATCAATCCGAAATTCTTGCAATGTAGTGTTTCATGTTTGTTAGCGGAAATGGAAAGTATCTTCTGGCCTGAAAATTCTCTTCTTTGCGTGTTTCTGAGTGTGGAAATCCGCCTCCTTGAGGGATTAGTATTGTTCATGACACAGTTTTTTCTTTGGTTCTATTTGTATTTCTTACCTTTTTTTTCTTTTTTTTTATCATAGTTGCTAGTAACTTTTCGATCCTTGATGTTATCTCCTTTTGATTTTGGTATGATTGTATTGCAAAGTTCTCCAGGAACAAAAGGTTTCTAAAATTATTTGTTGGGCGATTCAAATTCTATCAATTTAATGCATTTGGCTTTGTTGCTTGTCATTATTCCTTGCTTAGTGAAATAATTAGGCTCACTTTCATTCAATTTTACCATCTCACTGTGTTATAATGGTAATTTGTTACATTTGTAGGTCTGATACTTGAATATATCATATCCGTAAATAATTCAAGGTACATACTTTGACAGTAGAGTTTTAGTTTAAGAAGAAAGGAGTTCTTGTATAACTTCCATTGTTGAGTCATAGAAGAATGTAAAATAGTTGTAATATTTTCACGTTTTATGATCCCAGCAGTTAGATATTCTCTTCTGCCTGACTTGGGCACTGCATACTTTAGGCAGTGCCCATGGACGCCACTACGAGTGAAACCGAAACTATACAGTACCATAACATTCCTGACCAACCAATTACTGTACTTGTCACTTCTTCTCCACCTTCATTTCAACGACAACTACGTCATTGCTTTGGGGATGCAACCCCTGGAGAGTTCCCACTCTCTGCGAATCCCTCCATTGTTCTTCATGTCCTTACTAGCTGTAATTTGGATCCCCAAGATCTTGCCAAGCTAGAGGCAAGTGCCCTATTTCTTTTTTAGTCAAGTACTGGGTCATTTTATTGACATTATAATTGATAATTCTGCTTATTGGGCTGTATGTTTTGTTGCAGGCAACAACTTCCTTCTTTAGGCAGCCTGCAGAATTTGCCCCTGATCATGAGCTGTCCTTAGCAGAGCTTGCAGCTCTAGACATGTGCCATAATAGAGCAATATTTAAACCAATGACGGGAGATGAACGTCTAGAATTGAAACGAAAATGTGGAGGGTCCTGGAAACTGGTCCTACGGTTCTTCTTGGCTGGAGAAGCAGGTTCCAGGAGAGAGAAGTCACAAGCAATAGCAGGGCCTGGTCACAGTATTGCTGTGACTTCAAAAGGAGTTGTTTACTCATTCGGCTCCAATAACTCAGGACAGCTTGGACATGGCACCATTGAAGAAGATTGGAGGCCTCGCCAAATCAGGTTGATACTTTAATAAGTTGTAATAAACAGTTGCTGAAAAGAATGAAAATGGGAGAAGGTTGAGTTGAGAGAAAATCTAATAGAGGTCATTATGTTGCAGATCTCTTCAAGGCATTCGAATAATTCAAGCTGCTGCTGGGGCTGGAAGGACAATCTTGATAAGCGACGCCGGTCAGGTCTATGCCTTCGGAAGAAATGCATTTGGGGAAGCTGAGTATGGGGTTCAAGGAAGTAAACTAGTAAGTACCCCACAGCTGGTCGAATCTCTGAAACATATATTTGTGGTGCAAGCTGCAATTGGAAATTTCTTCACTGCTGTATTGTCAAGAGAAGGAAGGGTTTATACATTTTCTTGGGGGAACGAAAGCAAACTTGGTCACCACACAGAGCCAAATGATCTGGAGCCCCATCCTTTGTTGGGGGCACTAGAGAATATACCGGTGGTACAGATTGCAGCTGGATACTGCTATCTTCTTGCTTTGGCTTGTCAACCTAGTGGCATGTGAGCTCCCTCTTAGTTTCTTTAAATTGAAGCATCATTATTGCAACTTTGAGAGAAGTTTCTAATACTTGGTGGTTCTCAGTCAACGTGGGGAACTTTGTCCTTATCTAATATCATATTGAGTGCATAATAATATTGTTTCAGTAACGATGCATCGTAAAATATGTGGAAATTATGTAGCTTCGTGTTCACTTGTACACAAGAATGATTTATCAGTTCTTTTCTGTTACTCATCACATCTTTTGAACAATAGATTGCTTATATACTGTTAAGTTCGACCATTTATAATGTTTGGTGCTACATTTCCATATTATGTACCTGTATTATTACTCAAAACAGATCAGGAATCTGTAAAATAATCCAACTTGTTGCAACTTATTAATGTAGATATTTTCTTCAATTGTTTACTCAGAAATTCTTCTCTCCTTTTGGTAAACATATCAGGTCTGTATATTCTGTTGGTTGTGGCTTGGGTGGGAAGCTTGGACATGGAGCAAGAACGGATGAGAAGTTTCCGAGGTTAATTGAACAGTTTCAGGTTTTGAATCTTCAGCCTGTAGTGGTTGCTGCTGGTGCTTGGCATGCTGCAGTAGTTGGCAAGGATGGAAGGGTTTGCACTTGGGGTTGGGGGCGCTATGGGTGCTTGGGTCATGGAAGTGAAGATTGTGAATCAGTCCCTAAGGTGGTCGAAGCATTGAGCACGGTCAAAGCTGTTCATGTTGCCACAGGGGATTATACCACCTTCGTAGTTTCTGATGACGGCAATGTATACTCTTTTGGATGTGGGGAATCATCAAGTCTTGGACATCATAATGCAGCAGTAGCTGATGGACAGGTCTGGCCTCGTCTTATGTTTAATTTCTGTTATTGTAAGAATTCACTTTAAATTGCTTGGATCCCCAAAACTGGATTGATTGGCTTTAATATAAGACTCTGAACAGGTTTTCAGTTATGGTCTATAAGCCACTCTATGTTGTTAAGCCTTGGTATCTTGATGTGATTATGTTGTCATTTCTGGTGGATGGCAAGATATATAATTCTTGATTGTACACTCGTCAAATCTATTAGATAACTGATGTATTTTTGGTTGTGCTGTTTTGCAGGAAAATATGCATACAAATGTGCTGAGCCCAGAAATAGTAACATCACTTGCGCAAGTGAATGAGAAGATTGTACAGATTAGCCTCACCAATTCTATATACTGGAATGCCCATACTTTTGCTCTAACCGAATCTGGTAAGCTATTTGCATTTGGTGCTGGTGATAAAGGGCAGCTGGGCGTTGAACTTGTTGCCGACCAAACTGAGAGGGCGAATCCCCAACAAGTTGATGTTGATCTCAGCTAAAACTTGTGCTAATTTATCAATCATCATACTTGTCATGGTTTGTGTTTAGTGTTCATATCTCCTCCATGTTTATTTCTGTACAGAGAAACAAACAAAGGATTCTGAAGAATGAATGTAGCTAGGTAGCAGGGGCCTAGGCAAATGCTGCAAAAAGATTATCGTTCAAAAATTATTGCTGTAGTAGGCCTCAAGCAGTAAATAGTTGCTACATTTATTTGTTTCTAGATTCATTTAATTATGAATGGTCTCTACATCATAATCCTGATTTGATCTGCTCTAGAGCATTAATGGTTAGATCAAAACTTTAGCTCATTTATTCATGGCCGAACGAAACAATTCGTTGCTTTCGCATTCATCTTACCCTTGGTTCTATTCACTTTCCTTGGGATGGATAGCATAGACATTAATTTTTAGATCTTTGAATTTCAAAGAAAATTTTGTGCAAATATTTTCAATCGTTGATTC
This sequence comes from Panax quinquefolius, assembly GCA_020205615.1. Classification (NCBI taxonomy): domain Eukaryota; kingdom Viridiplantae; phylum Streptophyta; class Magnoliopsida; order Apiales; family Araliaceae; genus Panax; species Panax quinquefolius. The sequence continues at coordinate 60,405 of CM035151.1, forward strand.
TGCCACTTTATTTATAATTTGGGTTTGATATTTTCAAAATATTGTTAAATCTTACTGTTTTTAAATGTGTCATCCTGTTAGTTCTTATCAGTTTTATTTTCATTGTCCATTTATGTCTACTTATTAATTTCTTATTTTATAATATGTATTTAAGGAAATAACAAATCAACAAAAAAAAAAAGGATTTAGTATAGAGTTTTATGTATATTTCATAAATCCTTCATAATTCAATAGGCTGAAAAAATTAGTGAGAGAAAGTTGAAAAATATTAGATTGAGAAAGTAAAGTGTTTTAGAAAGATTTAGTGAAATTCTTTCATAATTTAATATAATATTTTATAAATGAATATAATTGTACTTTTTTTAAAATGAAACGTGTATATCATGACGCTTGATGGAGCATATTAAATCAGAGCATGATTTACACTAATTTAACCATTGACAAGCCTACTCCTCCAATCACATAAACAGAGTTATTTATAAAATTTACCCTTACTTTTGAAACTCAAATGAAAATTAATTTTAAGCCTATATTTTTTCATGATTATAAAAAGGTAAAGGATGGTTACAAAAAATAGGTATAAAATGATATATACTGTTGTGATTATTAGACTGTTTTGATGTCTGATAAATCATTGGGTCCTTTGATTTAAGATGTACACAAGTCAATTAACACCACCAAGGAGCTTCAACATCTCATCAACCATTAATGAAGATCATACAACCAGAGTCTGTTAACCAGCATTCCACTTTCCCTCTCTCTGACACTCGCACACATAAAAACACAAATTAATTAGTAATAATAATAATAATCAAATTTTAGCATCCACACAAGGCTACATTGATATCAGACCATGAATTTAGATGCAGGCGTAGACAGTGCGCCTACATCTAAATTCAAATCTATCTTAGTCAACCAACCTGGTTTAGGGAGAATGGTATGGGCATTCCAAAAGAATTGCTCATTGCATCAGGATGGATGGGTAACGATTGAATATTTCATTCTAATTGACCAAACTAAAAACAAAATCTCCATGTTTTGATCTAAATTCAAATCTATCTTAGTCAACCAACCTGGTTTAGGGAGAATGGTATGGGCATTCCAAAAGAATTGCTCATTGCATCAGGATGGATGTGTAAAGATTGAATATTTCATTCTAATTGACCAAACTAAAAACAAAATCTCCATGTTTTGATTCTCTTCGTACACGTAACAGAGGCTTGTGGTTTAGTTTGGGCAGAACACAGGCCTAACATCTCTTTTGTCAAACTATCACATAAATATTGCACTGCACACGATCATTCCTAACAACATGAGCACAGGCATAAACTGAGACTTCCATAACAGGTATCCAACTTGATGTGTAGCTTCTCTTTCTGACCAAACATGGGAATAGGAATGTCATTCCCATTCTCATGTTGTAACCAAACAGACCATAATTAGTTACGACACTAATGTGCACATGTTTCTAGTAAAAGATATAAGAGATTCACACTGCTAGCACCACCGCTAGCCTTTATTTTGAGAACATGCTTCATTTAAAAAAAATCTATAGTTTTCTCATGAGACCAATATTGAGACAAACACCAAGTAATGCATAAATGCTAGGGATAAGACGAGCATCAATCAAACACCCAATCAAAAATGAATGCAATCAAGAGAAAGCAAGAAAATCATGTGTCTAAAGTTTTCCATTCAAGAAAATAGGGACATGAGTAACTAATGTCATCATCTGATACAACCATAGAATGCAGGTGTTGTTCAAGGAGGCAGCAGAGCTTGGCAGGAAAGATATTTGACTCATCAATAATCAGAAGGTGAGATAACATCGTCAATCTTCAAGATCATCTTAACAACTTGTGTCGCAAGTAAGAGCTGCTGCTGCTTCCCAATAAGAGTCTCGAAAACATTTTGCTCACGCATATCATTCGTGCCAACATCATTACAGTCTATCCCACAGCAATGATTTTTCTCCTGCACATCAAATCTAAATTTATAACCAAACACTAGGAACTAAACCACCTTGAATGACAGAAAGATGGAGATGAAACAGGCAAGTCATTCTGTCATTGAAAGCTCAAATCAGTAGAATACCTTAATTTGCTGGGATTTCACAGCAGATAGTGTTTCAATGGGCTGGAGACCACTATTCTCAGCAAGTGCCATGGGGACAGAATCCAAAGCATCAGCGAATGCCCTGATGGCATACTGTGAACAGCAGGGAAAAGGTCTTAGCAGTAGTCCAAACTACAAAGTTTAAGAAATGAAATAAAATAACATATTTACCATACCTGCTCAACTCCTGGACATCTATCAGCAGCAGCCTCCACAGCAATTGAACACGAAATCTCAGCCGAACCACCACCATATACAATAGAATTGTTGCGAATAAGATTCCTAGCCACACACAATGCATCATGGATGCTTCGTTTTGTCTCCTCTATCATCATCTTGTTACCTGACGCAACATAAAAAATCATGTTGAAGATCTCTAGATGTGGTGAAGATAATATCTGTGCAACTTTTTAGTTCCAAACTCTTATCTTGTCACTTTGGGAATTTTCTGAAATATCCTGTATATCAAATGCTGATGCAAGTCTAATGCATGGGACCAGTAATATGTAAATACATGCTTTGCCTTGGTCTGTATAAGAAACTAGAATGACCAGGGAAATTTCTTACAGAAGTAAACAATACAATTTAAGAACCAGGCAGGCCATCAGCAATGAGGCCACAGAAGAAAAAGCACATCAGAGAACAAATGGATGCACATTAAGTTTCTTTATTAAGTGCATGTAATTGTTAAGAAGGTTCAATAATCTGTCAAACAGGACTATATACCAAACATGAACAACTTGGATGATTAATACCCACATTGTAAATAAGAGACCAAATCAAGTGTGCAAGTATAGTTATATTATCTATATTTTTACATTTCTAAAATGGATCTACCTATAAACACTGATAGCTGCCTACTCAGATTGAAAGGTACACAATTTCGTTTTATGTTGAATCCATAGTCTTTGGCAATAAGAAAACCTCAACCTAACATCACCTCATATAACAATAACACAACCACAGCTTCTCAAAAATAGGTTTAACAAAAAAAATATTCATCGTAGAGAATGATGAAGCAATCTCCATTACAAACATCAGAAGAATAAGCCCTCTAAGAAACAGCATTAGTATCATAATAAAGTACAATGCACATAAAGTAAGATATCATGGCTAATCAAAAGAGTAAGTTGACTGCAAGCGCGTGACCTCTACTAGAAAGTAAGTAATCATAAGACCTACTACTTCCAACAACTGTAACGGGAACTAGACAATATTGTTTTACTTACCACCACGAATGAATACGGTCACAGCCCTTGAATTTGAACAATGTTCAATGTAGAGCATCCGATCTTTTGTGGTACCAAACGATTTTTCTCGAACCAAACCGGCCTGAACAGACAAAACAAGATATATTATTAATGTAACACAAAAGAAATTGTCTAGCTGTAAAACGAACCAATAAGCAACAATATCCTTGACAATATTTTGAAGAAAAAAAACAAAAACAAAACCAAAACCAAAACCAAGTTAATTGACACTTTCCTAGCAACCTAGACAAAGATAGAATAGGATGAGACTCATTTACACATAATTACACAATCTCAGCATAGCCTGAGAAACTAGCACCTCCAAAGATTTTCTTTCTTAGCAGAAAGCCAGTTTTTTGGTGATTGCATGCGAATGGAAAAGAGGTGAATATACAAAAGAATATGATTGAGGTCCCAGGTGCATGGCTTAGTGCAAAAGTTCAACTATCCTAACCAAGATAGGCTTTGGTTAATAAGGAAATGTACCTTTTTCCCCAGAAATAAGGGTTGTCAAAGAAAGAGAAAAGATATTGGTATAACTTGTGCATCCACACAGCAAAATATATGGCACAAAGAAACAAAAATATCTTTTCAAGGAGAACATATGAGATAACTAGGAATGGATGGAAATGCCTTTCTTCCACAAAACCAGATAGAATCCAAAATACCTTTCCTAGTTTTTCTGGTGTCAACTCTTGAAACCTAGGCACAATTCTCCCACCTACAAAAACAAGAAACCAATGTCAAAACATTTAGTAGTAGAAAACAAAACCATATTAACATCACTAGAATAGACAACAGATCTAGCATGAGTGCATGACACATACCAGTGGCTATAGCTATCAGCTCTAACTCTACACCACCAACCCATCGGACAGCAGGCAAATTCCTGTGCATCAGTAAGTGATTTGCCTCGTCATCAAACCCCCATTGGCAGATAACCAAGGTAGCACCAACATCCTGCAGTTCAGGTACTAAAAGAGTTATGAAGACAAGTATGATCCACATTACCCAAATTCTGTGGTAATACTGATTTGCTCCTACTAATGCATGTTGTTTTCTACTGAATTAGCCAAGTATAATAATAATATTGAGCAATAGGCTAAGAACATTAACTAGACAATTAAAAAAGCTATTTGCATCCCTACCTTGCATTTCTGAACCATGTCATCGAAGTACTTCTGCTCTTGCTGACGTAGAGTTTGGAATTTTTCCACAGTATCAATGTCAACCTTATGCTTGGTTTTTGGCTTAGGAGGCTCAAAGGGGCAAGTCAAAATGGCTATCTTTGCATCTTCAATCTGCTTTGGCATCTGTGGATGACTCATATCTTTGTCAACCAGTATTCCATAAATTAGCTCTGTATCCTCCAACTTCCCACCTACTTTTCCCTCAACTTTGATCAGGTCCAAGTTAACATCCTTCCTACCTAAATCTGCAACGGCCATAACTGCTTTTACAGCAATCTCTGCCAAACTGCGTTTGCATCTATTCACACTGTTGAATGAAGTAAACTTAATATGAGAATATGAAGAAGATTATATTCATTTGGTTTATTTGCACAACAACGCCATGAGATAATTGCATTTAAGAAGGAACTTCTACACTACCCATATAATAGAGTTTCTTAAAGTGCCAAAAAATTCACCAACAGATAACTGCATCTAGTGAACAATCATGTTTCACATTAAAATACACACAGAAGTACGATAAACCTTACAAGGTGAAACCCATTGTAATTTCTAAAATTGAATGTGTAGGAGCCTCAAGAACACGTGAAAATATGCAATTAAGAATAAGCATACATATTCCTAAGAGTAATTGAACTAATCAGTTAATCAAGCATGATTCTGCAACGTGTAAAGTGTAAATACAGGATTGAGATGGACTTGCATCTTGGAGGATAAAGTAGTCATGCAAGTTTGAACCAAAGGCTCGATGTTTGTTGCATCAAAATCAAACTTATGTGATACACGCTCCAAATGTTCAACAGCAATCCTTGACGCCATCTCAAATCCCTCGGCAATCCGTATGGGATGAATACCATGTTCTAATAGCCGCTCAGCTTGTTCCAAAAGTGCACCAGCCATAACAACTACTCCAGTTGTTCCATCACCAATTTCATAGTCCTGACTCCGGGATAATTCGACCATCAACTTTCCAATTTGATTGTCCACGTCCATCTGCTCCAAGATTGTTGCACCGTCATTTGCTGACAAGACAGGCATAGAAGTTGTTAGGAAGATCCTAACTAGCTCAAATGTCTCCAATTAAATAGGAAGAAAAATGCACTCCTTAACCCTGTCAATGTTTATGGGACACAAGTACTCCTACACCAATGTTAACTAGTGTATGCAAGAAAAGCTAATATATAAACCAATATACCAGTGACTGTTGTTGAGTCTAAAGATGCATCATTTTAGTTAACCCAAATTCCTTTTCTTCTATATTGAGCTTCCTTTTACAAGATAAACCACGTGCACCGGCAGAATAGTTATAGTAAAAAACTGTAGTCGGTAGTCAGTAATGCAGGTAACCTTAATTCAAACTTGCTGAACCAATTTATAGAACTCTGTCTCTTCCTCTAAAGTAGAACATTTGATTACATGGTTATAAAAATCCTTTAGTAGTATAATAACAATGGTAAGCCTTAAAACCTTGCTTGGGTTTTAAAAAACTAGTGTTATTTGAGACATGCTCAATCAAGTCTAATAGACCAGAAAATTACTTTTATCTCATCACATGATTTCATCTCATTTGCTATGGATATGCAGACAAACTATACAATATAATAACACAACCAAAAAAAGAAAAGAAGATCTCAGATCAAAAAATTAGATCAAGAATGAACAAGTAACAATGCAAAAGCAAAATCATTTTTGACTAATTCGCTACTTGAGCAGATACTAAATCAAACATAAAACTGAATAAACAAAAGCAACAATTTAAAAGAAATTTCTTTATTTTTATTTTTTTGACAAAATCAGCTACTTAAGCAGTTACTAGATCAACATATAAAGCTGAATAGAGATAGAGAGAATTACTGATGGTGATTTCGCCGTCGGGACTCTGGAGCATCTTATCCATACCCTTGGGACCGAGAGAAGTACGGAGGATGCGAGCGACAGCTTTTCCGGCGGAAATATTGGACTTCTGAGCCTCGAGTCCTCTCAATCTACTCTTCCGTTCTTGTTCCTTTATTATTATGAATGACCTCCCAAACTCATCGAAGGCTAACGCCATTTCTCCGGATAGGATAGATCGTCGGAAGATCTGCCTGTTTTTTCACTTTAGAAAGTGAAAAAAAAGAATAGCTATAAAAACAAATAAGGTTCAACTAAGTTTATAGCCTTGCTTGCCCTAGAAATGACCCGAACTCCCGCTTAATTATTTCAACCCAACCTAACCCAACCCAGATTCTTTCAGGCGCTTCCAACAGGCCCCAACCAAACCAAATATATTTTAAAACAAAAAATCCAATAAACAAATAAATAATAGTGTTTAAAGAAATTTATGACATATATACTTAGTCTAATTTATTTTCTGAATTTTTAATATAATTTAAGACTGAAATATGTCTACAAAATTAGTCAATAATTAAATTATATATGCATTCGCAAATAAATATGTGCTAATATAGTAGTCCATTATTACTTGTTGTTAAATACTTTTACACAAGGTCTACTAGAAATAAAATTTTATAGGATTGGTGAGAAATTATCATTAATACATAACGCATCTTAAAAAAAAATATAATAATATTAACTAAGTTGTCTTTAAAATTGGGAGACATAAACATTTGAATAAATATGATGTTTCTATAAACAATATATTTTTTTTGTCGAAATTAATTATAGGGGTTGACAAATTAATTACTTTCATTAGTGACATTTAATTTGCTTTTGTTGATTTTATCCTATCCTATTCAATTCGTTTTTTTAAGCATTATGACATATATATGACAAACTTGTTCAATTCAAAGTTATATATCAAATTCTCTTGTTCGCGCGCCTTTTATAAATTAAAGTAATAGTTCTATTTATTCCATAGGCAAGGCAATTAGCTAATTACAAGGGATAGAAGTAAGTTCAATTGTGTTGTGCCACAAGTAAAATTAAATTAAATATTATTTTATTATATAATGTACCCATGAAACTCAAAAAGAGCATACAAATTGCAACATGCATATATATATAGTCAGGATGATAATATATATATATATATACAAGCAGGTAAATTTAATATCATCTTCAACATATATATATATCTGTAAACTAGATCATAGAATTCTAGTTTAGAAGAAGAAAGCAGCTGCTGCAACGGAAGTTGCCACAGCGGCACCGGCGGAAACGAGGAGAGCGGAGGCACCGCTCTTGGTAGCTGCTTCTGTTGGGGCATCAGCACCGATAGTGGTAGGGAAAGCTCCATTGGGAACTGGTCCACCAACAGGTGCTGCATCATCACTTCCATCGGTAGTGCCGATCTCATCCGAAGGCCCTTCCGCCGGTATGGATGATGTGGCATGCTCCGCAGCAGTCGTTGCAGCGGCAGAAGCCATTCCGACGACGGCGAAGAAGATGAGGGCAAGGATCAAAATTTGACGGGCCATTTTTGAAATACAATCAAATGGCCGGGAAGGGAGATCGAAGTAAAGAGTATTTGTTTGATAATATTATATATATATATATATGGTTGTTTCGTTTGTTTGTTTGTTTGTTTATTTTTTGGTAATTAATGCAGCAGCAATTCTCAAAAATAAATAGAGAATTAAGACTGCAGCGAGAAGGGATGGATGGATGGGGTTAGTGTATATATATTTATACTCCTATTTATGTAAGGTTTGAAAATGGCACGACTTGTGTAGTCGCGTAGAATTCGGTTTCCCGTAGTCTAAGCTTGGCCGTGCATGACATATGGCCCATGCTAGCTTTTTGTTAAGACGGTCATTTGGAAATTTGACCACCATCAATTTTATAGGTTCAAATTCTACCTCCGATTCATCTGTGGTTTGTTTCTTCTTTTATGGGTCAAACTATGAGCCTCTCTCTCTATATATACATATATAGGATGCCCATTTTTGGGAATATTCATATATTATGGGCTTATGGCAGGCAGTTAGCTAGTCAACTTGTAATATTGATGAGTTGTTAGCAAGTATAAAAAAAATAGAGGGAAATTGGTAAAGTCAAACGACAATTTTTATTGGAAATTGATATCTTTATAAGTAAAATTTGATATTTCCACAAATTCTCTCTTAGATCACATGATTGTGAGATCCTCTATTATTCTTGTGAGAGGAACCTTGTAGAACTATTATTTTTATTTGTGAAAATATCAATTCTCTCTTCTTCTTTTTTTATGATAGGAGGAAAAGGAAAGAGAAAAGGGGGCTGGCCAGACCGCCAGGTATTGAAAATTTCATTTTTAGCTCAAATGAACATAATACCAACTTTTAAAGCCCCGAGTAATATTTTTGGGGGAAAAAATGAATTCCTACATAAAAATATCACTAGTTATTGCAATATTTTATCAACTTCAAACTATTATTTTAGGAATCATATGGTCACTATTACTACAAAAAAATTGCCTTTACTTTAAGTGTTCGCTTTTTGCTTACCAAAAAAAAAAAGTAGAAGCAAAACCTACTTTTGGGAGCAAAAAAGTAAAAAACACCAAAAACTTGACAACACATGCATGCATACATATCATTAAATCTTATTAACAAAATGAAATATGCTTCTATGCTGCAAAAGGCATTTATACTAATAGGGCAGATAATAATAAGCTTTGAACTTACTACATTGTATTGACACTTGAGGACCAGCTTCATATAATCTGGCAAAATAGCTTAAACCTAGCGAAGGAAGCTTCCCCTATTTTTGGGAAACTAAGAATTAGCATCCAATTCATAGAAGAAGCTCTAGACAGCAACAAAGCTCAAACAACACTGGTAAATGGGTAATCCACAAGAGAACAAATCATCACACAACAACTATACATTAAAAGTTAGAACGCAGAGAAGAAGGAAATGTAACAAGGTCTATGCGTGCAAATAGCCAAATACACATGTTCACTATGCTTTTGAAAATCCAACTAATAGTGTAGATTGCTATCCATACTCTTTATTTAACAATCAGGAAGATTGCTGTTAGGAAACCAACTGTTGTTAACTCTACATTTCACTTGCTACTGTTCTAAGTAAATGACAGAGACAGAATATCTTTAAAAACTGCACCAAAATGTGAAAATTCAAAGGGAAAAACTCACACACAGCACTCTCATCACCTCCCAAAACATTATTACACCACCTCAATCTAAAAATGATACAGACGGGAAATTTGGAGCAAGATGCATCAACAGAGCCACCTCCATATATATTTATAATGACACAACTGGAAAACTGAATTCCCAAAAACCAAAAAAGCAAAAACTCGCTTCTAGTTACAAACAAACATTATCAGATGGGAGCACAACCTGTTGAGTCTGAATGCTCCAGGCAAGAGAGTAAGAATATGAACAATTTTTCCAAGCCCCATAAAATACAAAACCAGTTAACCACAAATTTTCAGACTAAACCCAATAATCAAAACAATAAAACAGACTTAATACATCTGAACTTCTTTAAGATTACATTTACAGGGAAGTGGGCTGTATACATTACAATGGACTACAATTCAGAACATTGACCACCCAGTTGGTATATACAGTTGGTAAAACCCTGACTCTACTAAAAATTAAACAAACATAATCAGATACAACAGCTTCAATGCTCCCATCCAGCGTAAAGAACTATACGACTCTTCCGGTTTCAGCCCCCTCAATATACGAAAAAATGGACACGCATGAAACCCTACACTAAATTAAACCCCACAATTTTACATAATAGAGGCAGATTACATTTGAAAATTTTGAGCTTACAGGGAAATAAACTGCAGTAATAGAAGACTCCTTGATATATTACAGTGACTACTAACAATAGCAAGTTAGCACAGTTAACCCCCATTACAAAAATTTTGATACTCCTAATACCAGAACACTATCAGATACAAAAAGTAGAAGCCTCAGATATTGTACACGACTTTACAAGCTCATTGACGAGAGATGATCCAATTACATTTTTGCAACATAATACATTCAAATTAATTATAAACAACACAAAACAGTGCTTTGCATGCAGACTAGGGGATAAAATGGTTGCATCCAAAAACTTAACTCCAACATCCTCAATCAATAAGTTCATGAAGTGGACTCTTTCTAGACATCTTTTTGCAGTAGTACTATTTATAAAATTTTGGTAAGCGCCTGATAAAATTATGATGGACAATCTCATTAATGCTGCTTTGGCAGACCACAGTCATTTCAGAAGAATCCAAGGAAAGCAGCCAATTTAGCTCATATTTCTCCAGATAACCAACTTGGCTGATTCAGTCACAAAAACAAATAGTTACCAACTCTGCACCTTGATTATGATGATTTGAAAGAATACAGAAAGTTCCCAAAATAAACCATATTCTAACCTTTCCACAGAAGGGGAGAAACTAGAAAGAGAATTTAATCATGATTGATGTTAAGTTCCATGGGACTATAAACCTTTTAGTTAATAAACTGCCACCTAACTAGGTCAAGACATAAAACTTTGTGTCTCCCAAATCAATCTTTAAAATACAGAGTCAGCACAAAAATGCATGATAGAATGACTCAATGCACAATGATCATCTTAGTAGCCGCACTTCCAAGTTAATTGGAGTAGAATCTAAGCCAAATGGATAAGGAGAATGTGTCTCTCTCCAAAGGATGTCATGTTAGAAATAAGAAGTATTTAAGTGAGATATGAATAATTACTATTAAAGTATATATCCTATATAGGTAGTCATAAAGGCTTTTAACTTTAAACCTAATGGTTGGAGGAAAGTGAAATAGAAAAAGAACTAATGACAAATTCTGTTAGTTTATAAAAATGCACATAGAATTTGAATCCCATAATGCACCTATTCTTTACCTATATCCTTCTTGGTTAGTCTAAGACCAATAGTTATATTTTTAATACCAAAAGAAAAGATAAACACTTCAGATCATGAAAGGAAATAAAGAATCTTTTATCTTTCTTAGTTGGATCAGAAACAATAGCTAAAATTTCAATACCAAAAGCAAAGCATCTAGGTTACATGAGTTTTATTATTGTATCGACGCTTAACAGTTACACAAAGGTTATAGATAAGTGCCTAAAAAGTCCCATTGCAGATGCTCCCAACATGCAAAAAACATAATTTTCAATAATATCATATAAGCACATAAACTCTTAATCTCTTCACTTCTGAATTGTTTCTTCAAAATAAGTAAAGTGGCTATGCTATTTTATTCTTAGAAATAAATGAGGTGTGTGCATATATAGTATATAGTATGATTAGTAATAACTAATAGCGTCAGCTGTCATGGATATACATGAATCTGACGCAGTGGCGCTTAAACATACAGGTAAAAGTAACATAAGATGATATTTTCCTTCTTAATTATCAGTAAAAGGGCTTTGCCAAGACCAACCAATGGTGTCTTCAACTACACTTATTAAAGAGTGAAATATTTTTGGAACATCTATCTAACAGCTCATTCTTTATGAAAACTTTAAACAACACCAACCAATAGAAGAAATAATTATGTTTCATAATATAGACGCAAACTAATACGCCTTAACAACACTTGGCATAAAGCTGTTTAGATGTGGTATATCAGTAGCTTAAACCATTAAGGAGCACCTCAAAGGTTAGAGTTTGGACAAGGCATAAGAAGGATAATAAGCATTAGTATTGGACTTGTTTAGAGTTTTCTTGTTTTGATGTACCCAGTTACTGGATTCTTGGCAAGCAAGTAAACTTACGGTTTTGGGTGTTAGTTAAACGGCTTTAAAGAAAAGCTTTTTATAATTTATATAGATAACTTTTTATACTTATAAGAAGGATAATTTTTTAGGGTTGGTTAAGAGCTGGTTTGGCATGATTTGGGGTTTTTCTTGGTATGTAAAAAATAATCCACGAACAGTGCTAGCCTTTATTTAGGTTTCCATCTTTTGGGATATAGTACTGTAATAGAATATCTATTAACGTAAAAGGATAGGAATTTTAGTAAACTACTTTCTCAGAGCTAAAGGGCACTAGTGTTTAAGAATGTCTGATCATACGCCAACAGTGTAAATAAGCAGAGGAATAAGGTGAAGAATATTTAGGAATCAGAACTTAAATTCTTTGGGAGTCACAAGGTAGCAGAAACCTAGGAAGCACGGATACATCCTGGAAGCCCACGAATTCATGTCGGACACGAATTTACTCCGACACGTGTCTGTGAGCTTCCTTCAAAAAAAAAAACTCGGGTACGCCTCGGACACATCCTGACTCGCCTTGGATACCTAGTGTAAATTTTTTTTTTAAAAAATCTAGTATTTAAACTGCAATATAAAAGTTAGTTGAGGGTACCCATATGCAATTGGTACCTTTTAAACCTAATTCCTCCAAGTCGGTACCTTTGAATGGCCAATATGGTGTATGCTACATAAGTTATAAATTTGTATATGGACCATGTGGGCTACCTAAAATGGGTATGCTATAAATTTGTTTCAAGTTTTATCATGCTCTATTAACAATTAAATTTATTTTTTGTAAAACATACATTTATATTATTAAAAATATAAAATAAAATAAAAATTGAACACATCCCCGAAATATCGTGCCCTATTTTTTTGAAAAATGTTGTATCCCGTGTCGCGTGTTGTGTGTCCGTGTCACATGTCCAAGTCAGTACTTCATAGGCAGAAAGGCTTTACACATTCTCAAAATCAAGAGAAAGAATAGATACCTGATGGATTACTCCTAATTCTAACGGCACAAGAATTCAAATAGTATAAACTATAGACTCCAACATTATTCTAGACTTTATAGGATCCAAAAAAATCATATTTTTTCCTGCAAGACAATCCACAGACCACAACTATAACCCATGTCCAGAAAATATCAAAAATTACCTACATACCCTAACCTCAAATGTAAGACCCCAACTTTTATAAATAAAGATGAATTTTCTATAAATATTATTTTTGAATATTATGGAGTAAATTTGATATAATATAGTTGTGGGAAATATTTATAAATTTTGCAAAGTAAGCAAGTTGTTATAAAATATTCGTTTGGTCGGGGAATATTCTTTTTGTCGGGGAATATTCGTACGACGGCACAATCATTGGTGGACCCCACAACGAAATTATTGTCGGATTGAGAAAACGACAAAATACTTTTTATAAAAATAACAAGGAGGTGTTACCTCATTAAACTGTTGAACTACCCGGTAGTAAAAAGTACGATGAATACGCGTGGTTGCATAGTAGCACACGGTATTGATTATTGATGCTTACGTGAGAAGTCACTCAGCTATACAATTATTGCTACAGTAATTGCTGCATCATATCTCTTATATTATTGATTCAATTATTGTCACAGTATCATCTGTATAATATGTTATATTATTAAATCAATAATTGAGACGACAAGTTATAAATGATTAATAAATTGTTGAAAGATTAAATATGTGTTGATTAAAAATAAAATGATTTATGGTAATATTTATTCAATCCTTGATGTATATAAAGAGTCTATTATGAGACGTTTGTGGTAAGTTTGGTTATTTTATGAGGGGCCCATATGTCATCATCTAAGAGTCTCTTCGTCAATAGTAATTACCTTTGTCAATAGTAATTACCTTTACCAGACGTCAAACCGCTTGTCGTTTCATATTACAGGCGTCGAACCAATTGTCGTTTCACATTACAGGCGTCAAACCACTTGGTGTTTCACATTACAGGCGTCAAACCACTTTTCTTTTCACATCACCAGTCGTCAAGCCACTTGCCTTTTCACATTTCAAGTGCTAAGCTATAAATCTTCTATAAATAGAGGCCTAGCGCTTCATTATTTTTCACTAATTCATTCAAGCTATAGAGAGAGAAAGTATAGAGAGAATAAGAGAGAAAGAAGAAGAGTATTCTGTTACTACACTACTGCAGTATTCAATCTCCTACTAATGTAAGGGGTGTTATTCTTTCTTATTCATGAAGAGAACCGTTGTTATTCCATTGCTTATTATTACATTGGAATAACTTTTGTATATGGTTTACCATATACTTGGTGACATTCTTCTATTATTCATTTGGAACATCATGTTCGTGTGTTTTACAGGACCTGGTTAAAATCTTTATTATTATTCATTGGAACATCACATGCGTGTGTTTTACAGGACGGACCGGGTTAAAATCTTTATTTATTATACTGTTGGAACATCCCGCGGTGCAAATTTTGCACGACACGGTTAAGATTATTATTATTATGTTGGAATAACACATACGCATGCGAAGTACCGCATGCATGGTGATTTCTTTTGTTATTTCATTCTTTATTATACTCAGTTGGTTAAAACTTTGACTTCTATACTCCATGAAATTAGTGGAATATCCTTGATATTTGCGTTTCATCCAGTATCCTTTCATGGAAATATTCTTCTGAGTATTCTTGAATTTTACTCTACAAAGCAATATCATGTTGACAATTTGGACATTATTAGTTCTCGGATAAATTAATTCTTGAACTTGTTTTATTGAATTCTTATATCATTGTCATCATCCTCATGTTTATATTATGTTGAAAGTCATACGTGGCCTATAGTGCGTAGATGGACTTGGTATGATTATGACCGAGGATTATTCGATTGTAATCATGGCCAGTAATGTTACAAATGATGTGGTAAAAAGTTATCATTGGCCCGTAGTGCATTGATGGACGAGTTGTTGGCATGATCATGACCATTAATGAATACACGAATGTCTTGGTCAGTCATGGATAATTTGTGGTCGTGATACTAAAGAATATCCTTGGTTGTAGTGCGAGGGGTGATTCGATGATGTGGATTATTTATTAAAATTTGAGTCCCAACGATAAAAGTCATGAAAAATCTTTTAAATCATAAAAGATAGTAGATTTTATTCTCTACTTGACTCTTTTAATGGATTGCTTGTTCCACCGCTGATTAAACTTGATGTTATATTTTATAAGTTTAAACATTGTGCTAACGATAATTTATTCTCGCATTATCTTAGTCGTAATATTTCATTGGGCTAGTTGAGCTCACCCTTTCTTTCTTTCCTTTCTTCTCTTGAAATGAGAACATAGCGAGGACTAGTCTGGGAAAAGTGACGGTCCAAGAGGATAGCATTAGTAGTCCTCACTATTACGTGAAATAGTGTGTTAATAATTGTAATGAGGACTCCTTTTGAGTTTGTATAATCTCTAGTAGACAATAATTGTAACTCATAATTATTTTTGTCGTATTGCATTACCACAGTTGTATTAGTAAGTTGTATTTGAATTTTGTACCATGTATCTGACGACCCAAGATGGGTGATGTATACCTAATTTTGGGGGTGTCACATCAAACCCTAACAAAGCTGATAGGAAATCTGGCCACAGCAGCTTATTGACCCTCAAGTACCATATAATATACTAATTTTACCCATAAACTTCGATAAACATAGCCCAAAATGTGCTCTATAGGGCATCCTATATCTGCAACTTCCCTTCCTTACCATGCTTCATATCAAGAAATAACACCCTTTTAAGTTTAAAGCTATATTTTTCAGTACCAAAAGGAAAAGAATTTTCCCTCTTGGTTATTTCGAATAGCTTTATTTATACTCGGCACTAACAATTTTGTGACATCTTACTATATAAGCACATCTTTCTGTTAAATACGTCACCCTCACAACCTAACCACACAAAATCCTGAATATTCCTGATTAAGAAATTAACGCAGCGAATTAGATGACTTGTCTCAGTACAGATGAAGGTCATTTTGTGACATCTAACTATCTCAACAGTAAAAGGAAGAGAAAAGAAGTACTTTGAATTACTCGACAGCCAACGAACTTTTGAGCTATATTTTAAGGTCGAGAACTTTTAGGAAATTTTAACAAAAATACAACCATGCTTGACCAGTACACACATTTGTGGGTTATTATGTTAATCCTTGTGTCTATTTGTGGGATTAATCTCACTTCGGAAACAGGGTGGGAGTTACCCAGTGTAATCGAAAAAGCTTTAGAATAGAAAAGGAGTTGCTAATTATGCTGGAAACAATTTTCATATCATGCTTATCAAAAGCGAAAGTTTATATCATACATAGTTGTCAAAAAAGAGTGTTTTCATACACACATAAGAGCATGCAATATTAAACAAGGCTCAGATCAAGACATTGTACAAGAATGAAACCAATTGAGAGACACATTGAGCATTCTAAAAAACAGATACTTAATAAACAACTAAGCCCCAGATTCAACTCACATATTTATAAAAGAAGTAATGGACACCTAGACACTTGAAAGTACTTTAAAAATTTATACCTAAAAAAATACACAATTGGAGAGAATAAGAAAATATAAAAGCATCATGTTTTAGCATTGTTGCTTATATTTCATGTGATAGAAAGGAAAATTAATCGAAAAGAGACTGAAGGACAAATAACTTGCACAATCATATAGATAAGTTAAGGTTTCAAGTATCTCAAGTTTGCATGGCCTATGCTGCAATAATAATAAAATAGAGGATTGGGAAGGATAATATTAACCTATAAAATGGCCAGCAGCAGGGCACTAAAAGTTTGATACCCAAAAGCAAATTGGTTACGATACACTACCAGAGTTATTAATGTATTTTAGCACAAGTATTTAAGTGGTGCAGTCTGCAGGGAGCGGAAAGAAAGCAATAGAGAACAATTCTTCCATCCAACCCACAAGACTGAAACTTACATTTTCAATCCAGAAGTTACACTCTGCATGTGGTGCCAACATTAATCAGAAATAACGGGCTGTAGATGCATTCCAGTAATCTGATGAAAGACACAAAGAAACGGAAATATGAAGTTTGTGAGCTTAAAAAGTACTCTCTAAAAAGAATGTGATGTCTGCATACATCAGTCGGATGGCAGGCGTCTCCGTTTTCCATAATCTGCATCCCTTGATCGAGACCTGTTATCCTCTTCTGGCATCACACGTGATCTGCTGCGAGATCTTGAAGAAGCTTGTACCCGATCCCGATCATCCTCGTAACCCAAGTCACGTTCTTTTTGGCGATGGTCACGATAATCATCCTTTTCCTCCCTGTATCTGTGCTCCCTATCATACCTGTCCCTGTCTTGCTCCCTCTCATCACGATGCCTCTTCTCAGAGTTTCCTGACCAGTCACGCTCAGAGCCCCGTTCCTTATCCCGGGAAACAGCATTTGACCTTACGCCTTTATCATGGCTAGGCTCTCCATATCCATACTCAGAACCACCATCTTCGCCACCGTAACTCGACTCTCTTGTCCTCTGGCCGTGTTCCTCCCCTCCCCATCCACCCATGCTTGTATCAGTCCACATTCCTGCATGAGGTCCCTCCATCCCACTGTTCCCCATCATCCCCATTCCATTAGCAGCCATTCCTCGGCCGAAAAATGCAGGGTTGACATGAGGAGCAACCCCAGCAAGTCCCATTGTATTAACATTTGGAAAAGGAGGAAGCATCCCATGAAAAGCAGGACCTGGAAAGCCTCCGTAACTCGGATCCTCGACCCATATAAGTTGGATCAAATCCAGCACCCATCATACCTTGAGGATGCATAAAACCACCAGGAGGACCGCCAAAAGCAGTTCCTGCAAGACCCTGCCCATAACCTCCCCCATTGGCACCGGTTCCAACCACAGGGGCATTCCCAACCATGTTCTTGGCTCCAATAGATCCTCCTCTTCCCCTCATGTGCCCACCTCCCCTGTTTGGTATTCCCTGTCCTCCTCGTCCCCACCCACCTCTTCCAAAACCTCTCCCTACGTCTCCACTGAGATAAGTTGTCCCACCACCTCTTCCTGCCCCATCATTCATAGGCCTCCTTCCCTGTGGCTGAGATTGAGGTTGGACTTGGGATTTGTTCATATAAGAAGCACCCATCTGCTTTATAGTTTGTGGGGAAGCAAATGCCACCACACAAGATCGCCCATTGAAAATGTAACCATTCATTCCTTCTTTGCATGCAGCCGCAGCAGCTGAGTCATAGAATTCAACCTGGCAATAGCCCTTGGATTTACCACTAGCTCTCTCGTCGAAGAACTTAATTTCCTTAACCCTACCATATTGAGATAACACACTCTCAAGCTCTGCATCAGTAGTCCACCAATGAAGTTCTCCCACAAAGAGCATGGTAGCACCATTATCCACAGCTGGCCTAATCTGACTATCATTAACAATTGGGCGGTTGACATTCACATTCACATTCACATTCATCTGATTAGATGGCATCTGTGAAACACCTCTTGGAACACCAGCACTAGGATTCTGCAACGGCAAAGAGTCATTGGCAACTTTAACTGACATATCAACAGGGTCGCCGTCAATTTTCTGTGCCACAGGAACAGATCCTCGAAACCCCAAACTCAATGCTTGAGCATCATTAGTCATATCAGGAGCAATTCCTTTCTGTGGCCCCCCCTCAGCAGTTGGCCTTTCCTTCTGCTCAGGAAACTGGAGCCCAGCCTTTGTGTACTTTCCATCAGTTGCTACGCCATGGACGCTTATCTCTTGTGTCACCACATTTTCTGCTCTGGGTTCAGGAACGCTAGTTTTTGGTGTTTGGAATCCCCCATTAGACACACCAACAGATGGACCTGGTACCTCAGACCGCTGAAGCTGAAGGAAACCCTCTCCAACATTAACATCGTTGTAGAGATCATCATACTCATCATCTTCACCTATAATTTCATCCTCTGCAAGTGCAGAAATTGCTCCACCTCGATGATATTGCATCTTTTGAGATCCTCCATATTCCTCATCCTCATAATCTAATTGCTCTTCAGCCATGTGATCCATTCAGGCTAACTGAAGATTGATCAAAGTAGGAAAAATCTCCAAAGAGAACTATGATTAAGATCCTGTCCTATTTGACATAAGAAGAGCAATGGGTCTGATAGTCAGCAGGGAACACAAAAAGTTTCAACAGAGAGAATACTAGAGTCTCAGAAATTAATTGAAGACTGGAGGTGAAATACCAAAATCTAAATGAATCTATGAATTAGAAACAGAGTTGATTAATAACCATATTGAACCTATAAATGTGTAGCGTGATGATACACCCACAAAATATCTGAGTAACCTTAAGCATCATATAAACGAGAAATATATATATATATATATATATATATATATATAAAGATCTACTTCCTACCAAAATTAAAATTCATGTGCAGATCTTTCTTCAATACATCGTAAATTCCTTTTTTACATAAGCACCTCATTTAGACCAATATTAGGCATAAAAGGATAAATCCCAAATACCCACATCTTAATTTCAAAGAACAAATAGAAATCATAAAAAAGCAATCGAAAGTTTGATGAAGAATTACCAATATATGTGAAGACCGTAAGTGGAATCGAGTGAAATAGGAGAGATAATGACCAACTTTGTTGTGGATAGATTTATGGAGAGATTAAATATCGGGTTAGAAGTTCCCGACTCTTGTCTCTCTAGCTAGCTATCGTTCTTCTTTTGTTCTACAGTGGTAATCGAGGAGTCTTCTTCCGAATATATATGATCCTATCCAGTGTAGTAGTTTCTACAACCTAATAGTATCAATAAACAGTTTATTCAAAAATACAGGATGACTTCTTCCCTTACCTTGGCTAATGGAGTAGTAATAATTTGGCCATATAATCAGATGATTACAATCAAGTTTTTACAAACGACCAACTAATTTTCTCTGCTAAATTATTTTAAGACTCCGGCTATACATTGTACTTTAATTTATTCCATATATACAATTCAAGTTGGTCAAATATTTAATATTATTTTTAATTGCAAATTACAATATTTATGGCCAACCAATTTAGTGATTTTATAATTATTGTTATATTAATGAATAATTAGTTTGCATTATTATATACTTAAAATTAGAATCTGATTTTTTTAAAATTAAAAGAGATGAGAAATTTTATAATTATAAAGTGAGATGATGTTCCTAATTTGTCCTACTTTTTTACTATCATTATCAATATTACACTATCACAATTGAATTACTAGCTAATACTAAATATATATTTTGAGAACGTAAAAAATAATGGTTTTATAATTATTATTATCTCTAATTTTGAAATTGATAGATTAATTAAATAATAAACAAATGTTTTTTCATGGTAAATTGGTGATGGAAGTGTGTAACCTAGGAATAAACAAAATTATATGTGATTATATTTTTTGGATTTACGAATATAAGTTATTAAAATTATATTTATTCTTTTTTTCTTGATACTTGTTTTAGTTGTTAGTGATGAAGAGCATATATCCATCCGGATCCGGACCATCTTATTCTACCTTCTTCGCATTAGAATTAAGAATGAATATCTGCAAATGTTAGGAAGGAAGGACCCAACTTATAATTACATACTACTACTACTACAATTCTGCTACTAAAAATGGCATTCAGCTCAGTTGATGTCGAACCAAGTAATAACACTCGTCGTCTGATGCTGAAGAGTATATCATATCCCTAATGAAAGAAACGTTTTCTTACATGAGACTGTAACAAGTATTTTACATGAAAGCCAAGCGGGGGGAGGAAATGCTTTCTGAATTATCAAAAGCTCAAATGGGTCGACCCACTCTGCTTTCATATGGCAAGCCTGTTCAAGGAGAAATTCATTAGATTTGATTCATCCCCTACTGTAACTTTCACCTTTACTAAGGCTTCCTATCTTGACAATTCCATGACCCTAAGCAAACTTTTCATTTATGAAAATGTTATTGACATAAGAGAAATTTATACATGTATGGCAGAAGAGGCTGTTGTACTCCATTTAGAATAACTAAATTTACTCCACTTTCTTTCAAATAATATACACAACTATTCAAAACCCCATTATATACACCTTTCCATCAGCTTGGGAAAAGAAATATGAAATACAGAGAGCAAGAAAATTGACACGGGTATTCCCTAAGGTTTATTGACTCTTTATTTAAGGTTTTCAAAAGGCTACTAAGAATTCACCTATAAAGCCTAAATAATGATATTTGCGACCGAACTCCGGGTCACGGGCGTCATTGTGACCAAGTCCAATCCTTTCCTTTAGCACCACTAGTGAATTAAACTATTTTACATATACTTATAAAGTATTAAATAGTTTTGGCCATCATATGGGACTTAAGAAAATAGTTTTACAAAGCAACAAGAAAGAGTTTCATATTTCCAATTTGGATACAATTAAAACATAATATATAATTCCTACTTGAATCATATATTACTCTCTATTAATCTCCTTGTAATAGACTATCAAATACACTTTTAATTTAATACAAATTCAATCAATTAATGAGTCTAAATTAATCCCCAAATTGATCAAAACTCATGTATAGAAAACGTGCATTAACAGCTTGAGTTGCTAAACCACCATTGATATACTAATAAATAATATTTCTAGGCCGTAAGAAACTACTCCATTTAATATTTAGTTATACAAGAGTTCACTTGGCCATCATAACATCTAATACTACAAAGCCACACAAAGAGTTTGGTGTTTTCTCCTATAAAATTCCAAATACACCATTCTCACCCGATAGAATAAAGTAATTATTATATTTATAATGGTATTGGCAAAATATTATTGCACGCCTCACTCAAGTGCGTGTAGACTGTAGACTAGTATTAACATGTTCCCAAAAAAGAACTCCGAGCAAAATCTAAATTACTAAAATGAACGTGAGAAATTTATTTTACAACTTTTAGATCACCTCCAAAGAAAATTGGGAAGTCATACAAGCTGTAAATATAAAGCTTAAAACACTCCACTTTTGCATTAAATTAGATAAACAGAGAAAGAAAATGGAAGCTTTAGTCAGAATTCTACTATCAAATCCCAAAAAATTTCCAAAAAAAGTTATCCATATGTAATCTTCAGTTAGAGCATAAGAGAACAGACTATCAACAATCTGATCATACAACTAAAAGACTTGATATAAATGAAACGATGTCAAACATACCGCAAAGAATTCAGGTGTTGATGCAAGAACAGATCCGCCAAACCAAACTGCATACCTTTGAATAAGATGGCTGACTACATTGACCTCCACTGGTTTTGCCTCGTGACCAAGGAATTTAGCATACTTCCACAATTTTAATAATCAAAAGATTATATTGTAAAATAATATGGGGGAAAAAAGAAGTATGATGAAGAAAGTTCATACTTTAATTTCACCACCAACCCAAGAATCAGATGCAAGAACCCGAGCATCCACAATTTTTTTTTACATCCAGTTGTAACCTTCGATGGAAGTCTTTGAACATGGTTGATCCTCCAGACAACACTATATTCAGAAATAATTATCAAAATAAATTGGCTCGAGATAACGTCTACACTCAGAAAGATTTTATCTAAGGGGGGTGTTTGTTTAGAACTGAATAGAGCTGAATCTGAATGGCTGAATCGGTCAGTGCGTTTGTTTTGGTCTGAATGGCTGAATCAGTAAGATGGACAAGCTGAATGGCTAAGTCATATTTTTTTGGCTGAATGAGCAGCTGAATGAAGTAAAAAAAAATTAAAATTTTAAAAAATATATTAACTATTATATTAAGTAATATTAAATACATTTACAACAATTTTGAATTTTTTCAGAGGGTAAAATAATAAAGTTTTGTCATTTAGATGTTTTAGACATGTCAATTATCAAACAACTTTTTCATTTAGATTCAGATTCAGATTCAGCTCATTCAGATTCAGATTCATTCAGTTTTTATCAAACACACCCCAAAGTCCTTTTATTTTTAAGAAATGTAGAATGCTGAAAAGGTTGAAAATGATACCTGAGGTGTTTGTCTTAAGAAGTAAAATTACAGTAAATGATAGTTTTTACAGACAAAAGCATGATGTTTGATAACATTGATATCAAGTTAGATGACATTCTTTTGGTACTAGTGATAATTAAGTAATATCCATGTTAGATAATAACTTAGATAATTAACTTAGCTAATTTACTTATCTCACTTTAAAACCTATAATCTCCCACAACCGGCCAGATCAAGTGTAATGTCTACGCAAACATCTGAATATTGAGTCATGGCTCTTAATGAGCAAAACCAGTTAAAATTTACACACACCCGATGAACATACACATGTACGTACATACCTAGGGGCTAGGGCTATTATCAAAATATAAATGAATATATATATATATAGGTGAAGGGATGATATTTTCTTTCCATTTCTTTTTTTTTAACCCAAAGTGAGAAAGTTAAGGGTAATGCTTGATTACATAATTTAGTCTTGAGGTTATCCATGAGGAAGGGAACCTAAAATTACTATATTATTACAGCAAGTAAAGAGGTAGTATGCTCACTACTGTATATCTCAGGGCTAAAGAAAACATGAATAACGAACCAAATCAAACATCATAATGAGTTTATCATTAAACAATGGCCAAAAGGTCAGCACCAGTTAATTAATTATAGCACAACATACTATTTTATTTTATTTTAAAAAAAATATTGATTATTGTCATGAAGCCAATCAAATTGGTTTGTTACTCTAAACACATCATCTTAAGGAAACTTCTAATGGAGAAACACAAAAATTTTGGTCTACGTCATCCCATGAGATTGGCTTGTTACTCTAAACACATCATCCTAAGGAAACATTAGAACACTTCTATTGTGTTTAGAGTAACAAAATCAACCCCAAGGAAACATTAGAACACTTCCAATGGAGTAAAAACAAATTATCTTATCCAAGTTGTACAACCTGAAGATATTATTCATATATTTACCTTAAAAAGTAAGAATTTGTTTTTAGTAATCGGATTTATAATTGCTTTTATTTTAACTCACATATTTCGATAACTTTTAAATTTCAAATATTTTCGTGTATATAGCTTGGTAAGTCGAAAGTAAAAGGGTCTTATGCTTTTACATGTTTTTTCTATTTTCCGCATGTATGTATTTTTCAGTTTCACTTTTTTGTAAATTTAGCTAATTATACATGTGTTTAGAGATATCTATTTTAAAAATGGTATGAGCATGATTTAATTTCTTCATGTATTGTTTCATTGTTTTTTGTGGTTTGGATATCTATGGATAAGTTTTATAGACAGTGTTTATATTTGTCTCGATATCTATTTTTCGGCCGAATTTTTTTAAAATTAGTAGAAAGAAAGATGTGTGTATATTTTACCCAAGCACGCCTTTTTATAAAGTTAACTAATTATAATGATTTTTGGGTATGGAATGATAGTGTTTTGGTGGTTTGAATATGTATCGATGATCAGAAGTTTTGTATGTGTTTAGAATTTTGTAGATATCTGATTGATAATCGAGTATGTATTAATTGTTCAATAATAGTATGGTGAATTGTGGTGGTATGTCCTTTAGGTAATGTAATATTTTTGAATTTTAATTTAATTTTTTTGGCGCTTAGGCACACGCATATACTAGTATATATATATATAGGTGAAGGATGATATTTTCTTCCATTTTTTTTTTAACCCAAAGTGAGAAAGTTAAGGGCAGTCTTGAGGTTATCCAAGGCACTATTGCCCCAAACAAGTAACAGACCATATCAGTAAGAAAGTAATCCAGCGGGAATTTCATAGTAAAATGGTATAGCTTGTTTCATAACTAAAGAATTTCACACTCACACTTGCTTCCGCACTTGCACTTGTTCCATTAAGGCACTAGTGCCCCAAACAACAACTTAGACCATATCACACTCAACACAGATAAGAAGTTAAAGAAAGGTATAATATAATAAATTTGAAGTAACTTAGACCATATCACACTCAACTTAGACCATATCACACTCAAAAACTGAAATCTAATATTGGCCACCAATTTGCAACAGTAACTGACAAAAAAAATGAAGAGGAAGCTGTAAAACTCATGTATGTATAGTAGTTTTGTTGGGCATATAAGAAAAAAAATATCCTCCGATATATGCTGTTTTGCAAAACATAATTTCAGCTCAAAGTTGGTAGATATTTTATAAGAGGCTACTCAAGTAAGCACCTTCACCACCCTCAGCCTCACCCCTCTCTAATAACGTACAAGCAGTTGAAAACTTGAAATTAATGTAAACTTCTAACTACTGGCATGAAAATAATTTCTTCACCTTTGAAGAAATTCAGAATTACAATTGGTGCTCCATTAACTTCTCTGGAAATGTAACTCATTATTTTGGCATAAAAACATACTAAAGAAATGTTCTGAGGGGCAATATGCCGGTCATGTAATTTATCAGTGTAATTCAGACAATATCTTACTAGAAATGGAAATGTCAAAAAGGTCCAATAAAATGAATTACGGTGCTTGACAATAACCAAAAAAAGGAAGATGTGCAGACCTCAGGGCCAAGAAATCGTTCATAGCCAATATCACAAGAATATGGCGCCCCGGTCTTTGGCCTAATACCTTTCCATTGTTTGATGTACTCTGTTGGTTCTTTGTCATGCTTATTGAACTCCTGAAATGATGAAGAATAAAGACATTACATATAATAAATGTGTTACTTTCTCCTTTTTTGGTAGGTAAGTTTACCCCAAGTATAAGAACTGGAACCAGCAATCTTAAGGTTATTCCTCAATGCATTTAGTATTTCTCCCAACCCTTTGGGGTTCATAATAAATTTATATTTTTCATGTTTACAAAAAAGCATTGTGACGCAGCAATTATAATGACAATTTTAAAAATGCACAGTTGTGAAGATAAGTTAGACGGTAAAAATCACAGTTAACTTGAGGGAAAATATTTATGCTCATCTATTAAGACTGTTACCATGAATAAAGCCAGATCAATCAGGTTTGATATTACCATTCTTATGAGGTGTCATACTTTTGCGAGGACATATCCTCTAATTCAAAAAATATTTTTCCCTCAACTACTCCTAAACTAAATAGCATGCACACACGTGTGCCAAATACACTAGCTAAAATATAATAGGCTTTTCTACCTAGGATTCTTTGTTTATAGATGTTACAAAGTTAGTAACGACCACCTTGACAATATCAGAACAAGTGTAGCAATAAGTTTCCTTGACTTTCCGAGCTACTTCAGGTGGAATGTGCTCTCCTCTTTCCTACACGAAAGAATGTCAAAGTATGTGCACAATCAAAACTAAATGGCAAAACTACGTTTTTAACCACTATACTTGGCACGTTTTACTTAATACACCACTGAACTTTTAATTTTTTGGATTACCCCATTAAACTAATTAAAATTTTTTAATTGGGTCATTCCGTCCAAAATAGTTGACAGACTTTAAAGTGGCACTGATGTGGCAAAAAAATAAAATAAAATTCCTTATGTGGCAAAAAAAAATCAAAAACAGATTTTTTTAAAAAAATTAACATTTTAAAGTTTTAAAAAATTTTAAAGTTTTATATATATATTTTTAAAAATGAAATTCTATAAAAAATATATTTTTAAAAGTAGAACTTTTTAAAAAAAAATAAAAAAACATAATAAAATATAACAAAAAAT
Organism: Panax quinquefolius; assembly: GCA_020205615.1. Taxonomy (NCBI): domain Eukaryota; kingdom Viridiplantae; phylum Streptophyta; class Magnoliopsida; order Apiales; family Araliaceae; genus Panax; species Panax quinquefolius. The sequence goes on from CM035151.1 coordinate 87,341, forward strand.
AATTAAAAAATTTTAAAAAAAAACAGATATTTTTTAAAATATATTTTTTAAAACAGATTTTTTAAAAAAATATATATATTTTTTAAAAATAGAATTCTATAAAAATATATTTTTTAAAAAACAGATTTTTAAAAAAAATAGAATTCTATAAAAAATGAATTTTTTTAAAACAGATTTTTTTAAAAACAGACTTTTAAAAAAATAGAATTCTAAAAAAAATATACTTTTTTAAAAACATATTTTTTTTAAAAAAATAGAATTTTTAAAAAACAGTTTTTTTTAAAACATATTTTTAAAAAAAGGAACTTTTTTAAAATAGATTTTCAAAAAAGTAGAACTTTTTTAAAAATTGATATTTTTTTAAAAATCGTCTTTTTAAAAAACATAATTTTTTGAAAAACTGTTTTAAAATAAGTATATTTTAAAAAAAAAATCTGTTTTAAAAAATTCTATTTTAAAAAAAACTGTTTTAAGAAAATTCTATTTTTTTTAAAAAAATCTTTTTAAAAAAATCTGTTTTTAAAGAAGTCCCGTTTTTTACTTAATTCTATTTTTTTTAAAATCTGTTTTTTTTAAAAGCTGTTTTACAAAAAATCTATTTTTTTTAAAAAATATATTTTTTTTAGAATTCTGTTTTTTTTAAATCTGTTTTTTAAAAACTGTTTTTTTAAAAATCTGTTTTTAAAAAATTCATTTTCTATAGAATTCTATTTTTTTTAAAATCTGTTTTTAAAAATATATATTTTTATAGAATTCTATTTTTTTTAAAATATGTTTTTAAAAATATATATTTTTATAGAATTCTATTTTTTTAAATATATTTTTTTTTAAAAAAAAAAATCTGTTTTTTTATTTTATTTTTATTTTTTGTTATATTTTATTATGTTTTTGTTATTTTTAAAACTTTAAAATGTTAATTTTTTTTAAAAAAATCTGTTTTTGATTATTTTTTTTGCCACATAAGCAATTTTTTTTATTTTTTGCCACATCAGCGCCACGTCAGCACCACTTTAACGTCTGTCAACTATTTTGGACGGAATGACCCAATTAAAAATTTTAATTAGTTTAATGGGGTAATCCAAAAAATTAAAAGTTCAGTGGTGTATTAAGTAAAACGTGCCAAGTATAGTGGTGAAAAACATAGTTTTGCCAAAACTAAATTATTAAAATATCAAAATCAATGTCCTCTCTCTTTCCTATATGAGACAATGTCAAAATGGATTCCATGAAAAGTATACTATTACTATCAAGTCTTTGGATTTCAAAGTAAAATAAGGGAAGTGAAATTTCCACAGCAAATTTGATTTTTTGACAAGGTCATCTCAGACGATTGTGGGACTCATTAATTATTATGTAAGAGGGACCTTGAGGAAATATCAATCCCCTAAAATAATATCACTAAGAAGTATCAAATAACTAATTTAGTCTACATAAAACATTTGTTATTTGGGTAACCACTAATGTCCATTATGATGCGAACAATATGACAAGTTCTATAAACTCGTTATAATAAGACAAATTATTATATTTGTGTGTGCAAAACTGAAAATGGTTCCAAATGGTTGTCAGGTGACCAATGGCTAACAAACAACTCAGGAATTATAACACTAATCTAATACTCCCACATCATTTTAAGATGTCTTGTTTAACAATCATTGAAGTAGCGATGCATATTTTATACAAATTAAAAAGCATGTGAATATATTATCAATTTCAATTATGACAATGCTTCAAAATGAATCTATCTTTTGAGTTTATAGAAAAAGTCAAGAACAATGTTCTACACCACTCTGCTGTGAGCATTTTATACTCCCAGGTTCTTAAATTTCATCAACCTAATATGAAAATGAGAGCCAAAGACAACGTACCCGAATGAGTTGATGAATAAAGAGAGTTGCATCTTTCCCAGCAATCGGAATCGACTTAATGCTGCTCCCAATAACATAACCATCTGCAACAGGTACAACATGGGTAGCACCATCCCCAACGTCTACTACAACCCCTGTCATCTCACACTAAGAGAAAGTATAGGTTTATATTAAAGGGTAGGATCATGAAATAATAAACATTTATTTTAATAACTCTACAGAGTACCAACCTTAGATGTAGTATATCCTGCCGCCAGAGCAAGCACTGGCTGAACTGCAATATAAAGACCCGGAACATTGAATGTCTCAAACATAATTTCGCCAGTGTACTCGAGACTCTCCGGTGCAGCAAGTGGACTCTCAGTCAACAGAAAATAATGATCCTCGGGATAACATCGCAAGTAATTAAATATACACTGCTGCCAAAACCTTTCCATTACGTCCCAATTATCAACCTGGCCGTGCCGAATAGGATAACTAAGATTATAAGTATTAGTGTATTACTAGATCGAGATCTGCATAATGCTTCCTCGCCAATAAAGAAATCAAGATCAGCCATCACCCCAGCAGGCAGCAGGCCAGCACTATGCAGCGCTAACCAATTATTGCTTTTTACTGAGCTCGGGGACTGGTTAACAAAAGATTCATCAACGGCTACAACTGTAGGAATGATAAAACACGGCTCAACATTACCCGTAAATCCCATTTTAGTATACCTGGAAGCATAATGAGGAATTTAATCAAACAGGTGGTGTGCACAACGACCCTGTGAGGATGAGAATGAGGAAGAGGAAGAGGAAGAGGTGGTGTTTTAAAAGGTGGTGTTTTTTACTCCATCCATTTCATTTCATTGACAAAACAAGTGTGAATTATTGCAGTAAGTAGAAAGTATCATCAATTTGATCATCATTATTAATTCATTACTTCACTTCAAGAGATTCTTTTCTTTTCTTTACAATCGAACAAGTGAAACAACTCAGACGTCTCTCCGTTTGTATGCCAAAACGGCTCTAGTACGGTGTTACTCTTTCAAACCCACGTCACCACCTGAGACCGACAAACAACAGCCCACTTCTCCGACAATAAAACACGACTCTCAAGGTAAAACAGTAATGGATTGGATTGGGCTTAGGCCACAAAAAACACAAAGTGTACACGAGAGCCAATTGAGAGCCCCATGTGCACTCATCCTACGTGTAGTAGTAGTATTTCTTATCAATTGTAGTACTAAAATATATAAAGCATCGCTCTCTATGTTCTCTTATTTTTTTTATATTGTGTGTGCATAATTTTTTTTGTCTCTAGTATTACTAAATACTAATAAATTAGGAAATTAATATTTTCATAGAATAAAAATATTAATTTTACAAATTATGCCTCTCATATGAATAGTAAATTAAATGCACTTGGAGACCTTACTAGTCATTTTCTTTTCAAAATATATACTCCATCCATCGCTTAATACACTTTTTAGAATTGTGCACAAGTATTAAGAAAATAATTGTATAGCATTAAATATAATATCAAATGTCTATATTGTTCTTATATTGCAAAAAAAATTATTATTTATTGGATAAAAAATAACGAGAGAACCAAACTTATATTTAATACTTGAGGTAATATTGAAAACTAAGCAATTAATGCTTACTTATCATATATTAAGAGACAAAAAAACAAAAGTATTATTTCCACAAAAAAAATATAGTTATAGATCCTATTGCGACGGTTTTCACCGTCGCTATACATCTACAGTGATATTTTTGTTGGAGAAATAACAAAAAAGTGTTGTGAATTTAACAATTCCCATAATATAATATGCTCAGAACTTTCAAAAATCTTTTTTGTCGGTTACACTTGCCATGATGTCTGTTTAGTCTAATGATGGAATGGATTACTAGTTCATGCATTACCTTAATAATATGTAAACATAATCCAACGGATGGATCAAAACATAATCATGGTAAATTCTTTCTCACTCACGTTTAGAGTGAGAGATTTAGGCCAAATCCACATTTTAGTCTCTGCATTTTCAACAAGTCTTGGCAGACCGGTTTATTGGACAGAAAAATGGGACATTTTCAATTTATTTATTTTTATTTTTTTGATTGTGACTCCCAAAAAATGTATAATAATTATTCCAACAGAAATTTTTACAAAATATAGAGTTTTAAGTGTAATTTGAATACATATACAAAAATAAATAAAGTTACAAGTCTGTATAACCCTATTTTTGTAAATATATATCCAAATTACACATAAAACACTATATTTTATAAAAATTCTTGTTGGAATAAATACTATATATTTTTTAAGAATCACAATCAAAAAATTTTTTTGAAAATGTCTCATTTTGCCGGTCCAATAGACCGGTCTTTGTAGAAGGACTCGTGCATTTTACTAATTTTCTTTTCTTCGATCTTGTTTATCAATATCCAACTTGTTTAAACGCATCTCAATAGTTATTTCCATTTTGATAGAGTTACATTTACGCCCCAATAATGTTCCGCCAGTCCTACGTAAGCACTGAAAATCACATGAACAAGCTATGCAAGATAAAAATTTACTAGAGATGACCATTAAAAATAAATGAAACTGCTTCTGTTCAAGAGAGTTTATAACCACCACACCAAAATCTAGATAATAAACAACTCTAAAATTCACTTTCTCGATCAGCTGATGGGTCTGAGAAACTTGCGTTTTGTAGTTCAGCAGAAACAATATATAATATCCAGAGATGATCATGACCCTAGACAAATTTAACAAATAAAACTAAGAAATATTTAACCTTGATGCTTCTTCTCATTGTGAAAATATTGGCACCAGCGAACACCAGACCTTACAACAAGGCAGCATAACATGCTCCAGATCTCACTTCCATGCTTTCCTCCCCCGAAACTGTTTGCCAGAACGCTGTTGTTTCTTCTTTTTATCTAGCCGAGATTTTGCTACCTTGGCTCTCTTTGCCGCAATGGGCATAGCTTTTTTGTGTTCCTTCTGCTGATTGCTCAAACCGCCAGTCTGCTCAATATTGAAACATTAAACATGGCTACCAAATGCAAAAATAAAAAATAAATAAAAATAACATGTGGTGCCATCTAAATTCTAAAGCAGACCTGTTTATTACACTGGAATTAAATTTTTAAAGAAAATGGAAGAAGCTAGAGGTAGTGTCAGAAGCTAGATGACTTTACAGGTTGTGCAAGTTAACACCTTGAAGGGTTCTACGTAAAAAGAGCAAATATTCCTAACCTGAAAAGTGACAGGAAAGTTAAAATCTAAAGATGTAGCCAGTATTGCAATTAATTAAGGCCATATATACTCGCCAAAAGGGAGAAAGGAAAGGTTAAACCTCATTGTTAAAGATTGTGTCTACATTGCATTCATGATGCCCTAAATATGATTTATTTATTCATACAGTTATCAAACTAAAAAATTCTACATGCACCTGAAATTCGCATATGCTGATGTGATGGTTATCCTAAAAATTAATTAACATGTTACAGCCGATGGTATTTCAACTCAAGGAAGGATGTGATGAGCCACTTCATCAAGTGCATAAATTAGGTGTATAACTTATCACTCTTATCTAATTAGGGGCTTCAAATGCACCTTGAACCCTACATCTTTCTCTTCTGAACTTATAGTACTACCATAGTTGAATGATAGTACTACTATACGCAACAGCTTTTATCTAGTACTACTATTGGTAACAGCTTTTTTCTGGAAGTAGTTCTTATGCTTTGGTTTTTCAAATTGCTAACCTTTAACAACATAGATTAGCATCAAAGTTAAATCGATCATCCAGAAAATCAACACACAAATGCATTGAAATACATACACGTCTGAAAAGTGAAAACTAACCTTCTTCTGCTTGGTAGCAGCTCGAGCCTGGTACTTCCCTCTTTCTTCCCTCCTTTCTTTGATCAATGCCAACCTTTCCTCCTTGTTTAGCTTTCTCCGTAGATTAACCTTAAAACCACATACATATTATTTTGTCAAGGATTAGAGACTAGCAATTGAAGAAACTATGAGAAAGGAACCATAAGCATTCAAGTTGCACTACTATTTCTATAATTGAAATTTAGGAAAAGCATATATTCCCTAGTTATATTGCACATAATTGGCAACTCATAGAGTTATTCATATAGAAATTTTAAAGTTGGCTGTCCGCTAACAAGACCTTCCAATCCCAAGGTTTGGTTATGTGATTTGACAAGACTCAAATGCACAACCAACATGTTGAGTTTACGAACACTGTAAGAAAATGATTAACATTTGTTATTTACTCTGGATTTCTAACATTTCCATTTTTACTCATAGATTGCCAATATTTTAACGAATTCAACACACACACACATAATTCAAGTCCTTCACTTTTGCTGAGAGCTAAATTCACAAGGGGAAAAAAACTGAGCACTACAAAGTAGAGAACTCACTTCAAGTTTGGCAGCATCCATTCTCTTGAGACTCAACTGATCTGAAGTTGGAATCTTAAAAGGTGCTGATTTTGCATCTGAACCCTTCCGTAACAATCCATGCTGAGTCATAGCAATCCTTGCTTCCTTCTTTGCCTAATAATAATAAGTCATCAAAAGGCAGGTTACAATATATGAAGCAATCCATGTTGATGCATAGGTGATGGAGTACAAGACCAACATCAACTACACATAATTACAAAATGCTTAATACTTTGTGTTTCCTACATTATATGAAGGCAAAGCAACATGTTGATTGTGTTTCCACCATTATATGAAGGTGAATCAACCTGTTGATATGAATGCCAATTCAACAACACATTTTTAAGAATTATCATACCTTTAACTCTTTGATTCGTTGGAAGTCCTCATTGGACAAAATACAATCATCTAACTCCAAGGAGGTATGCTCCACCTTTGATCCTGCTAATCTTTTCAGAGCTCGTAGACTTCTATTGGCAGTATTTAGCTGTCCATCAAAATCAGAAAACTTTCTCTTCTTTGCTTCAGATCCTTTTACCCCGCCATTTTTCGGGGCCCTACTAGCACTAGTTTTTTGTGAACAGTTGGATCCTTCAAGCTTTACCTCCTCATCACTATCATCTTCCTCACTAGTATCACCCTCGTTATCAGAGAAGTTACTAGCATCTTCATCTTCTGATAATTCATCATCATCTTGCATATGATGCTCACTTTCAGTTTCTAAATCAAGGTCATCAATAACACAGTTGTCTTCTTCATTTTGATCTTCATCATCAGTACCAGAGGAGCTACCAGATTCATACTCAAAAGCATCACCGTCACCGCTGCTATCAATATCACTATAGGCATCCTCTTCAGTAGTACCAACCTCTGCATCATCTTGTAGATCATTATCAGAAGAGCTACCAAATTTAATCTCATCTGCATCATCACTGCCATTATCATCATCTTCTTCATCCTCTTGTAATAACTCTACCCCAGGGACATTGCTAGCAACGTTCACCTCACCAAATGCTTTAGGTCTTGCCTTTGGGTTTGTAGGGCGCCCACGATCCTTCTTGATCAAAAGTGAAGGGCAAACCTACAAGTGAAGAAAGTCAGTTTTCTAAATTCAACGCCTTCCCTTCCAAAAGATAAAACACAAGTGAAGATGAAGGTGCATGAAACTTGCGGACTCGTGTGTGTGTATATATAGAGAGAGAGAGCACGTTCTCAAGAATACCTGTCTGAATAAAGAAATAAGTGAACGAGCAGCTGATGAAACTGACTTCTCATTTGATTTCTTGTACAATACAAGATCTTGCAGCAAATCTTCTGTCATCAACTAATCACCACAAACAATAAATCAAAGTCAGTGGCAGAAAGATATAATGTTTAACCGACTTCATAAGATATATAGATATTTACACATATATTCAAGGAATTGAACTATAACCTATAATACTATATCAAGATATAAATATTCAAAGCTCATCAAAGGTTCATGGATGAAGTAGCATACCAGAGGCATGCGTAAACATATCTCACGCACTACATTTAGTCCAACAGAGATCGCCTGGAAATGCCAAACAAGAAAATTAATGATGCCATGTAAACAATATAACATTAGGAAGTGATAACGTGATACCTCTGTGCGTGAACGATCATGCACAAACTGATTGACTATTTGTCTGAACAGTGGTTCAACTGCATCAGGTGGTACCTAGTCAAGACAAAATTTCCTATATGAGTAGGGAGAGCAAAACATAGAGAACTACATACTACAGAAACAAGGTGTAACCAGAAAAAAGTGATGTACCATATCATGGCACGCCTGAACTGCTGCTGCAAGTAAAGTTGTAACATCTCGTTGATGGGGCTGCAAGTTAAAATAGAGACATCATAGTCCAAACTTTTAGCTGGAATTGGAAATTTGGATGCATCATCATAATAATGGTGTACCTGAACATATTTCTGAAGATAAGGATAGAAGTTTAATAGAATCAAACGGTGGAGCCCAACAGTTCGGGCAACTACTTTCAATATCATCATCCTGACCTGCAGAGAGAAACAGATAAAGAATCTATACTCTGGTGGGTATATATTTTCATATATTATCAATATGAAGCTGAAAGCCCACGGTAAGTACAAGTGTGAATATATTGAAGAAAACTAACCAAGATTACTTCCTGAACATGGATGAGGATCAAAAATTGAATTAAGTAATTTCCGTGCAATATAATTACCCTCCCTTTCTTATCTTATTTCATTTATGGCTTATAAAATTTTCATTCTAATCTTTTACGAAATCCTCTAATGGCCTGAGGAAGAAGCAAAAATGTCAGTTTTCTTAGTCCTACAACACTTTCAAGCATTATTATTATTATCTCAGAGGCATGCCTGCAACACCTAACTAAAATCCCTAGCAATTAACATAAAGTAGCCAGACTAGCAAATGAGAAACTTCAATCAGCAAGAATAGAAAAGAGAAATGAAAAAGAATAATGCAGACAATCTTTAGAGTTAAAACCACTAGAAACTGACAGATTTAGAGAGTTTTAAACTTATTATTTTTTCGGGAAGGAAGAAAGTTATAAAGTTAATAGGCACACCATGATAAACCAAGTTAGAATTAATACCTCAAATTTGTCAATAGTTTGAAGGCGGGAAAACAGCTTCTCAGCAAATCCCTAAAGAGAAAATATAATTAAAAATTGTCTTCCTTCTAATATTGGATGAACTATACCGATAACCATAACATTATAGATCCAACAATACCTGCGCATCTTTCAAATGGTTAAGAGGTGAATAGGAACTCAAATTAGTATTCTTCTCTGAGGACAAGCGTTGCTGCTTTTTCATGCTACGAATGACACGCTGCAATTTTGCTTTCTTTTTCTTTTTGCTAGATGTTGTACCTGTATTGTTTGCCTACAATTTCAGTAAAAATGAACCAGATTAAAAATAGATGACATTGTGAGCCACAAGATAAGAAGTGCAAACTTGCAACAGCTAACACAGCTTATCACAAATATTCTGGCTTAAATTCTAGAGACTTTGCCACTACAGACTGACACCTAGGAAAAGGAACCAAAGACAACTTGGGGTATTAGCCTTAACAAAAGGATTAACCTCATCAAAAGGTCAGGGCACAAGTTTTCAAATTACAAAGGTCTTAAATAAGTAAGCGACCTTATAAATAGCCTCTTTGCTGAGAACAACTTGATGCTGTGGAGTAGCTTCATCTTCACTGCTTGAACCATCACTATCATCATCTTCAATCTTCTCGTAGTTAAGTAGAAATGACAGCGCAGCATTCATGATCCTGAGGATTCAAAAACATAAAACAGCTTTCAAATCCAATGCTTGGGGGAAAAATCGGATGCCTAAATTCTAAAGATTAATCCCCACCTCGATGATGTATGAAAGCAGGCTGAGCATATAGCATTGGCTGTTCTATCATCAAACCACACCTTTCGTCGATGAAGATCACATAATGTTACGAGTGCTCTTTTTGCTTTTGCCTCATCCTCTTCCTAACATAAAACATAAGTATAAACATCAAACAATAAATGTGGAGTAACAAGATAAGAATCAAGACATTTACAAACCTGTAGCATTGGAAACAAAATATTTTGAAGTGATCGGTTTTTGGCTTCATTTTTGTGCTTCTGATTCATACGCCTAATGGTATGAATAACATGAGAGAAAGCCAATTTTTGCAAAGGTCTGTCACCTAAGGTCTGAAGCTCCATGAACAATGCGAGAGTCTCCCCAAGATCAACTGTCTAACACACATACACTTAAGTCAGCCTTCGCATAGAAATAGAGAATGCACACGTGTAAATAACAAAGAGAAAGTTACTTCAGCATTTGGTTACTGAGAAAATTAAAGAAGAAAATATAACATAATCCAAGTCTTAAATTTCATACTCATCCAGAAAGAGAGTCCTTCTGCCTATGTACATCCCAAAAGGCGAACCTGACTTTCCGGAGAAAAATAAACTTCATAGAGACCTAATGCGCTAAATTAACCCTTACCCTATTCTTGGGAGCATAAACACCGCGCTTTGGAATCAGTGCTGAACAAAAGTTAGCTTAAATTTTCAACTAGCAAGATTCACTGCTAACACCAGTAGCCTTAATGTAAGTGGCTAACCCTCGTTTTTATTACAATTTTTCTAAAAATGCATAATTCTTGGAAAGTTTGTTATGTGATGAAAGAAATATCAGTATTGTTCTAATTGGAATAGTTGCATTAAGATAGATTTATCAGAATTCATCTTTCCTATTTATCCAAAAATAAATAAAATAAAATTACACTATACAAACCTCTCCTTCCAATTTCTTAGCAACCAAGCAAGGTATAAGTGCCAACAATTAAAACATGAAACAACAGAATTCTCTGTTAACTAGGCCTAATGCTTCAATTAATCTAAGAGTCTGTTTGGAAGTGACTTATAAGTTGGTCAAATTTACCACTATTCCCCTGTTTGGGGATGACTTATTTTCCTACTTATAAGTTGATTTTTAAATAAAAAAAATAAGCAAGTATTTAACTTATTTTAAAATGACTTATAAGTCATTTTAAAATAAGTTAATTTAACCAAATGTATTGTTTATTTTGCACTTTCATAACTTATTTTAACTTAATTTTTGACTTATAAGTCAAACTAATGATGGCACTTTTATTTATAAGTCACAACTTATAAGTGAACTTATATTTTAATTTAAGTCATTTTAAAATAAGTCGTTACTGAACCGGCTCTAACTCAATATGAACTAAAGTTGGTTCTTTTAAAATAATTTGAACTAAATTTCTTTCTTTTGTAACAAAATAGAAGCTTTAAACAGCAAAGTGGAGTGATACCTGGCGATTAATGAGAAGTATCAATGCCTGGGAGATATGACACCGAAGAAAAGACGGCAGTGATCGAGCCGCCGAGCAGAGAAAGTCGGAGAGCTGTTTGGGGAATTCCTTGAGGTGGTTGGGGTAAAAAGGAGTGATGTGAGCCAAAAACATGGCCCGGTCACCAAGGTCCTTGGCGACGGTGGGGTCACCGGCGATGCCGCTGATGGAGGTGAAGTTGAGAGCTGCCTGTTGTTGATATAGTTCGAGAGAGGACTTGAATTGGCTGTAGAGTAGACATAGCTCTGTCTCGTAGCCTTCTGGATCGCACTTCATTTTTGACTGAAGTGCCGGCAAGCTCAGCTTTTCTGAGGTTCTACCTGAGGCTGAGAGTGATTCTGGTGTTATTTCCTGCCTCCCACATCTCCTCGATGACGACATGATTGTTTTTCTTCGTATCTCTTCTATCGCTGGTTTCGCAAGTCGACAAGGCCTTCTGAAAGACTAAAACCCTAGACACTGTTTGGTGGGTTTGTTATTTTTGGTTTGTGTTTTTAATACACTTCATTATATAAAAAGGTTTTAATACCCCAATCGTGTTTATACGAATCGAATGATAAAAATGGTAAAAAAAAATGCACCTCGTCAATATTTAATATTTTTATATCTCATCCTATTTTGCGACAGTAGCGATCTAGAATTAGAATAGTTAGATTTAAAACTATGAATTTTTGTAAAGATATTTGTTATTTTCGCAAGTGGTTCTTACTTATTAATTTAAATTCAGTCATTTATGCTAAATTTAATTCAAGCCACCCAGATTCATCAGTGGAGATTGGATTCAGTAGCTCATACCCAATAGGGGAAAGAAAAAAAAGTAAGGTGCTCATTATCTTCTTCACCCAAAACTACAATATACTCACATACTATGTAGTAAAGTGGGCGGCTAGTACATTGTAAGTAATTAGACAATTGATGTAATAAATGGTAATCTCAAATATTTTGAGGGTTAACTTATGAATTTGGTTATACTTAATCTAACATAAGTGTTATTAGCCCAATAGTAAAGGACTATTATTTAGATACTAGATATAAACCCGCGCGTACGTACAATTAATAAATTAAATTATAATAAGAAGATGGTAGATTGTTGTGCGATGATCAAATTTTACACAGAAAAACAAATGAATATACATTGTAAATTATTTTCTGTACTCTTCCTTTTTTCTATTCAAGACATTATGTAAGTGAACCATATCAAGTTTTTGAAAGAAAAAAAAAACATTTGTTACAGTTACTTGTCAATAATTGGTACAGATCGATAATTTAAATTTTGATATCTTATATGCATCCATACTCCTCTCAAATGTAACTTGAATCTCTGTATTGATCACAACAGTTGAATGTGTACTATATTTGCTCTTTTTCCATATATACATCAGTTTCGTAGGTTATGCAATCGATTTCTTTTCAGACGTTGCAAACACTGAGCGAGAATGGTAAGAGTAGAGTAAAAGCAGGTTTTGAAAATTGAATGATGAACACATGGTTGACCTTAAGTAGTTGGGGAATGAGCTAAAGTTTTGTTCATTAATTCATTTGAGTTGAGGAGAAATTCGAGACTAATTTCTATGAACATCAAAAAAAAATTAAGCCGTCACATTTATTAGCGAGACTCCATTTGTCGTTAAAGTTGAAGAACTTGATTATGCAAATGTCAGTTTTTGAATTTTGAAGTTGAAAATTCCATTCATATCACGTAAAATGTTAGGAATTAAAGTTCAACCCCAAATCACCAAGGGTGGTGCCAGTTTGGCAGATATAAGTACCCATGTAGTACTAAGTACGGACATCTCGATTCACAGTGAGACACCCCTTGTTTATCTTTTGACTTTTCTGTTTTAAATAAAATTCCAAGTTGTAAATTTTTAAAATTGATAAAGAGAATGGACCTTAAAAAGACAAAAGAAGTAATGAAGGAGATACAAAAGGCAAAAGTAAGAGACTAACTGAAGTGCTCAAAGATTTATCTCTGTATCATATTATTTTGTTTTAGAGCCCATACTCAAGAAAGTACCAGTATGACCTCATAAGAAGACAAATTGAATGTACTAAGTAGCTAACTGTAAGACCCCAAATTATTAATAAATGAAATTTATTTTCCTCTATTTATTATTTTGAAATAGTAAGGGTTGATTTGATTAATGTGGATAGTTATGGGTAAAATACACAAATATTTCGAATAAGCAAGTGGTTATAAAATATTCATTATTGTCGGTGAATATTCGTTTGGTAGTGAAATATTCAGATCTTTGCTTGGGAATATTAAATGCGACGGTGCAGGATCTTTTATGGGCCCCATAACTTGAGCGCCGATGGATGAAGAAAACGACAAATATAAATTGTTTATAAATAACGGCGTATTTATTATCAATTAATATTGTTGGAATATTAGATGGTTAAAACACACTAATACTGGCGTTGTTGAGCAAGAAGACATGCGGTATTGCACCAATTATTGATTCTTACGTAAGAAGCACTACTCGATAATTATTACGATAATTAATGCTCAATTATTTTATTTTATTGATTCAATAATCTTTGCATTGATATTTTATATTATTGTTATTTCAATAAATTGTCATTTACACGTATTTTCCATTATCGAAACAATAATTCATATTATCTCGAATAATATTATTAGATAACATTATTGGCAATGTCTAGAAAGTTACGTATAAGGAGAGGTTTGGTCACCTAATCGCGCCAAGAAGGAGAAATTCTTATTGGAAAGCCCTCTTTCCCTGGAGGCTACTTAGTTGCAAGAGATTGTGATTCTGTAATATTATTTGTAAATAATTAATTATTGATTTATATGATGAGGAAAATATTGATTTTATATGGATATAGATGGAGAAAATTTTTAAAGTGACAATTGTTGAAAATTGAAATTTTATCTTTTTCGATAAAATAATTCATTTAAATATATTATTTTAATAATATATTAACGGTGATATTTTATAATGAAATGCGATATGTGAGTATATGAGGAGGAAGAGTATTTTTGTGGCATTAAATGTTTAATACATATTTTGTGTGTTGGTGGACACAATTATCGAATAGAAATTTGATTATAGCTTTGTAAAATCGCTTCGTTTGTAGATTTTGATCAATTTACATTTGGAATTTGGAAAAATTTTCTTACGAAAAGTTGTAGAGAATTGAATTTCCTATAAAAAGTGCGAGATTCGAATTTTTTGATAAAAGGCTATTTATTATGAATTATTGAAGTTCAAGTCTAAAATAATTGATTTTTGGAAGTTTTAATTATTTTAAATAAGAAAAACGTTTTATTACTTTTTGGGAGGTGGGTTACATTTGTGGCTGATCTTGGATTAAGAAACATGTGCGTAAGAAGTTTTAGAAAATAATAATAAATATTTTAATAAATTTTTACTTTGGTGTTCTAAAGCGATTTTCCTATAAATAGGGTCTTGGGTTAGAATTGAAAATCACACTAAAGCTGAAGTTTTCTCTTTATATATCGGCGTATTCTTGTGAGTATTTTGAGTATACTTTGAGTATTACTATACAAAGTCTGAAGTTCAAGTCATATGCTTTATATCAGGTGTTTCAACTAAATCTTGTCTTTCGAGGTAAGGGATAGTAAGGGATGTTATTTTATTAGAAAATGATATTATTTCTTCAATATCATTATCTCTTCGAAATATTTGTGAGACCCCAAATTTTATCAATAAAGATTTAAATTTTGTCGAAATAATTTTTAATATTATGGTGTGAATTTGAGATAATATTATAGTTGTGGGTAGTATTTATAAATTTTTGCAAAGTATGCAAGTGGTTATATTATATTCGATTGGTGGGGGAATATTCGGTTTAGCGGGGAATATTCGTCATAACGGCTCAATCATTGGTGGACCCTATTAATGTAATTATTATTGTCGAATTGAAAGCGACAAAAATATTTTATTGAAATAACGGCGGAAGTTTTACCGGATTGATCTTGTTGAACTACTCTTTAGTAAAAAAAGCGAGAATCGTCGTGGTTGCGTAGTAGAATTACACCAGTATTGATTATTGACGCTTATGTGTGAAGTCACTTCGGTTTGATTCCATTATCATCGATTAATAATATGAATTATTATAGCGATAATGACGTTTTGTTTTATTCAGTATTATTAACGTAATAAAATGCGAAACATCTTTTATATAAAGCGAATACTTTATTAAAGTTTATTCATAAATAGAATATATTATATTTTATTATGCATAGTGTTGCGTAGTGTTTTGCGTAGTGTTGCGTAGTGTTTGCGTAGTAAAATGTTTTATATAAATAGAATATATTATATTTTATTTAAAAGATTTTGCTTTAAATATGGACCGTCCGATTAAAGTAAATCAATGACCGTTCATGGATTAATTACTATGCATTCTATTTTCCTATAAATAGAAGCTCATTCCTTCATTATTTTCATTTAATTCTTTGAAACTAGAGAGAAAATTATAGAGAGAGTTTATAGAGAGAAAATCTATAGAGAGAAAGAAGAAGAGTATTCGGTACTTCACTACTTTGATATCCAAGTGTCTTTTTACGGTAAGGGTATTATTTGTTGTATTCGTAAGTAAAGTGTTATTCTTTCTTATTCATGAGGAGAACTTACATTATTCCATTCATTATTATTACATTGGAATAACTTTTGTAAAAGTGGTATACCCTATACATAACTCAGATATATATGGCAATACCTATACTTGGTGAAATCCTTATGTTATTCCATTCTTATTTATTACATTGAATAACTCAGATACGCTGAATCCCTATACTTGGTGATCTTCTTCTATTATTCCATTCTTTATTATTCATTTGAATATATCACATGCATGTGTTTTACACAGGACCGGGTTCCATTGTTTATTATTCGCATTTATTATTACATTTGGAATATCACATGCGTGTGTTTTACAGGACCGGGTTCCATTGTTTATTATTCAAAGCATTTATTACATTTTGATCATCTGCCGCCGGTGTGAATTTCACGACTGGTTCCGTTATTATTATTACATTGGAATAACTCATACATCGCAAGTACCGCATGCGTGGTGATTTCTTTTGTTATTCCATTCTTTATTATACCCGGTTAGTTAAAACTTTGACTTCTATAATCCATGAAATTAGTAGAATATCTTTGATATTTGCGTTTCATCCAAAGATATCTTTTCATGAAAATATTCTTCCGATCATTCTTGAATTTTACTCTACAAAACAAAGATCTTGTTGACAATTTGGGCGTTCTTAATTCTGGATAAAATAATTCTTGAACTTGTTTTATTGAATTATTATGTCATTATCATCATCCTCATGATATATTATGTTATCTTTGGCTTACGCGTATAGATGAACTTAGTATGATTATGACGAGGATCATTCAAAGTATAATCATGGCTTTTATAAATGATGTGATAAAAGTCCCCGATTGGCTGTAATGCACGATGATGGATAGTTTTGGTATGATTATGACCGAGGGTGATTCGGTATAGTCATGACCATTTGATAATTTGATGAAAATCCTTGACCAGTGGTACGAGGGATGATTAGATATTGTGGTTTATTCATTAAACCGAGTCTTAGTGATAAAATTTATGAAAACCTTTTAAAACCTAAAAGATAGTAGACTTTATTTTCTACTTGACTCTTTTAATGGATTGAATATTCACCGCATGATTAAAGCGGTTGTCTATTGTATTTTATCGGTTTAACATTGTTGAAGACTATTGATAATTTATTCTCGCATTATCTTAGTCATAATATTTCTTCTTGGGCTAGTTGAGCTCACCCTTTCTTTCATTGTTTCTTCAAGAAATAAGAACATAAATTTGGGATTTAGTCGGGAAGCGGAGTAATGGTCCGAGAGGATAGCATTAGTAGTCCTCACTATTACGTGAAATAGTGTGATAATAGTTGTAATAAGGACTCCTTTTGAGTTTGTATAATATCTAGTAGACAATATTTGTATTCAAACTCACAGCTTATGTTGTATTGCATTTACGCAGTTATATTAGTAAGTTGTATTTGAATTTATGTACCATGTAAGTGGCGACCCAAGATGGGTGACGTATACCTAATTTTGGGGGCGTCACAATATTGGTTGGAAATTTTTATCAAATTTGGAACTTTTTCACGCTTGGGGTTACTTATTCATGAGTTTCTTATTTACGAGTTACTATTCACGAAGCGTAAAGATGTTTTTTTGTGAAATTTCTATCTTTTGATGTCTGAGTTCTTATTCACGATACTCTGACTATTCACGAATACGGACTATTCATTAGAAAAATGAAATTTCTTCTTTTTTGTCAAAATATCTATACGGATACTAGCTTTGATTGTATCCATGTTTTGATCATTCTTGAATTTTACTCCACTCTGATTACTTATGAAGTATTTTTGAACTTGGATTATTTAAAATACGAATCCTTAATATTTGTTCTTTTGTTTCACTGGATTCGTTTCCTTTAAAATATTTTTCATCATCCTCAGTCCTAAATGATGATATTACTGAATATCTTTGGCCTGTAGTGCAAAGATGAATAATTTCTTGATGAATATCTTTGGCCCGTAGTGCAAAGATGAACAGGTCTTGAGATGAAATACGACCGATCGATTAATATCTTTGGCCGTAGTGCAAAAGATGAGCAGTGTTTAGATGAACATGACCAGTGATGAATATCTTTGCTTTGTAGTGCAAAGATGAATATTTGATTCGGATATATATTGATTGATGTTACAGGGATAAAATATCGACGATGAACTTTTAAATTCATATATAGAATATAGTAGTTTGCATTCTCTACTTAACTCTTCTAATGAATTATTATTTCACCGCAAAGATTGATTTAAAAGCCGGTTGTCTATTGTATTCTATTAGATTTTTCCTGTTGAAGACTAACGATAATTTGTTGTATATTATCTTAGTCATAATGTTCTTTCTTGGGCTATTTGAGCTCACCCTTTTCCTTGTTGTTCCATTTTTTTCCGAGAGAGGTAGAATGTAGTGAGTACTTAGTCGGGGTATGGAATGAAGGTTCTAGAGAGAGTTATTTAGTAGTCCTCACAATTTTTGTAAAATAATGTATAAATAATTGTGATGAGGATTTATTTGGGTATGTATATTGTCTAGAAGACAATAATTGTATTTAAACTCACAGTATATATGTTGCACGACAAATGTATTAATAAAGTTGTAGTTATTTCTGTACCATGTATTTGGCGACTCAGAATGGGTTGGATGGAATGGACCTATTTTGGGGGCGTCACACTAACTGAATAGATATATGGCCTTATCATTTCTCGACAAAACCTCTGTCTGTTGTCATTGCTTGATATTTGGTCTTCCATTAATATATACTATTCTGTGTTTGATATGATCTTTTTTTTTTCTTCTAATTCCTTCATTTATTTATTTATTTTATTTATTTTTGCTAAATTGTGCAAATATTGTAGCTATTATAGAACTAATTTTGTTTGTGGTCTTCAATTATGTACTGCAGATATTGGCATCAATCATCAACCCATCATCTAGTTATTATCTAAGAACAGACAAACAAATTTATGACCATACACAAATAGCATAAAACTTATTTTTAATTGTAAAAATAAATATAAGTAAACAAAAGTATAAGAATTGTTTTGGGACAGTAGAATATGGCATGTTGTACACCAATTACCGTATCCAAAAAATGTGAAAGTGTAATATCATCACCATTTTACAAGTTGCCTACTGAAGAGGACTCGCCATTCATAACCGAGGTTATTTTTTGATATAGCACCATCAATTCTTTACCAACGGATTTAGCCAATGTCAGATCTGAGTTAGTTATCCCACCTTTAATAATTCTGTCGAAGAACTTGTTTACTTTGTCATGCGAGGTTGTTTTGCCCAAGTTCATACTCTTGGTACCAATAGAAAAGGAACATGCACTGTGACGTCCCCAAAATTAGGTATACATCACCCATCTTGGGTAGTCAGATACATGGTACAGAATTTAAATACAACTTACTAATATAAGCGCCGGTATGCAATCGACATAAAGCGTGAGTTTGAATACAAATATTGTCTACTAGAGATCATACAAACTCAAAAGGAGTCCTCATTACAATTATTATCACCTTATTTCACGAGAATAGTGAGGACTACTAATGCTATCCTCCGGACCATTACTCCGTTCCCTCGACTCGTCCCAAATTTATATTCTCATTTCACGAAGAGAAGTGAAAGAAAGGGTGAGCTCAACTAGCACAATAGAAATATTATGACTAAGATAATGCGAGAATAAATTATCATTAGCCTACAACAGTGTTAAACTTATAAAATATAATGAACATCAAGTTTAACTACAATGAACCAACAATCCATTAAAAGAGTCAAGTAGAAAATAAAATCTACTATCTTTTATGATTTAAAAGGTTTTTCATCTTTGTTATATTTGAGACTCACTTTAATAAATATTCCACATCATCGAATCACCCCGCACTACTTGGCCGAGGATATTCTTTAAGTATTACGACCACAATTATTCATGACTACGGCCAAGAATATTTGTGTATTCATTAATGGTCATGATCATGCCAACAATCGTCCATCAATGCACTACTACTAATCGAGGATTTTTACCACATCATTTGTAACATTACGGTCATGATTACACCGAATAGACTCTGGTCATAATCATACCAAGTCCATCTATGCACTGTTAGGTTTGTAATATTCATAACGCAATCAAATTGCATAAATAAGCGGAAGCGTGTTAAAATCAGAGTTTAAAAAAATTTTACAAACCATATACCCGGATCATCCTTTATGCATAATTATTAATTAAACGAAAAGATAAAGAATAAATCATACTCTTGAAGATCGAGCTTCCTCAGGTACAAGTTCACCTCCAAATCCTTTCGCGTTCAATCTTGAATCCACCGGGTTTGGTTCCTTCCTTTGATCAACGTTAGCCACCCAAATGTTTGGCCTCTAGAGGTGATTCACCAAGGAAGAATAAAATTCAAGAAGATGGGTGTTATGGCTAACCCTAGTTTTCTATCTCTATAGAAAAGGCATACTCCCAACAACTTGGAATTATTACGTACTTTTTAAAGTCAACAACCCATACCACCCATAATAAGACTCCTCTTATTTATAGATGTGGGCAACCCACCTTAACAATTAAGGAATTGGGTTTTAATTAATTAATTCTTTTAATTAATTAAGCTCCCTAATCTTATTAAGGATAATTAATTAAACTCCTTTAACTAATTTTCCTTCCTAATCCAATTAGGAATAAATGAGAGTACTTATATTAAATTAATTCCTAAACTCTTTTAGAAATTAAAATAATAATAATTGTAATAATATGAATAAGACTCCTCTTATTAATTTATATTTAATATTTCTAAAATATTAAATAATAAATATTAAGCTATTTAATTTATTCTATCACCATAGATTAAATTAAATATACATATATATTATTACGATTATGCCATTTATTTCTTAAATAATTATTCTTCCTTTTATGGTGTGACCCTTTAGGTTCTCCATATTAAACCTAGGTTGTGAATAAATCAATTAGAACAATTTAATCTTATTTAAATAAATAAATTAAATAATTAATTTATTTAAATAAATAATATTTATTCTACAATAGGGATAAGCCTCCTAGCGATCAACGACTTTCCGGATAATATAGATTTCAACATTAATCATAAAAGAACCTTTGAGTAAATAGTTATCAAATGACAATTCAATCCTTCCACCATACAATGTCCCAATTAAATATAAGACATGGAATTACTGCCAAGTCTTATTTTATTTAATTATATGTATTTCGACTCTTAAATGCACAACTCAAATAATGCAAATTAGAAACTCCTTTCTAATTTCATTCCGCTGCCAAGGACTCTTTGGGTTGTCATTTATCGAATCACATAGACATTTTCTTCTTTTATTAGAAGTGGTAGATTCTTTATTGATCATACATTATCTCCATATACAACTTATTATACCCAAGCATACCCTTTGATATACCCTAAGGGTCTTAAGGAATAAGTCAAAGTATAACTCATCATACACAAGATACTATGATGATTTCAAGTCCAAGGATCACTAGACTACTATCACTACAGAATTCCTATCGACAGCAAATAAAACTCCATTAGGTATTCTTTAGCGAGCCACGTTCGGTGAACTTATTCTCTAATAAGCACCTACATATACTTGCTTTTAGTGTCTCCACACAAATGATCATGAGATCAATCATCCTCATCCAATGAAAGCAAAGAACGATGTACCCAATCTATCCGGATTCACTAATCCCCAATTTAGTAATCCAATGATTGGGAACTATTTTAGTTTTAAGCTTTCTAAGAATTTAGATCTCATTAGAATGATCATCATCATTATTCTAAAAGCATTGCTTTAAAACTATGGGTTTATCACATATTGTAAAAACAAAGATCATGTAGATAATTAAAAGCCTTTAATAAATTAATACTTTTTATTAATAAATGAATAAGATTGTTTACAAAGTATATGCTTTATCATCAAACATGATTGGCTTCAGTATGCATACTACTTTCAATCTCCCACTGCACTAAAGCCAATCGTCATGGTATCTTATACTCTTCTTCTCTCTAAGTGACGATTATCCCCGCCGTTGGATAAGCTTTAGTTAATGGATATGTAATGTTGTTCTTGAGAGTCCACTATCTCTATAGTGATTTCCCATCTTTCAATGATTCTAATAATCAAATGAAAGTGCCACAACACATGTTTAGATCCAAGATGAGACTTAGAACTATTCCTAGTTACGTAATGAACTTTTAATCCAAACAATCAACTTGCAAACTTCATTTATAGCTATATACTTTGTCTTTATCACTAAACCAAGAACTCCTTTCTTTGTTTGGAACCTTTCCAATTCAACGCACCACTGTTCATGGTAACACTTTACCTTAAAGTGGATTTTACGTCGTCTTGAGTGCGTCTCGAAAAACTTGAGTCCTGCTAAGCCCTCTAGTTTTAATTCGCACCCATCATGTATGATCACATCCTTAGTGCTAGTTAAGAACTTTAAGATGTTTTCAACGACTCACGTTGAACTTCTCCGTAATACGACCGATCAACATCGTGTCTCAGTATATTTCATTGCATACATGATTGTCACTCATGCGATCTCTTCTTTGGAGTCTATGGGGACTATTAAGAGATACACTCCATAGCTCATCGATATGAGACATCTCTTTGAGTTTGCCATGCTAAACGACTTTAGCATCAAATGAATATACGTTCCTTGGGTTAAGTTGAGCATCCTTTAAATCTATCTATATAGATTTTATCCCCAATTAAGATACTCTTCCCAAACCATTCATGGAGGAATGTTTAGACAACTTTATCATTCTTGATTGTAGCATTGGTATGTCATTCCTTATCCGTAGTATATCAACATATAATATTAGGAATGTCATGCATTCCCATTGACCTTTTGTACACACTAGAAGAACTCTTACTCATCGTATGTAACTCGGATCATCATCTTACATGATCGTACCTCATCATCATCATCCATGATGAATCCATACCTCCTAGGTATCTTGAGTACTATTCGGACTTCACGATTTGGTTGTGGTACAATAGGTCTATTTACAGGTTCCTCTTATTTGATTTATAGTGTTTTGTGGTTCTTGAACTCTTCAAGATCTATTATCCTCCCACTAGCCCTTTTAATGATAAACACCTTTATCTTAGAAGGCAGCGCGTTTCGTAACAAACACCTTTTGCTAAGTAGGATTATAGAACATATACCCTAAACTTACTTTAGGATGTCCCACAAATCGACACTTGTCAAATCTTGTCCCAAGCTTATCCTTTGAAACCTTTTCACATAAGTTGGAACCCCTTATCTTAACAAACTTAAGATTAGGAATCCTCCCCATCCATAACTTTTATGGAGTCTTCAAATGGATTTTGAGGTTACCATTTTCAGAGATATGTCGACCATTTCTAGGACATTATCCCGAAGGATATTGGAATGCTCAGTAAAATCATTACGAACCGCACTATGTCCAACAAGGTATGATTTTTCCTTTCGGATACATCAATCAATTATTGCGATCTGGAGGCGCCCATTGTGAGAAAACCATTTGAGATGATCTAAAACTTATTGCACAAATATTTATTCCTTGATCTAATCAATGAATCTTAATACTTTGCCAATTTGTTTTACTCATCAATTCTTTGAACCTTTCAAATAATTCACACTTGTATTTCAACAAATACATACATTCAACTCTTTGAATGATCATCTCTTTCTTATACTAGTTTGTTCAATTTACAAAATAATTTTTCACGTAAGTCAAGTATACAAAATTTATTAAGTAATATTCGATTCTATACAAAACATTATTATTATAAATAGAACAACAATTGTTCTTAATTATAATACCAAAAATTTTATTGTCCAACAATAAAATGGAAATAATGTTTCTAACAAGAATTGGAATACAATAACAACTTATTAACTTAATATATTTGCTTCGTAGGCAAAGTCTTCTTAAACTATAAGTTTCTATGGCTAATGTTGCAACCTTTGCTTCATTTCCCACACATGGGATTACTTATATTTGTTTAGCTTTCTACTACATTTGGTCCTTCATAAATCTATATTTATGATAACCAAAGTCGGTATCCAATACCCAAGTAGAACCTTGACTTAAAGAAAATTTATTTTAAATCATTAACAAATTTGTATTTATAACCAAAACTTCACTTAAGCTTCTTTGGTAAGCCTCTGCAAGATGCTTCTCATGATTTCTTTCCAAAGGTCCGGGCTTATTTGCGGTGGAAGCAAACTCCTTTCTTTATCCGTGATCGCTTTTGTTCTTATTATCCTTTGTTTATGCCTTTCTATTTACCTTCTTTGAAACGTTCTTCTTTCAGAAGATTCTTTGGCCCCTACCAGTAAGACTTGATCTTTCTTGGTTGGAAAGTGACTCTCAACATTTTTCAATATGTTAAGCAAATCAGCGAAGCTGATATTTAGCTTGTTTATATGAAAAATTCACAACAATTGTGAAAGGAGTCCGGGAGTGAGTGCAAGATCAAATCTTAGCTCAACTCTCCATCCATGACAAAACCTGTTATCCTAATTGATCAATCAAATTGATAATGTTAAGAACTTTTTGTATGTACTATAGTGCCATTGGCCATTCTAGATCGGAAGAGCTCCTTAGATATCTGATATCTATCAGTCCTACTTTCCTCACCATCAACTACTTGATTTGCAGGAATATAGTAGAAGCATCCTTAGTATTATGCCGTCAAGCTCGTTACTTTCATAGATGCGAAAGCATGATGCATCGAGTCAATTGTGCATCATCTTGCCACTTTCTAAAAAAAGTAGCAATCTCTTCCTCGGAGGCATTATTCGCAACCATTGCGAGGATGGCGTATTAAGGACATAAGATAGCTTTTCACTATGAGAACTATTCTCAAATTCCTTAACCAATCCGTTTAATTGATGCGTTAATTTAGCATCTAATATGCTTCGCAGATGATAGTAATTTTAGACATTGTAAAATTCTATAAATGAATTTGTAATTAACAACATTTTAACATACATTCTTTTATTAATTACCAAAATAAATTAGGTCTTGTTTTAAATTGGTATCTCCCACTATTTTCTTCAAACTATATTACCTCACTTATATAGTTAAGCAAAATCTAATTAAAGATTTGCTAGTGAGAATAAGGATCCCATTTCAAATGTATATAGCCTTGTGGTGACACAACAAACTATATATAAATAAATAGGTAGACAACTTTTGTCAATTACATCAACTATGCAACTCCTTTTCTTTTGCCTCTTAGATTATTTTGATCAAGTGGTGGCACATCCAATCAAAATTATCCAAGTTAAGTCCGACCTAGCACTCCATATATTTAAAAAGAAAATATCATCCTTGTGGTGACACAACAAAACAATATTGTTCAATTTTCTTTATAAGCATCAAATGTGATAAATTAACATCTTAAATACTTAATACTTGCCTTGTGGTGACACAACAAACTCATATTAAATATTTAATACTCTATTAATTTTATCATGCTAGAAAGCGACGTTCGATATTCCAAATATCTTTGAACGCTTAGGACTTAATATAAAAATTGAGGGGTTTGTTATTAATTTGTCTCATCTCTTGTTTAAATGGCATGCACGCATATATATATATAAATACGCATTATATTAATGAACATGCGAAGCATGTTTGCATAATATATATATATATATATAGATAAGCATTTACATATAGTAATACTATATTCTACCCGGATTGATTATGGACTTTTATTCTAGTTTGGTTCACTAGAGCCACCAAGTGAACCAAAAGGTCAAACCCTAGGGGGTAAGAAATAATATTTAAATATAACTATTACATTTAAACTGGGGCTCCATTACAAAACGGGTCTTCAAGCGTTCTTGTCCTCGATCTCTAATTTTTCAAAATTAATTCTAACTATTCCTATTACAAAACTATTTAAAATAAATAGAAACCTTGATCGTGATCAAGGGAAGTACATAGGAGGGAAATTGAATTTAAATTAAGAAAAATTAGAGAAGGCGAGGTATCTGTGAGACCCATTTAATAAAACCCATACATTCACGCATCCAACTAAAATAAAATCCAATCGCATTTGGTCAATAGTCCATAATCAATCCCATTTATTATCATACACATCACCATATGCATCAATAAATAACATTCATCTCATGAATAATAAACATTTAATATATATATTGATATCATTTAATGGGCAAAATTAGTTAAGTATAAAATCTAATTTTGAATAAAAATAAACTCCTTTATTTAAATCCAAATTTAAATCAAAATAAAACTATTTTATTTTAATTTATCCTATTTTGAATAAAATAAACTATTTTATTTTAATCAAAATCTTTAATCAAAATAAACTCCTTTATTTTAATTAATTATGGAATCCAATTCCATGTAATAAAATCTTTAATTAAAATAAACTCTTTTATTTTAATTAATTATGGAATCCAATTCCATGTAAAAAAAAAAAATCTTTTATTAAAGGAAACACGGATATTCTTTTCCTATTCACAAATAAACTCCTTTATTTTGAATAATATGAAATCATATTTCATATCTAAATAAACTCCTTTATTTAAGGAAATTAGGATTCTCTTTCCTATTCACAAATAAACTCTTTTATTTTGAATAATATGAAATCTTATTTCATATCTAAACAAACTCCTTTATTTAAGGAAAGATGGATTTACTTCCCTATTCACAAATAAACTCCTTTATTTTGGGAAAAAAAAAAGAATCCAATTTCAACTCCAATTAGTTAGCATGGAATCCAATTCCAACTCTAATTAGTTAGCATGAAATTCTAATTTTAAAATTAAAATAAACCTTTTATTTTAAAATTAAAATAAACTTTTTATTTTAAAATTAAAATAAACCTTTTATTTTAATTATAAAATTATTGAGAATAATATATTATATATATATATATAATATATATATAATAAATTATTGAAAACCGTGCCATTTGTTCCCTGATCTCTCCTTTTGGATTCTGGTAAAGTTACTTGTGATTATATATATATATATCATATATATATATTATCTTATCTTGACTTCCGCTGCGCTGCTTTTAATAAAATAAAAAAAATATGCTCATGCCGCCGTTTTTTTTTTCGTGCATCACGCCAAGTTCGGTAAAAAAATAAAACTTTTTTTTTTTTTTTTTTGTGCATGACCAGCTATCTCAAAACAAAAAAACTCCTCCTTGAAATCCGTGCATACTTGAACCAAAAAAACGGCAACTTGTTGCCTTAAAAAAAAAAATAATTCGACAACTTTTTTTTTTTTTTTTAAAAAGCGTGCACTGCTGCTAACAGGATACCATACGGACTCAAGTAATTTTTTATTTTTTATTTTTTTTTAAATTTTATACAATAAAATTATGCCCAATTAAATTGTTTTAAACACATATCAATATAGATATTAAATTAAAACAATTAATAATTCGTGATAAAGGTTTGGGCTCGATACCAATCGTTAGTTTGTAATATTCATAACGCAATCAAATTGCATAAATAAGCTAAGCGTGTTAAAATCGAGTTTAAAAAATTTTACAAACCATATACCCGGATCATCCTTTATGCATAATTATTAATTAAACGAAAAGATAAAGAATAAATCATACTCTTGAAGATCGAGCTTCCAGTACAAGTTCACCTCCAAATCCTTTCGCTCAATCTTGAATCCACCGGGTTTGGTTCCTTCCTTTCGATCAACGTTAGCCACCCAAATGTTTGGCCTCAGGGTGATCCATGAGGAAGAATAAAATTCAAGAAGATGGGTGTTATGGCTAACCCTAGTTTTCATCTCTATAGAAAAGGCATACTCCCAACAACTTGGAATTATTACGTACTTTTTAAAGTCAACAACCCATACCACCCATAATAAGACTCCTCTTATTTATAGATGTGGGCAACCCACCTTAACAATTAAGGAATTGGTTTTAATTAATTAATTCTTTTAATTAATTAAGCTCCCTAATCTTATTAGGGATAATTAATTAAACTCCTTTAACTAATTTTCCTTCCTAATCCAATTAGGAATAAATGAAAGTACTTATATTAAATTAATTCCTAAACTCTTTTAGAAATTAAAATAATAATAATTGTAATAATATTAATAAGACTCCTCTTATTAATTTATATTTAATATTTCTAAAATATTAAATAATAAATATTAAGCTATTTAATTTATTCTATCACCATAGATTAAATTAAATATACATAACATATTATTACGATTATGCCATTTATTTCTTAAATAATTATTCTTCCTTTTATGGTGTGACCCTTTAGGTTCTCCATATTAAACCTAGGTTGTGAATAAATCAATTGTAACAATTCTAATCTTATTTAAATAAATAAATTAAATAATTAATTTATTTAAATAAATAATATTTATTCTACAATAGGATAAGCCTCCCTAGCGATCAACGACTTTCCAGATAATATAGATTTCAACATTAATCATAAAAGAACCTTTGAGTAAATAGTTACTGTGACAATTCAATCCTTCCACCATACAATGTCCCAATTAAATATAAGATATGGAATTATCGTCAAGTCTTATTTTATTTAATTATATGTATTTCGACTCTTAAATGCACAACTCCAAATAATGCAAATTAGAAACTCCTTTCTAATTTCATTCGCCGCCGCCAAGGACTCATTGGGTTGTCATTTATCGAATCACATAGGACATTTCTCTTCTTTATTGAAGTGGTAGATTCTTTATTGATCATACATTATCTCCATGCACAACTTATTATACCCAAGCATACCCTTTGATATACCCTAAGGGTCTTAAGGAATAAGTCAAAGTATAACTCATCATACACAAGATACTATGATGATTTCAAGTCCAAGGATCACTCAGACTACTATCACTACAGAATTCCTATCGACAGCAAATAAAACTCCATTAGGTATTCTTTAGCGAGCCACGCTCAAAGTGAACTTATTCTCTAATAAGCACCTACATACTTGCTTTAGTGTCTCCACACAAATGATCATGAGATCAATCATCCTCATCCAACGATGAAGTTAAAGAACGATGTATTCAATCTATCCGGATTCACTAATCCCCAATTTAGTAATCCAATGATTGGGAACTATTTTAGTTTTAAGCTTTCTAAGAATTTAGATCTCATTAGAATGATCATCATCATTATTCTAAAAGCATTGCTTAAAACTATGGGTTTATCACATATTGTAAAACAAAGATCATGTAGATAATTAAAAGCCTTTAATAAATTAATACTTTTTATTAATAAATGAATAAGATTGTTTACAAAGTATATGCTTTATCATCAAACATGATTGGCTTGTATGCATACTACTTTTATGCACTACAGGCCACAAATGACTTTCAACATAATATAAACATGAGGATGATGACAATGATATAAGAATTCAATAAAACAAGTTCAAGAATTAATTTATCTAGGAACCAATAACATCCAAATCTGTCAACATGACATCGCTTTTGTAGAGTAAAATTCAAGAATACCGAGAAGAATATTTTCATGAAAGGATACTAGATGAAGCGCAAATATCAAGGATATTCCACTAATTTCATGGAGTATAAGTCAAAGTTTTAACCAACCTGGGTATAATAAAGAATGGAATAACAAAAGAAATCACCATGCATGCGATATCGCAGAGGTGCAAAAGTTATTCCAAATGTAATAATAAATAACGGAATTCAGTCCTCGGCGTAAAAACGCATGCATGTGATATTTCAACAGAATAATAAAGAATGGAACCAGTCCAATGTAAAACACATGATGTGATGTTCCAATAGAATAATAATAAAGACGGAACCAGTCCTGCAAAACACATGCATGTGATGTTCCAATAGAATAATAAAGAATGAAACCAGTCCGTTGTAAAACACATGCATGTGATGTTCCAATAGAATAATAATAAAGATTTAAAACAGTCAGGTGTAAAAAACACATGCATGTGATGTTCCAATAGAATAATAATAAAGACGGAACCAGTTAGGTGCAAAAACACATGTAGCAGGATGTTCCAATAGAATAATAGAAGAATGTCACCAAGTATAGGGTAAACAACGATACAAAAGTTATTCCAATGTAATAATAAGCAATGGAATAACAACAGTTCTTCTTCATGAATAAGAAAGAATAACACCCCTTACTTTAGTAGGAGATTGAATATCGCAGAGTGTAATAATGTAATACTCTTCTTCTTTTTCTCTTATTCTCTATACTTTCTCTCTCTATAGCTTTGAATGAATTCGTGAAAATAATGAAGCACTAGGCCTCTATTTATTGAAGATTTCTAGCTTAAGACCGCCATGTGAAAAGGCAAGTGGCTTGATTTAATCGTGATGTGAAAAGAAAAGTGGTTTCGGCGCTCAGAATGTGTGAAACGACAAGTGGTTCGGCGCTCAGAATGTGAAACGACAAGTGGTTCGACGTCTTGTAATATGAAACGCAAGTGGTTTCGACGCCTAAGAAAGGTAATTATTATTCACAAAGGTAATTACTATTGACGAAGGTAATTACTATTGACGAAGGTAATTACTATTGACGAAGAGACTCTTAGATGATGACATATGGCCCCCCCATAAAATAATCAACTTACCACAAACATCTCATAACAGAATCTTTATATACATCAAGGATTGAATAAATATTACCACAAATCATTTTATTTTTAATCACACATATTTAATCTTTCAACAATTATTAATCATTTATAACTTGTCGTCTCAATTATTGATTTAATACTATAACATATTATATGAGATAATATTGTGACAATAATTGAATCAATAATATAAGAGATATGATGCAAAGAATTACTATAGCAATAATTGAGCATAAATGAAAGTGACTTCTCACGTAAGCATCAATAATCAATATCGTGCGCTACTACGCAACTACGCCAGACATCGCATTTTTTACTACCTGTAGTTCAAGTTCGCTTTTAACGGTAACACCTCCGTAGTTATTTTTATAGAAAGATTATTTTGTCGTTTTTAACTACGACAATACTTAGATTGTAGGGGTCCATTAATGATTAAGCCGTCATCTAATATTCCCCACAAAAAGAATATTCCCCACCAAACGAAGATTTTATAACAACTTGCTTACTTTGTAAAAAATTTATAAATATTACCCACAACTATAACATTATATCAAATTTATTCCATAATATTCAAAAATAATATTTATAGAAATTTCATCTTTATTTATAAAAGTGAGGGTCTTACAACCTCCCCTTCTTATGAAATTTCGCCCTCGAAATTAGGGTACGTACCTGGTATGTCGAAGAGGTAACGATACCTTGATTTCATTTCAGATTCTAACTCCCAAGTCATTTCCTCAACATCGTGGTTACTCCACAAAACTTTGACTTGAGGTATAACCTTGGAGCGTAGAATATGTTCCTTCTTATCCAAGATTTGAACAGGAACCTCTTCATACGTCAAATCTTCCGCTATTTCGTCCGGTTCTAACTCAATAATGTGGTTCGGGTCTTTCACATATTTATGTAACATGGATATGTGAAAAATGTTATGAACACGAGACATACTTGGCGGAAAAGCGAGTCTATAGGCTACGATTCCTACTCGATCGAGGATTAAAATGGACCGATGAATCGAGGATTGAGTTTTCCTCTCTTTCCAAATCTTGTAACTCCTTTCCATGGAGCAACTCTTTAACAACACATGATCTCCTATATCGAATTCCACGTCCTTTCGATGAAGATCAAAGATAACTCTTTTGTCGATTTTGTGAGGTTTTTATACGTTGTCGGATCGTTTGAATCTTTTTTCGTAGTCATACGTACCAACTCCCGGTCCCAACAATGTTGCTTCACCCACTTCATCCCAAAGATACTGAGAACGACACTTTCTTCCATACAACGCTTGAATGGAGCAATGCCAACACTTGCTTGATAACTGTTGTTATAGGAAAACTCCACCAATGGTAAGAACTTGTCCCAACTTCCTTGAAATCAAGGACATAGAGTCTTAATAGATCTTCAAGAGTTTGAATAGTCCTCTCTCCGTCTCGTCCGTCTTCCGAGGATGATACGCCGAAGCTAAATCGTAAGTCTGTGCCCATAGCTTTTTTGCAAACTAACCCAAAATCGTGAAGTGAATCTTGGGTCTCGATCGAAACTATGGATACCTAAAGATACCATGCGATCTTACAATCTCGTTTATGTACATCTGAGCAAGACGTTCAAGTGTATAAGTTTCTCGTATCGGTAAGAAATGAGCGGACTTGATCAATCTATCAACAATGACCCAAATCGCATCTATGCCTTGAGAAACCTTAGGAAGACCCCAGAATCTAAATCCATGGTAATGTGCTCCCACTTCCATGCCGAAATTTCAAGTGGTTGCAATGGACCTTTTGGTACTTGATGCTCGCTTTAACTCGTTGACAAGTTAGACACCTTGAGATAAACAGTCTATATCTCTCTCTTCATATTGCTCCACCAAATGTATGTATTTAATATCATGATACATTTGGTACTCCCGAGATGGATTGCAAATGGTGTGTTGTGCGCTCCATCATGATATTATACTTTAAATCGGTCGTTAGAACACAAAGTCCGGAGTTGACTCAAGTATTCCTTCTTCATCGATTCTTGCTTAAGATAGCACCTTCTTGCATTTTCTTCCTCATATGCATCACTCCAGTGTCCGTAGCTTGAAGCAGCGACTTTAACTTTATCGATTAAAGTCGGTTCTACTCAGATACTCGCTATCATCATCACATGGGTCCATGGAGTCTTTAACTCTATCTCCATCCTTTGCAAGTCACACAAAATGGGCCTTTGCGTTAACAATATCGCACTCGTACTTGCATA
Source organism: Panax quinquefolius (assembly GCA_020205615.1). NCBI lineage: Eukaryota > Viridiplantae > Streptophyta > Magnoliopsida > Apiales > Araliaceae > Panax > Panax quinquefolius. The sequence goes on from CM035151.1 coordinate 120,028, forward strand.
TGATCTTCTACTCAATGCGTCAGCTACCACGTTCGCTTTTCCAGGATGGTATTGGATGGTATGATCATAATCTTTCAACAGTTCAAGCCAACGTCGTTGTCGCATGTTGAGTTCCTTTTGAGTGAAGAAATATTTGAGGCTTTTATGATCCGTAAAGATCTCCACTTTCTCCCCATACAAGTAATGCCTCCAAATTTTAAGTCAGAAGACAACAAAACGCCAACTCTAGATCATGAGTAAGAGAATTCCTCTCATATTCTTTGAGTTGTCATGAGGCATAAAGCTATAACTTTTCCATGTTGCATGAGAACACATCCCAACCCTTTGCTCAAGCATCATTGTAGATGACAAATCCTCCGAGCCGGATGTGAAAGTAATATGCACACAAGCCAATCATGTTTGATGATAAAGCATATACTTTGTAACAATCTTATTCATTTATTAATAAAAGTATTAATTTATTAAAGGCTTTTAATTATCTACATGATCTTTGTGTTTATAATATGTGATAAACCCATAGTTTTAAGCAATGCTTTTAGAATAATGATGATGATCATTCTAATGAGATCTAAATTCTTAGAAAGCTTAAAACTAAAATAGTTCCCAATCGTTGGATTACTAAATTGGGGATTAGTGAATCCGGATAGATCGGGTACATACGTTCTTGCTCATTGGATGAGGATGATTGATCTCAATGATCATTTGTGTGGAGACACAAAAAGCAAGTATGTAGGTGCTTATTAGAGAATAAGTTCATCGAACGTGGCTCGCTAAGGAATACCTAATGGAGTTTTATTTACTGTCGATAGGAATTCCTATAGTGATAGTAGACAAGTGATCCTTGGACTTGAGATCATCATAGTATCTTGTGTATGATGAGTTATACTTTGACTTATTCTTAAGACCCTTAGGGTATATCAAAGGGTATGCTTGGGTATAATAAGTTGTACATGGAGATAATGTATGATCAATAAAGAATCTACCACTTCTAATAAAAGAAGAGAAATGTCTTATGTGATTCGATAAATGACAACCCAAAGAGTCCTTGGTTAAAGCGAGAATGAAATTAGAAAGGAGTTTCTAATTTGCATTATTCGAGTTCATGCATTTAAGGATCGAAATACATATGATTAAATAAAATAAGACTTGACAAGTAATTCCATGTCTTATATTTAATTGGGACATCAGATGGTGGAAGGATTGAATTATTTCAGTAACTATTTACTCAAAGGTTCTTTTATGATTAATGTTGAAATCTATATTATCCTGGAAAGTCGATTTGATCGCTAGAGGAGGCTTATCCCTATTGAGAATAAATATTATTTAAATAAATTAATTGTTTAATTCATTTATTTAAATAAGATTAGAATTGTTCTAATTGATTTATTCACAACCTAGGTTTAATATGGAGAACCTAAAAGGGTCACACCATAAAAGGAAGAATAATTATTTAAGAAGTTAATGGCATAATCGTAATAATATAGTTAAGTATATTTAATTTAATCTATGGTGATAGAATAAATTAAATAGCTTAATATTTATTATTTAATATTTTAGAAATATTAAATATAAATTAATAAGAGGAGTCTTATTAATATTATTACAATTATTATTATTTTAATTTCTAAAAGAGTTTAGGAATTAATTTAATATAAGTACTCTCATTTATTCCTAATTGGATTAGGAAGGAAAATTAGTTAAAGGAGTTTAATTAATTATCCCTAATAAGATTAGGAGCTTAATTAATTAAAAGAATTTAATTAATTAAATAAAACCCAATTCCTTAATTGTTAAGATGGGTTGCCCACATCAATAAATAAGAGGAGTCTTATTATGGGTCATATGGGTTGTTGACTTTTACATACGTAATAATTCTAATTGTTGGGAGAAAGACACCCTTTCATAGAGATAGAAAAACTAGGGTTTAGCTAACCACCTTCTTCTTGAATTTTCTTCTTCCTTGGTGGATCACCTCAGAGAGGCCAAACATTTGGGTGGGCGACGTTGATCAAAGGAAGGAACAAAACCGGTGGATTCAAGATTGAACGCGAAAGGATTTGGAGGTGAACTTGTAGACGAGGAAGCTCGATCTTCAAGGGTATGATTTTATTCTTTATCTTTTCGTTTAATTAATAATGTGCATAAAGGATGATCCGTATATGGTTTGTAAATTTTAAACTCGATTTTTACCACGCTTCCGCACTTTTATGCAATTTGATTGCGTTATGAATATTACAAACCTAACAGTGGCATCAGAGCCAAACCTTTATGCGAATTATTAATTGTTTTGATTTGATATATATATATTGATATGTGTTTAGAACAATTTAATTGGGCATAATTTTATTGTATAAAATTTATTTAAAAAAAAAACGTGCATTACCGTTGAACTTAAGTGTGACGCCCCCAAAATTAGGTATACGTCACCCATCTTGGGTCGCCACTTACATGGTACATAAATTCAAATACAACTTACTAATATAACTGTCGTGTACAATACGACATAAACTGTGAGTTTGAATACAAATTTTGTCTACTAGATATTATACAAACTCAAAAGGAGTCCTCATTACAAACTATTATCACACTATTTCACGTAATAGTGAGGACTACTAATGCTATCCTCCGGACCATTACTTCGTTCCTCGACTCGTCTCCAAATTTATGTTCTCATTTTCAAGAGAATAATGAAAGAAAGGGTGAGCTCAACTAGCCCAAGAAGAAATATTATGACTAAGATAATGCAGAATAAATTATCATTAGCCTTCAATGATGTTAAACCGATAAAATACAATAGACAACCGGTTTAATCAATTGGAATAAGCAACCCATTAAAAAGAGTCAAGAGAGAATAAAGTCTACTATCTTTAGGTTTTAAAAGGTTTTCATCAATTTTATCATTTGAGACTCCGCTTAATAAATAAACCACCACATCTAATCATCCCTGCACCACTTGGCCAAGGATTTTCATCAAATTATCAATGGTCATGACTATACCGAATCACCCCTGGTCATAATCATACCAAAAACTATCCATCATCGTGCATTACAGTGCCCATCGAGGACTTTTGTCACATCATTTTATATCAAGTCATTGATTATACCGAATGATCCTCGGTCATAATCATACTAAGTTCATCTACGCACGTAAGCCAAAGATAACATAATATAACATGAGGATGATGACAATGACATAATAATTCAATAAAACAAGTTCAAGAATTATTTAATCCATGAATTATTAACGTCCAAATTATCAACATGATCTTTGTTTTCGTAGAGTAAAATTCAAGAATGATCGGAAGAATATTTTCATGAAAAGATATCTTTGGATAAAACGCAAATATCAAGGATATTCTACTAATTTCATGGAGTATAGAAGTCAAAGTTTTAACCAACCGAGTATAATAAAGAATGGAATAACAAAAGAAATCACCATGCATGCGGTACTTTGCATAGGCATGTGTTATTCCAACATGAATAATAATAACGGAAACCAGTCGTGAAATTCACACCGAAGTGACGGGATGTTCCAATGTAATAATAAAGATGGAACGGATCGATTGTAAAACATGCGAGATAGGATATTCCAATGTAATGATAAAGACGGAACCAGTCCTGTAAAACACATGCATGACGAGTGATGTTCCAATGAATAATAAAAAGCGGAACTGTGTAAAAGGTGTAAAACACATGCATGAGGATGTTCCAATGTAATAATAATAGAAGAATGTCACCAAGTATAGGTAAATCACAGATATCTGGTTATTCCAATGTAATAATAAGCAATGGAATAACATAAGGATTTCACCAAGTATAGGTATGCCACGTATACAAAGTTATGTATAGGGTATGCCACTTTTACAAAAGTTATTCCAATGTAATAATAATGAATGGAATAATGTAAGTTCTCTTCAAGAAGAAAGAATAACACCCCTTACCGTAAAAAAGAACCGAATATAGAAGTAGTGAAGTAAAGGAATACTCTTCTTCTTTCTATAACTTTCTCTCTATAGCTTCTCTCTATAATTTCTCTCTAGAGTTTCAATGAATTCGTAAGAAAATAATGAAGGAATGAGCTTTATTTATAGGAAAATGGAATGCATAGAATTAATCCATGAACGGTCCAGATTGATTTACTTTAATCGACTATCCATATTTAAAGAAAATCTTTTAAATAAAATAAAATATATTCTATTTATATAAAAACATTTTACTATGCAAACACTATGCAATACTATGCAAAATACTATGCAACACTATGCATAATAAAATATAATATATTCTATTTATAGAATAACTTTAATAAAGTATTCTATTTTATATAAAGATGTTTCGCATTTTATTACGTTAATAATCTTAATAAAACAAAACGTCATTATCGCATTATAATAATTCATATTATTAATCGACAATAATGGAATCAAACCGAGTGACTTCTCACATAAGCATCAATAATCAATACCGTGTATTACTATGCAACCACACGTATGACATCGTATTTTTTTACTACCGAAAGTAGTTCAACAAAGAAACCACGGTAAAACTTCCGCCGTTATTTCAATAAAATATTTTTGTCGTTTTCAATCCGATAATAATTACATTGTAGGGTCCACCAATGATTGAGTAGTTGTATTTAATATTCCTCGCTAAACCTAATATTCTCCGAACCAATCGAATATAATATAACCACTCAATACTTTCCAAAATTTATAAATACTACCCACAACTATAATATTATCTTAAATTCACACCATAATATTAAAAATTATTTCAACAAAATTTAAATCTTTATTAATAAAACGGGGTCTCACAATCTCCTCCTTATGGAATTTAGCCACTCGAAATTGGGGTAACGCACTGATATGATAAAGAGGTGAGGATACCTTGAATACCTTTATCGTTGAAAACATTAAATTCATTTTTGCAATCCTACCAAAGATATTCATTAACAATTCATCTTTGCACTACAAAAGCAAAGATATACAATCAGAAACCAATAATCTTTGAGACGCACTTAATAGTATCACGACCACGAATTATCCATGCACCAATTGCCAAGGATATTCGTGTTTTCAATTACTGGCCATGATTATACGGATAATAATCCGTGGTCATAATCATACCAAGTCTATCAATGCACTACTACCAAAGATGACTTTTACCACATCCATGAATTAATATTTCATTCTTCGAGACTCATTTCAATAATTAATCCATATCATCGAATCATCCCCGCACTACAAAGCCAAGGATATTCATTAAGAGTATCACCACAAATTATCCATGCACTACGGCCAAAGATAATTGTGTATTCATTAGTATCACGACCACAAATTATCCAAGCACTATGGCCAAAGATAATTGTGTATTCATTAGTATCACGACCACAAATTATCCATGCACTACTACTGCCAAAGATAATCGTGTATTCATTAAGATCACGACCACAAATTATCCATGCACTACTACCAAAGATAATTGTGTATTCATTAAATATCACGACCACAAATTATCCATGCACTACTACCAAAGATAATTGTGTATTCATTAGTATCACGACCACAAATTATCCATGCACTACGACCAAAGATAATTGTGTATTCATTAGTATCACGACCACAAATTATCCATGCACTACGACCAAAGATAATTGTGTATTCATTAGTATCACGACCACAAATTATCCATGCACTACGGCCAAAGATAATTGTGTATTCAATTACGGTTATGATTATACCGAATAATCCGTGGTCATAATCATACCAAGTCCATCTATGCACTAGGCCACAGATGACTTTCAACATAATATAAACATGAGGATAATGATATAAAGAATCAATCAAATGAGATAAAGGATAAATATTAAACATTTATAATATAATTTATCCAGGATTCAAGAATATCCCCATGTTATCAATCACTTAATAATCTCATAATCTAATAACATTAATATTATAACAATATTTTAATCACTTAAATTTATAAACAATTTATCTCAATTGTTTACGCTTTTACCATATAATGCATTTAATCATTCAAAATGCCATACTCATACAATATCATCACCAATTATCAAATCTCTCATCAAAAAAAATATGCATATACTCTATATAGGATTCTCTAGCCATAAAATCCTATTTTCAACTTTGTTACTTCACATAACATATTTAACTCATATGTTCAGTAATTAAACTATTTTCATGAAAAATACCAAATTAGTCCCAAAAATATTTCTTTTCTGGGATTTAGCATAATATAGTCCCATAATGAAAATATATTTTCTCTAATTTTTAAAATTCATTTACTATTTTCAAAAAATCAATTTCTAATTAATTCCTTAAGAAATTAGCCACCTCAAGTTTAACTCCAAAAATTCCCAAATCTTGGCAGGACCTTACACATGTTAACGTGAGCTTCTAGTTTAAATTTCATGGTCATCTGAGTTATAGAACTCGGTTATAGCATGTCATCGGAAAAACCTAAATATTGAAATAGTCATAACTTGCTCATTTTAAGTCGAATGAGCTCATTTTTTGGACAGGAGGTACTTTATACCATATACTTTCATGTCTCAAAAACCCAGAATTTTTCTCATAATTTAAGTGGCCGAAACAGTCCCTTAAAGTTTTCTGGCAAGAGCATTTTCGAAATTTACAGCTTTGGCCTCCTTTGCTAAAATCAGTCCACACAAAAATTCACAACACCTTTTCCAGTAATTCCACTTGGATTAGTTAGGTAACTCATAGATCTAACTCTAGGACTTGACCACACTCAAAAATTCAAAATATAATAGGAGATATGGTCAATTGAATTTCATGTTACGTTTTTCACCAAAATCGATTTTCAACTCTTTGTGATTTCTAAGAAACTTTCATGTTTTCACATACCAACCAAACATGACTCATCATAAAACTTACTAATACTTCATATACCCATGATTTTCATCAGTTCTATACTTTTATTATGACTTTCATCATAATCCTCGTAAATGATCCTTTTAGTTGAAGAAATATTTGAGGGTTTAAGAAATGGGTTTCATCTTTGGTCAATAATACAAAATTCGATTTCACGCTCTAAGTAGGCTAAGAAGTCTTCAAGAATACGCCATGAAATTTATTAATAATAGAAATATCATTCAACATCTGTGATTTCATCCAAGACTTGGATAAGACGTCACATCGATACCAACTGTGACTTCTATCCTTAACCCGGATAACACCTCACAATGATACCTTACATAAATGTATAGTCAAAAACTGCTTTTAGAAATTAGTATCTTTGGGAAGTGCTCAAGGAAACTTTCAGACATGGGAGGCCATGCTATGATAGATATCATATGGCCACGAATATTATTCTTGGTTTACCCAATAGACCCCAAAGAAAAATGAGAAGATTCTTATCATATTCTTCCCAATGGTGAGTCTTCTTCTTGATTTATCATTATCTCCATTTGTCTCAAATTGAGAATTATACTTCAAACAAACACCAAGATCATATAGGTAGTGCTCGTAAATATACTCAAAGAAGTGGATGAGCACTGATTCAATACATCTTATGATGACACGAGGTTGTATGTCATTAGACATCTTGTATGATAGTGGCAAAACACTCTTCCAACGTTGGGTTCGCTTTCACCCTAGTTGATTCACCAAATATAACTACTAAATGATGACCACCGTTCTATTCCATCATTGTTACCCCCATTTCGACCTAGCTACACTTTTATTACACGAAAGGAATTGTCAAGCAAAAAGGGTTAATTAATATATCAAATATTATCCCTATACTCGACCGACCAATTAAATAACAAATAAACTTAGGTAGGTCATACTAGCGAAAGAATTCCCGCCTCTCCCTCCTAGTTCTTATCTCACATCTTAGCCAGGATCATATCCCTAAGCTCGATACCAAATTGTGGCGCCCCAAAATTAGGTATACGTCACCCATCTTGGGTCGCCACTTACATGGTACATAAATTCAAATACAACTTACTAATATAACTGTCGTGTACAATACGACATAAACCGTGAGTTTGAATACAAATTTTGTCTACTAGATATTATACAAACTCAAAAGGAGTCCTCATTACAAACTATTATCACACTATTTCACGTAGAATAGTGAGGACTACTAATGCTATCCTCCGGACCATTACTTCGCTCCCCGACTGTCTCGCCTATGTTCTCATTTCACGAAGAGAACAAAGTGAAAGAAAAGGTGAGCTCAACTAGCCCAAGAAGAAATATTATGACTAAGATAATGCGTAATAAATTATCATTATTAGCCTTCAACAAAGGTTAAACCGATAAAATACAATAGACAAACCGGTTTAATCTGCAGCGGAATAAGCGAACCCATTAAAAGAGTCAAGTAGAGAATAAAGTCTACTATCTTTTAGGTTTTAAAAGGTTTTCATCAATTTTTATCATTTGAGACTCCGCTTTTAATAAATAAACCACCACATCTAATCATCCCTCGTACTACACGGTCAAGGATTTTCATCAAATTATCAATGGTCATGACTATACCGAATCATCCCCGGTCTTAATCATACCAAAAACTATCCATCATCGCATTACAAGCCCATCGAGGACTTTTGTCACATCATTTATATCAAGTCATGATTATACCGAATGATCCTCGGTCATAATCATACTAAGTTCATCTACGCACGTAAGCCAAAGATAACATAATATAACATGAGGATGATGACAATGACATAATAATTCAATAAAACAAGTTCAAGAATTATTTAATCCATGAATTATTAACGTCCAAATTATCAACATGATATCTTGTTTAGTAGAGTAAAATTCAAGAATGATCGAAGAAGAATATTTTCATGAAAAGATATGGATAAAACGCAAATATCAAGGATATTCTACTAATTTCATGGAGTATATAAGTCAAAGTTTTAACCAACCGAGTATAATAAAGAATGGAATAACAAAAGAAATCACCACGCACGCGCAGATTTTGCATGTACAAGTGTTATTCCAATGTAATAATAATAACGGAACCGAGTCGTGAAATTCACACCGCAAGCGGGATGTTCCAACAGAATAATAAAGATGGAACCGGATCAGGTGTAAAACACATGATAGGATATTCCAATGAATGATAAAGAGCGGAACCAGTCCGGTGTAAAACACATGCATGGATGTTCCAACAGTAATAATAAAAGCGGAACTGTGTTAGGTGTAAAAACACATGCATGTGATGTTCCAAATGTAATAATAGAAGAATGTCACCAAGTATAGGTAAATCACAGATATCTTTGGTTATTCCAATGTAATAATAAGAATGGAATAACATAAGGATTTCACCAAGTATAGGGTATGCCACGTATATATGAGGTTATGTATAGGGTATGCCACTTTTACAAAGTTATTCCAATGTAATAATAATGAATGGAATAATGAAGTTCTCTTCAAGAAGAAAGAATAACACCCTCTACCGTAAAAAGAACCGAATATAGAAGAAGTGAAGTAGCGAGTATACTCTTCTTCTTTCTATAACTTTCTCTATAGCTTCTCTCTATAATTTCTCTCTGTAGTTTCAATGAATTCGTAAGAAAATAATGAAGGAATGAGCTTCTATTTATAGGAAAATGGAATGCATAAGAACTAATCCATGAACGGTCCAGATTGATTTACTTTAATCTGACGGTCCATATTTAAAGAAAAATCTTTTAAATAAAATAAAATATATTCTATTTATATAAAAACATTTTACTATGCAAACACTATGCAATACTATGCAAAATACTATGTAAAATACTACGCAACACTATGCATAATAAAATATAATATATATTCTATTTATGTAATAACTTTAATAAAGTATTCTATTTTATATAAAAGATGTTTCGTTTTATTACGTTAATAATACTTAATAAAACAAAACGTCATTATCGCTTATATAATAATTCATATTATTAATCGACAATAATGGAATCAAACCGAAGGTGACTTCTCACATAAAGATCAATAATCAATACCGCGGTGTCTACTATGCAACCACACGTGACATCGCATTTTTTTACTGAAAGTAGTTCAACAAGAACCACGGTAAAACTTCCGCCGTTATTTCAATAAAAGATTTTTGTCGTTTTTTTCAATCCGACAATAATTTCATTGTAGGGTCCACCAATGATTGAGCCGTTGTACGAATATTCCCTGCTAAACCGAATATTCTCCGACCAATCGAATATAATATAACCACTTGCATACTTTGCAAAATTTATAAATACTACCCACAACTATAATATTATCTTAAATTCACACCATAATATTAAAAAATTATTTCAACAAAATTTAAATCTTTATTAATAAAATCTGGGTTCTCACATTAAGCTCCTGCCGAATCATGCCATGAATATCCGTGAGTCATGGTTATTTTTTTTTTTGGGCCACGTAAAGAATTTCCATGTTAACAATGGACCAGGTCAAGCGAATTAAAAAAAAAAAAAAAAAAGAATGAATACGGAAATTAGAAAGAGTATGATTAATGGGTGTATTACTTCAAGTATAAAAGGAAGTCAGGATATAAAAGTGTGAGGCAACTCACGGAATTGGTATATATATATATATATATATATATGATATTATACGGTTAATGTATTTTATATATATATATATATATATATATATATTCGGTTATTTTAATTATATAATTAAAATAAAAAGTTTATTTTAATTTTAAAATAAAATGTTTATTTTAATATTAAAATATAAAGTTTTATTTTAATTTTAATAATTTTATAATTAAAATAAAAGGTTTATTTTAATCTTAAAATAAAAGGTTTATTTTAATATTAAAATAAAAGATTTATTTTAATTTTAAAATTAGAATTTCATGCTAACTAATTAGAGTTGGAATTGGATTCCATGATAACTAATTGGAGTTGAAATTGTATTCCATCTTTCCTTAAATAAAGGAGTTTATTTAGATATGAAATAGATTTCATATTATTCAAAATAAAAGAGTTTATTTGTGAATAGGAAAAGAGAATCCATGTTTCCTTAAATAAAGGAGTTTATTTAAATATGGAATAAGATTTCATATTATTCAAAATAAAGGAGTTTATTTGTGAATAGGAAAGAAAATCCGTGTTTCCTTAAATAAAAGAGTTTATTTAAATATGGAATAAGATTTCATATTATTCAAAATAAAGGAGTTTATTTGTGAATAGGAAAGAATATCCGTGTTTCCTTTAATAAAAGATTTTTTTTTATATGGAATTGGATTCCATAATTAATTAAAATAAAAGAGTTTATTTTAATTAAAGATTTTTTTTATTACATGGAATTGGATTCCATAATTAATTAAAATAAAGGAGTTTATTTTGATTAAAGATTTTGATTAAAATAAAATAGTTTATTTTATTCAAAATTGGATAAATTAAAATAAAATAGTTTTATTTTGATTTAAATTTGGATTAAAATAAAGGAGTTTATTTTGATTCAAAAATAGATTTTATATAACTAAAATTGCCCATTAAATGATATCAATATATATATTAAATGTTTATTATTCATGAGATGAATGTTATTTATTGATGCATATGGTGATGTGTATGATAATAAATGGGATTGATTATGGACTATCAATGACCAATATGATTGGATTTTATTTTAGTTGGATGCATGAATGTATGGGTTTTATTAAATGGGGTCTACAGATGCCTCGCCTTTTCTAATTTTTCTTAATGTAAATTCTAACTCCCTCCTATGTACTTCCCTCGATCACGATCAAGGTTTCTATTTATTTTAAATAGTATTGTAATAGGAATATTTAGAATTAATTTTGAAGAATTAGAGATCAAGGAGAAAGGAGCGCTTGAAGACCCATTTTTGTAATGGAGCCCGGGTTTAAATGTAATAGTTATATTTAAATATTATTTCTTGCACCCCTAGGGTTTGACCTTTTGGTTCACTTGGTGGCTCTAGTGAACCAAACTAGAATAAAAGTCCATAATCAATCAGGGTAGAATATAGTATTCTATATGCATGCGTATACTATATATATTATATATTATGCAAACATGCTTCGATGTTCATTAATATGACGCGTATTTTATATATATATAATAAATGCCGCTTAAACAAGATGAGACAAATTAATAACAAACCCCTCATAATTTTATATTAAGTCCTAAGCGCTCAAAGATATTTGGAATATCGAACGTCAGCTTTCAAAGACATGATAAAATTAATAGAGTATTAAATATTTAATATGAGTTTGTTGTGTCACCACAAGACAAGTATTAAGTATTTAAGATGTTAATTTATCACATTTGATGCTTATAAAGAAAATTGAACAATATTATTTTGTGTGTCACCACAAGGATGATATATTTTTTTTTTGAATATATGGAGTGCTAGGTCGGACTTAACTTGGATAATTTTGATTCGGATGTGCCACCACTGATCAAAATAATCTAAGAGGCAAAATACAAGGAGTTGCATAGTTGATGTAATTGACAAAAGTTGTCTACCTATTTATTTATATATAGTTTGTTGTGTCACCACAAGGCTATATACATTTGAAATGGGATCCTTATTCTCACTAGCAAATCTTTAATTAGATTTTGCCGAACTATATAAGTGAGGGTAATATAGTTTGAAGAAAATAGTGGGAGATACCAATTTAAAACAAGACCTAATTTATTTTGGTAATTAATAAAAGAATGTATGCTAAAATGTTATTAATTACAAATTCATTTACGTAATTTTACAATGTCTAAAATTACTATCCTTTGCAAGCATATTAGATGCTAAATTAATCGCACCAAATTAAACGGATTGATTAAGGAATTTGAGAATAGTTCTCATAGTTTAAAAGCTATCTTATGTCCTTAATACGCCTATCCTCGCAATGGTTGCGCATAATGCCTCCGAGGAAGAAATTGCTACTTTTAGAAAGTGGCAAGATGATGCATGATTGGCTTAACGCATCATGCTCGCATCCACGAGTAACGAGCTTGGCCACAAGATGAAACTATGGATGCTCCTACTATTTTCCCGCACATCAAGTAGTTGATGGTGAGGAAAGTGGGGATCGATAGATATCGATATCTAAGGAGCTCTTCCGATCTAGAATGGCCAATGGCACTATAAGATGCAGATAAAAGTTCTTAACATAATCAATTTGATTGATCAATTAGACAACTGGTTTTGTCATGGATGGAGAGTTGAGCCAAGATTTGATCTTGCTCTCACTCCCCGGACTCCTTTCGCAATTGTTGTGAATTTTTCATATGAACAAGCTAGATATCAGCTTCGCTGATTTGCTTAACATGTTGAAAAATGTTGAGAGTCACTTTCCAACCAAGAAAGACCAAGTCTTACTGATAGGGGCCAAAGGATCTTCTGAAAAGAAGAACGATTCGAAGAAGGTATAAATAGAAAGGGCAAAAACAAAGGATAATAAGAACAAAACTCGATACACGGATAAAGCAAAAGAGCTTGCTTCCACTGCTATAAGCCTGGACACTAGAAAGAAACTGCGAGAAGCATCTTGCAGAGGCTAACCAAAGAAGCTTAGTGAAGTTTCGGTTACAAATACAATTTTGTTCATAATTTAAAATATAATTTTAAGTCAAGGTTCTACTTGGGTATTGGATACCGACTTTGGTTATCATAAATATAGATTTATGAAGGGACCAAACAGAAGTAGAAAGCTAAAAAAATATAAGTAATCCTATGTGCGGGAAATGTAGCAAAGGTTGCCATATTAGCCATAGAAACTTATAGTTTAGCAATGCCTACGGGCAAATCTATTAAGTCAATAAGTTGTTATTGTATTCCAGTTCTTGTTAAAAATATTATTTCCATTTTATTGTTGGACAATAAAATCTTTGGTATTATAATTAAGAACAATTGTTGTTCTATTTATAATAATAATGTTTTATATAGAACTGGAATATTACTTAATGGATTTTTGTATACTTGACTTACATGAAAATAATTTTGCATATTGAACAAATTAGTATAAGAAAAGGAGATGATCATTCAATGAGTTGAATGTGTGTATTTCTTCGAATACAAGTGTGAATTATTTGAAAGGTTCAAAGAATTCGTAAGTGAAACAAATTGGCAAAGTATTAAGATTCTTTGATTAGATCAAGGAATAAATACTTGTGCAATAAGTTTCTAAATCATCTCAAATGGTTTTCTCATAATGGAAACATCCGACACGTAATAATTGATTGATGTATCTCGAATGGAAAATTCGTACCTTGTTGGACATGGTGCGGTCCATAATGATTTTACCGACATTCTAGTATCCTTTCAGGGTTATGTCCTAGAAATGGTCAGATATCTACGGAAAATGGTAACCTCAAAAATCCTACCCCAAGACTCTATAAAAGTTATGGATGAGGAGGATTCCTAATCTTAAGTATGTTAAGATAAAGGGTTGTCCAACTTATGTGAAAAGGTTTCAAAGGATAAGCTTGGGACAAGATTTTATAAGTGTCGATTTGTGGGACATCCTAAAGTAAGTTTAGGGTATATGTTCTATAATCCTACTTAGCAAAAGGTGTTTGTTGTGAAACACGCTTTCTTCTAAGATAAAGGTGTTTATCATCAAGGGGCTAGTGGGAGGATAATAGATCTTCAAGAGTTCAAGAACCACAAAATACTATAAGTTAAATAAGAGGAACTGTAGATAGACCCATTGTACCTCACAAATCAATCATAACCGGAATAGTACCAAGATACCTAGGAGGTATGGATTCATCATGGATGATGATGATGAGGTACGCATCATAAAAGATGATGATCCAGAGTTACATACGATGAGGTAAGAGTTCTAGTGTGTACAAAAAGGGTCAGTGGGAGCATCGTGACATTCCTAGTACTATATATTGATATACTACGGATAAGGAATGACATACCAATGCTACAATCAGTAAAGATAAAATTATCTAAACAATCCTCCATGAATGATTTGGAAGAGTATCTTAATTGGGGATATAAATCTATATAGATAGATTTAAGAGGATGCTCGACTTAACCCAAAGAACGTATATTCATTTGATGCTAAAGTCGTTTAGCATGGCAAACTCCAAGAGATGTCTCATGTTGATGAGCTATGGGGTGTATCTCTCTTTATAGTCCCCACAGACTCCTGAAAAGAGAGGTCGCATGAGTGACAATCATGTATGCAATGAAATGTACGAGACCTGATGTTGATCGGTCACCATATTCGGAGAAGTTCAACGTGAGTCGTTGAAAACATCTTAAAGTGCTTGACCGGCACTAAGGATGTGAGCATATTCATGGTGGGTCTAAATTAAAACTAGAGGGCTTATGACTCAAGTTTTTCAGATGCACCAAGACGACAGAAAATCCACTTTAAGGTAAAGGGTTACCTTGAGCAGGTGGTGCGTTGAATTCGAAAGGTTCCAAACAAAGAAGGAGTTCTTTGGTTTAGTAATAAAAGACAAAGTATATAGCTATAAATGAAGCCGCAAGTTGATTGTTTGGATTAAAAGTTCATTACTGTAACTAGGAATAGTTCCCAAGTCTCATCTTGGATCTAAACATGTGTTGTGGCACTTTCATTTGATTATTAGAATCATTGAAAGATGGGAAATCACTATAGAGATAGTGGAATCTCATGAACAACATTACATATCCATTAACTAAAGCTTATCCAACAGCAGGATAATCGTCACTTAGAGAAGAAGAGTATAAGATACAATGGCGATTGGCTTTAGTGCAAGTGGGAGATTGAAAGTAATATGCACACAAGCCAATCATGTTTGATGATAAAGCATATACTTTGTAATAATCTTATTCATTTATTAATAAAAAGTATTAATTTATTAAAGGCTTTTAATTATCTACATGATGTTGTTTTATAATATGTGATAAACCCATAGTTTTAAGCAATGCTTTTAGAATAATGATGATGATCATTCTAATGAGATCTAAATTCTTAGAAAGCTTAAAACTAAAATAGTTCCCAATCGTTGGATTACTAAATTGGGGATTAGTGAATCCAGGATAGATTGGTACATACGTTGCTTGCTTTCATTGGATGAGGATGATTGATCTCATGATCATTTGTGTGGAGACACTAAAGCAAGTATGTAGGTGCTTATTAGAGAATAAGTTCACTGAACGTGGCTCGCTAAGGAATACCTAATGGAGTTTTATTTGCCTGTCAATAGGAATTCCTATAGTGATAGTAAGACAAGTGATCCTTGGACTTGAGATCATCATAGTATCTTGTGTATGATGAGTTATACTTTGACTTATTCCTTAAGACCCTTAGGGTATATCAAAGGGTATGCTTGGGTATAATAAGTTGTACATGGAGATAATGTATGATCAATAAAGAATCTACCACTTCTAATAAAAGAAGAGAAATGTCCTATGTGATTCGATAAATGACAACCCAAAGTAGTCCTTGTTGTAAAGGCGTAATGAAATTAGAAAGGAGTTTCTAATTTGCATTATTTGGAGTTGTGCATTTAAGGATCGAAATACATATGATTAAATAAAATAAGACTTGACAAAGAATTCCATGTCTTATATTTAATTGGGACATTGTATGGTGGAAGGATTGAATTGCATGCAGTAACTATTTACTCAAAGGTTCTTTTATGATTAATGTTGAAATCTATATTATCCGGAAAGTCGTTGATCGCTAGGAGGCTTATCCCTATTGTAGAATAAATATTATTTAAATAAATTAATTGTTTAATTCATTTATTTAAATAAGATTAGAATTGTTCTAATTGATTTATTCACAACCTAGGTTTAATATGGAGAACCTAAAGGGTCACAACCATAAAAGGAAGAATAATTATTTAAGAAGTTAATGGCATAATCGTAATAATATGTTAAGTATATTTAATTTAATCTATGGTGATAGAATAAATTAAATAGCTTAATATTTATTATTTAATATTTTAGAAATATTAAATATAAATTAATAAGAGGAGTCTTATTAATATTATTACAATTATTATTATTTTAATTTCTAAAAGAGTTTAGGAATTAATTTAATATAAGTACTCTCATTTATTCCTAATTGGATTAGGAAGGAAAATTAGTTAAAGGAGTTTAATTAATTATCCCTAATAAGATTAGGGAGCTTAATTAATTAAAAGAATTTAATTAATTAAATAAAACCCAATTCCTTAATTGTTAAGATGGGTTGCCCACATCAATAAATAAGAGGAGTCTTATTATGGGTCATATGGGTTGTTGACTTTTACATACGTAATAATTCTAATTGTTGGGAGAGTACACCCTTTCTATAGAGATAGAAAAACTAGGGTTTAGCCAACCACCCTTCTTCTTGAATTTTCTTCTTCCTTGGTGGATCACCTCTAGAGGCCAAACATTTGGGTGGCTGACGTTGATCAAAGGAAGGAACAAAACCCCGGTGGATTCAAGATTGAACGCGAAAGGATTTGGAGGTGAACTTGTACCTGAGGAAGCTCGATCTTCAAGGGTATGATTTTATTCTTTATCTTTTTGTTTAATTAATAATTGTGCATAAAGGATGATCGGGTATATGGTTTGTAAAATTTTAAACTCGATTTTTACCACGCTCAAGACTTTTATGCAATTTGATTGCGTTATGAATATTACAAACCTAACAAGATGGTATTGTCGTAGCAGTCTTTGAAATAAGTCTCTCTTGAGTTCTTGAAAACTCTTCTCACATTCTTCGCTCCAACCGAACTTTGTATCTTTCCGAGTCAATTGAAGTCGATGGAGTAGCGATTCGAGAAAATCCTTCCACGAATCTCCGATAATAACCAAACTAAACCGAGAAAGCTACGATTTCTTGCCATCGATTTAGGTTGTTCCCACTTTGAATAGCTTCAATCTTTGTTGGGTCAACAGATATTCCATGACTTGATACCACGTGCCCAAGGAATGCTACTTCTTCTGCCGTAACTCGCATTTCTTCAACTTGGCATAAAGCTTATATTCACGAAGCTTTTGGAGTGTCGAGCCTCAAGTGTTGCTTTCATGATCTTCACGGCTTTTGGAATAAATAAGGATGTCATCAATAAAGACGACCACAAAGTGATCCAAATATTCCTTGAATACTTCGGTTCATTATATCCATGAAGGCGAGAGAGCATTAGTCAATCCAAAGGACATGACTAGAATTCATAATGCCCGCATCGAGGTTTAAAAGCCGTCTTTGGAATGTCACGGTTTTAATCTTCAATTGGTGATATCCTAACGAAGATCAATCTTTGAAAAGAATTTGGCTCCTCAGAATCGGGTCAAACAGGTCATCAATACGTGGCAATGGATACCTATTTTTGATGGTGACATGATTCAACTCCGATAATCAATACAAAGTCGCGATACTCCCATCTTTCTTCTTCACGAATAGAGCAGGAGCACCCCAAGGAGAAGTACTAGGGACGAATAAAGCCAATGTCTAACAATTCCTGCAGTTGGGTCTTTAACTCACGAAGTTCAATAGAGCTATTCGATATGGGGCTTTGGAAATAGGTTTGCATCTGGGTTCAAGGTCGATACAAAATTCAATTTCACGCCTCGGGGTAAGCCAGGAAGTTCTTGGGAATATGTCAGAAATTTATTAACAATAGAAATATCGCTCAAAAATCGGCGTATTTTTGTTTAAATCTGTGACATGAGCTAAGAAAGCTTGACATCCGTTTTTCAATAAACGAATAGCTTTATGGCTTGAGATGACCGTGATTGATTTTAATGGTTTGGTCGCTTGAATTCGTATAATAGGTTGGTTAGGAATATGAAAACTAACAACCTTACGAAAATAATCAATTTTTGCATGATAAGTAGTTAACCAATCAATCCCTAGAATCACGTCAAATGCAAGTATTTTTAATGAAATAAGATCAACAGGTAATGTGAGAGTACCGATTTGAACCAAACAAGACTTATAAACAGTGGATGTAATGAAGGTTTCTCCCAACGGAGTTTCCACAGATAAGTCAAAGTCTAATTTCTCCGGAGTCAAATTTAATCGATGAGCGCAAGTAGGAGAAATAAAAGAATGGGTAGAACCGGTATCAAATAAAGTATAGACTTCATTAGAGTTTATGATAAGCTTACCCGTGATGACCTCATTCGGGTTCCTTGCTCTCTAGGAGGTCACAACAAACGCTCTCCCTTACACTACCCGGGTTTTGACTTTTCTGGACTCGGCTTTTGGTGCCTCCATCCTTGCTGAATTTGTCTTTGAAACCACAAAAATCGAGCTAAGTGACCTTCTCTTCCACAATTATAACATGCTTTGGACTCGCATGGCGCAGCTTTGGATCGATGTGTCCCTCCTCCGCATTTGAAGCATATGATAGGTGGTCTTTCTCCTTCCTTAACACGGTGGTCTTTGGTCTTCGACGTCTTTCCATCATTGTTGAATCTCTTTTCTTGAAATGTCCATTTTATTGTTTTGGCCTCGATTACCATCAAGTGGTTACCATATCTCCGCCTGTTGATTCCCTCCACGTTTGTTGTCACCGCTTGATGACTACTCGCTAGGATTATAATTTTGCCACCGCTTCTCTTTTAGTTCGTTGACTCGTTATCGCGCTCCACTAATCGAGCCCTATTTACAACATCTGAATACAAACACGGTTTATGAGAAATAAGATGTTGACGTATCTCCGCTTCAAACATCTTAAAAACATTCGCGCCATTCTCTCTTCATTATCCACCAAGTGGGACGTGGAACCGTGATAACTCGCAAATTTTGCCTCGTATTGCGACACTGGCCATATTGTTTTATTCCAACTTGATAAACTCCACCTCCTTCATGTGGCTTAATACTTTCGTGAAAGTATTTGTCGTTGAACAGCCTCGAACTTCTCCCAAGATATCTTCAAGACAAAGAAGTTGAGTACGTTTTATCGATTCCCACCAAGAATCGCCTCTCTCCGCATAACATAAAGGCAAGAAAGGGAACCTTTTGCTCCTCCGAGCATCCCAAGACATCAAATATCTTGGTAATCTGCTTTATCCATGCTTCCGCGAAGTGGTTTTGGCTCTCCTTAAACTCCGGTGGTCCCAGCTCCTTGAATCGCTTTAGCGGTGACCGCCGAGAGTTTTCCGTGTTTCCACCTACGTTTTGGGATGAGTCGCTCTCTCTGCTTTCTTTGTTGCATGAATCGCATAAAGCCTCCGAACATTTGATCATTCATCATTTGGTCGGTGTTGTTGTTTGCACATGAGGATTGTCGCCTTCGATGCACATTATCCTCGATTATTGATATGTGATGAATCAACGATCGCTCGTGCTCCATTCTTTATTCTCAACATTCTCGGATGTCATTTTGAGACATCGCCACAAAACAAAAGGTTAATTGACATGTAACATATTATCCCTATATTACGAATTGACCAATAAAATAAGACATAAACTTAGGTAGGTCATACTAAGCGAAGGTATTCCCCGTCTCTCCCTCCTAGTACTATTCTCACATCTTACCCAGGATCATATCCTAAGCTCGATACTAACTGTGACGCCCCAAAATTAGGTATACATCACTCATCTTGGGTGATCGATACATGGTACAAAATTTAAATACAACTTACTTAATATAACTGCCGTGGTGTACAATACGACATAAACCGTGAGTTTGAATACAAATATTGTCTACTAGAGATCATACAAACTCAAAAGGAGTCCTCATTACAATTATTATCACACTATTTCACGAATAGTGAGGACTACTAATGCTATCCTCTGGACCATTACTCCGTTCCCAGACTCGTCCAAATTTATATTCTCATTTCAAGAGAATAAAGTGAAAGAAAGGGTGAGCTCAACTAGCTCAAGAAGAAATATTATGACTAAGATAATGCGAATAAATTATCATTAGCCTACAACAAAGTTGTTAAACCGATAAAATATAATGAACATCAAGTTTAACTACGGTGAACCAAAGAATCCATTAAAAGAGTCAAGTAGAAAATAAAATCAACTATCTTTTATGATTTAAAAGGTTTTTCATCATCGTTATAAATTTGAGACTCGACTTTAATAAATATTCCACATCATCGAATCACCCCGCACTACTTTCTGCCAAGGATATTCTTTAGTATCACGACCACAATTATTCATGCACTACGGCCAAGAATATTTATGTATTCATTAATGGTCATGATCATGCCAACAATCGTCCATCAATGCACTACTGACCATCGAGGATTTTTACCACATCATTTGTAACATTACGATCATGATTACACCGAATAGTCTCTCGGTCATAATCATACCAAGTCCATCTATGCACTACTGAGCCACAAATGACTTTCAACATAATATAAACATGAGGATGATGACAATGATATAAGAATTCAATAAAACAAGTTCAAGAATTAATTTATCTAGGAACCAATAACATCCAAATCATCAACATGATCTTCGCTTTTAGAGAGTAAAATTCAAGAATCCGAGAAGAATATTTTCATAAAAGGATTTGGATGAAGCCTTGCAAATATCAAGGATATTCCACTAATTTCATGGAGTATAGAAGTCAAAGTTTTAACCAATTTGGGTATAATAAAGAATGGAATAACAAAAGAAATCACCACGCATGCGATAGGCCCGCATATGCAAGTTATTCCAACAGAATAATAAATAACGGGAATTCCGAATTACAGAAAACGCATGTGACGAGGATATTCCAAATGTAATAATAAAGAATGGAACCGGTCGATTGTAAAACACACATGACAGGATGTTAAAATAGAATAATAATAAAGGCGGAACCAGTAGGTGTAAAACACATGATGCAGGATGTTCCAATAGAATAATAAAGAATGGAACAGTGTCGGTGTAAAAAACACACGCATGGATGTTCCAATAGAATAATAATAAAAAGCGGAACCAAAGTCGGTGTAAAACACACAGATAGGATGTTCCAATAGAATAATAAGAAGAATGTCACCAAGTATAGGGTAAACCACGTTATACAAAGTTATTCCAATGTAATAATAAGCAATGGAATAACAATGATTCTTCTCTTCATGAATAAGAAAGAATAACATCCCTTACTTTAGTAGAAGATTGAATATTGCGGTAGTGTAAAGCAGAATACTCTTCTTCTTCTCTCTTATTCTCTCTATACTTTCTCTCTCTATAGCTTGAATGAATTCGTGAAAAATAATGAAGCACTAGGCCTCTATTTATAGAAGATTTCTAGCTTAGCACCGCCATGTGAAAAGGAGTGGCTTCGATTATTTGGTGATGTGAAAAGAAAAGTGGTTCGACGCCTATAATGTGAAACGACAAGTGGTTCGACGCTCAGTAATGTGAAACGACAAGTGGTTCGGCGCTTTTGTAATATAAAGCGGCAGCAAGTGGTTTGACGTCGATAAAGGTAATTACTATCGACGAAGGTAATTACTATTCACAAAGGTAATTACTATTGACGAAGGTAATTACTATTGACGAAGAGACTCTTAGATGATGACATATGGGCCCCCCATAAAATAATCAACTTACCACAAACGTCTCATAACAGACTCTTTATATACATCAAGGATTGAATAAATATTACCACAAATCATTTTATTTTTAATCACACATATTTAATCTTTCAACAATTATTAATCATTTATAACTTGTCGTCTCAATTATTGATTTAATACTATAACATATTATACTGATGATGATCTTTGTGACAATAATTGAATCAATAATATAAGAGATATGACGCGGCGATTCATCGTAGCAATAATTGAGCATAATGAGTGACTTCTCACGTAAGCATCAATAATCAATATCGTGTCTTTCTTATCAACTACGCCAGACATCGTACTTTTACTACCGGGTAGTTCAGCAGTTTTAACGGTAACACTTCGCCGCCGTTATTTTTATAGAAAGATAATTTTGTGCTTTTTAACTACGACAATACTTAGTTTAATGGGGTCCATTAATGATTGAGTAGTCGTCACGAATATTCCCCGACAAAAGAATATTCCCACCAAACGAATATTTTATAACAACTTGCTTACTTTGCAAAATTTATAAATATTACCCACAACTATAACATTATATCAAATTTATTCCATAATATTCAAAAATAATATTTATAGAAAATTCATCTTTATTTATAAAAGTGGGGGTCTTACATGCACTACTTAACTTAAGACGCTTAATCCATCTGCTGCTCCACTTTGGCCCCAGATGACCATCTGGGCGGTGATTAGATTTTAAATTACTGGGTTGCTCAGCATGGAGTAAGAATGATAACAATCGGAAACAATACAATTAGGATACAAACTCAAAGAAAATAATCAGCTAAGAATTCTCTAAATTTTTTGTGGTAACCAAAATTTAAAGCATCCAAGTCAAGTACATTTTAAAGCTTGAGACAGAAAGGGGTAACTTTACTTGTTTGATACTAAAGACATAAAGCAGGCCCGACCATGTCTATCAGACAAACTAATACAAGCAATGAAGCAGTTTAAACCACCAATATATCTCCCCACGGTCCACACACACCCCAGTCCAGGAAAAATATATCCTTCATGAGGGAAAAATAAAAAACTCAGATAATCTAACACATCATAGCAGTGAATAACTATTTGAGTCATTTAACGCAATCATAGACACGTTGAATAGCAGTTGGCCCAATTTTATATTGGTTGGTCACAAATATGAAACTGTTTGAAGATTGGTCATGGATACATACGCCAACCATGTTCACATGCCGAGTATTTCGAGAGTGTAATAACTACGTAGGAGAAACTATTAAGTGTGCGCTGATATTCATCGATTGTCTATCAAAATTAAGATCAAAAAGTAAATTTACCCTTGAATGGGTCAAATAACATCTTAGCTTCACGTCAACGAAATATTTGGCATTGTTGAAATACAAAACAATGCAACGCAAAAATGAATCGAGCATAGAAATGAGAAGAACATAGAAATAATTACCTGAAGATCCCTTTGTTGAGCAAGTAGTTTCATCTCAACCAATTTATATTGCTGAAGTCTGCAAGAGATTAGAGCAACATGGACATCAATATTTATCTTAAATGTCAAAGGATTTCAACATAACTTGAACTAAGCAAAAGCCAAAAACCATAGAAGCATATTTTTCTAGTATCAAGTCGATCATTGTAGCCACCAAAAAGAATAAGCGGTCAAAGAATCACAAAATTGAAACATACAAAAATGTCTTGAGAAATGATTAATTCTATTGTGGCATTACGATCATCTTTACAAGTTACAACCACCTTTATGAACATTACAAATTAATCGAAAACAAATATAAAGCTTTGGTTACGACCTACGGATACTTCTCTAACCTAGTCGAATACAATAATTAGTCAAAGACTCATACTACAGGCTTATTGGCATGAGTCTATGATGATTACCAGATACATGTTTGCGATGAGGTGTGAAAAAAAAGAAAATAGATGGCAATAAAAAATAGTTTATAGGAACAATCTTAACAAATTTCACTAACTATATGCTGCACTAAGGACTAATTTCTCCTAATCTTGGATGGTTCAGGTGAGTAATAGAAGATTAATGACATTGTCTCACCAAGGGCAAGTCAATTAAAACACAATCTATAGCAACAACTACGATTCACTACTACTTATGGATTGAAAGGTAGTAGTAATTTAAGCCAAGTATTCATCATTTAAGAAATACCTATCACTCAAAGTTTCCTTCTACTTTGTATCACAAACCAAAAACACAACATAGGTGTTGTGTGAAACAAATTTGTGAAATATAAAAAAATTAATAATGTTATGCTTGATCACTACTACTTCATTAATTGATGTAGTGAAAAATGCACAAATTTCAAAAATTCACCATAGTTCACCATAGTTCGTAAAATTCGAAAAAATACTACATTATCTAAATACACCTATCACTACAATTCACCATACCACCACAAAATCTCATACATTCTTATTATTAATTTCCATTTTTAAATTTTTGATTAGTTCTTAATAGGTGCATCTCTCATCCATTATATACTTAATGGCTTTCATTAATTCATCAGACTCATCTTTTTTCATATTTTCCTAGCATAAAACAAAGTAAAATCAAAAATACAAAAGCGTGTGAGTAAAAAAAAACAATCCGACATCAAACCTTAACCAATATATTATGACACTAAGTAAAAAACCATCCAATCTACAAAACCAAGCTAAACATTTCAATTATCCATTATTAACACAATGGAGTATGTAAGATTTGACCATGTGATCTCCCTTATAATGGGGGACAAAAGGAGTTGGCATTTAGTAACAAAAAAAAATCATATTTTTCAAAAATTAGTTGAGAGAAATGAGGATCACCAACATAAGCTAACCAACAATATATTATCACATATATATAGAGGATCCCCTGCCTACCTATAAACAAAAAACAACACAAATCACCTAATTAATTAACAGGCAAAAATGGAATTATAACGGACCACCAAATTTTAACTAAATTTCAATTCCTTAAATTGCAAATGTGCTAACAATTACAATTCTGAAGCTCGGTACAGAGTTGTCAAACGCAGTGAAAATGTAATTCAATCAGGAAACTAGAAATTACTATATATTAACATTTGGTCACACCAAAACATAGCAATTAATAACAACAACAATATGTGAAAAACCAGCTACAATAAATTAATGATAATTCCCAATTTAAAACCCACAAAAAATATATATAATAATATAAACACATACGCGGCCCTTCGTTCTTGAAATTCAATGAAAGCTCTTTGGAATGCCAAGCTCAAGCCAAGGCTTCATTTTTCCATTGAAGTGCAATACTGCTGCATTTTTAGCGGTTTCCAGATCCAGATTATAGTTATGACCCGATCCCGCAACACAGACATCATCAAAAGCATGAACAAGGCCTTGAAAGGTGAGCAAGCTTGCACACAATGTAACAGATTTAAAACGTCCTTCTTCCCTATTGAGCTGTTGTCCACAATGGGGAAAAAAGAGAGGCAAACATAAGAAAACTAATGGCTCACAACATAGTTGTACAGGTCATTTCATTAACTATAAGCTCATAACATCAATGTATAAATATTTAGTCTTCCATTAACTTGTCTAAAAAAATATCTTAAGTTAACAGAAAAATCAAAGGACTCATGAATAAAGTACACAAGTCATTACACCAGTAATATTAAATTATAT
Organism: Panax quinquefolius; assembly: GCA_020205615.1. Lineage (NCBI taxonomy): Eukaryota > Viridiplantae > Streptophyta > Magnoliopsida > Apiales > Araliaceae > Panax > Panax quinquefolius. The sequence continues at coordinate 146,175 of CM035151.1, forward strand.
CCAATCAAAACCAACATTCCCTTAGCAGGGGCACTACACAAAAAAATTGAAATAAAAGGAGATGATGGTGTTCAAGGGAGGTTTAGTAGAGAGATGTTTTGACAAAGACAAACTCAGATTACCACCCACCATAAACAACAGGATAAAAATAGGAAATAGAAAAGATTACCACATTCATGTTTATAAGCAATAAATGTAATGCTTTGAAATAAGCTTCTATATATCATCAAACTCAAGAAAACAAACAAGCAATGAAGGACTCTACATTGTATATAGGCACACACGCACACATAATATTGATATATCTTCTTTTCGAGGGTTGGGAGGGGACGAATTATTGCCTACCCTCCTCCTAAACTATGCAAAATCAATTATATCATCACCAACACCGCCCACATCACTGAAAATCCTAGCAAAAAATCAATTAAAGGGAGTGCCCCAATGACCTTATTAGCAAAACCAGAAACAGAATTCGACTCCTCCATGTAACCCTTGAAATTGAAAGGTTTTGTGGGGGTTTTAATTCGTGGAGTCAATATAATTAAATCGGTGGTGGGTGAGGCTGCAAGTGAGGTGTAGAAAAGAGAAGTGGGTTTGCAGAAGAGGAGATTTGGACGATATTATTGGGTATCTGGTAGAGAGAAGAAGAAGATATACAGGATGTTTATAAAGAATTTGAATGAATACGGAATATATTTGAATATATGATCCAAGATTTAGGGGATTAGGGGAATGAATTTAGGTTTTTTACATCCTTACATGTTTTGTTAGTTGGGCATTTTTCTAAAGGATAAATAAGAGCATTAATTAGGATAATTTTTCTAAAAGATAAATAAGAGCATTAATTAGGATGGACAGATGTTGAATTTGTATAAAGACAGATGTCAAATTATTGTGTCATGTACTGTGATTTAGTATATATAGATGGGTTGATTGAATACAATTAACTGCATAGTCTTCAACACTTTTATAAACCTTTAGAAAGTGTTGCTATGTCATTTTATCAGCATGATTGTTTTAATCTACTAATTGCACATGAACTACAGCAAAAATCCTTATGACTGGAAATAGGCTCAACTCAAATATAAACAAATACATACCAATTCAGAGCTGCATGAATTTGCAGTCAAATCCCATACACGAATATTGCCATTTTGGTCCCCAAATATCAGCTCTGTATGCAAAGCCAAAAAGTCTGAGATATCATTCTGTCTCTGAAAGTTTAAAAATACATTGAGATTAACATAGGTAAAAGTTTACGTGCGCAAAGACAACATCAATTAGATGAATGGGAAATCATATTTAGACTTGGCGTCTTGAAAGTGTCTTTGAAATTTGGAGAGAGGGGTTGAGAAGTCCTCATTTCATTTGAAGCTCCTCGATCTACAGGATGATTATCCTCTGGGTTGAGTCTTCTTTGCCGTTTGAAAGAATTTGAATGAATATGAGATTAATTTAGTTGCCATTTTTGAATATATGATCCCATATTTAGGGGAAGGGGAAGCCATTTTTGAATATATGATCCCAGATTTAGGAGAATTTGTATCTAGGATGGAAATTTGGTGTCGGGCTATTTTTGTCAAAGACAATATGGAGCATTAAATATGATAGACAGATGTTGAATTTATAGAATGACAGATGTCACAATATTGTGTTATGTACTGTGATTTAGTATACATAGATTTTTGAATATATGATCCCATATTTAGGGGAAGGGGAAGCCATTTTTGAATATATGATCCCAAATTTAGGAGAATTTATATCTATGATGGAAATTTGGTGTCGGGGTATTTTTGTCAAGGACAATATGGAGCATTATATATGATAGACAGGTGTTGAGTTTGTAAAATGACAAATGTCACAATATTGTGTTATGTACTGTGATTTAGTATATATAGATTTCAGACATATCAATTATTAAACAATTTTTTTCATTCAATATTCAACTCAATTAAGCTCATTTAAATTATTTAAATATTTAGAATCGTTTTATTCAATTTTAAGTGATGAAGTTTCCAAAGTCCAAACATGCCCTATTATCCTTGAAGTGTTTAGTGCATAAGATGGAATCGTCTTTCTCAATATTTTGCAGTGGGCAGTCGGCACAAAAATGAAACTTCAAAATTTACCAAAACAATCTTCCATTTGGGTTATAAGAAACGAGCTTCATACTGGGTCTTCTGGCCAATTTCCAAAACTATCTCAGACTCAGGTCACTCTCTGTTTCTCACTCTTATCTCTATTTTATACGAACCACATTATACACACACACACACACACACACACATATATATATATATATATAATATTCCGTATTGTGTATGTAAACGATGATATTTGCTTGAAATGGATTATTATCTTGCTGTTTATGCTTAACATTTATATTAAAGGGATTTGTTTGTTTGTAAGTGTTAATTGTTCAAACTTCAATTTGAGGTAAAACTAATGTCAAAATATTTTAAACCTTGTACATGGTCCCTTGGTTATGATGTTCCTTTAGTTTCATTCATTATTGTGTCTAATAAGAGTGATCAGTGTTTTTCCTTGTTCAGTATCAGGTTGCTGACAAACTCAACCTGACTGGTGAAGAGTTCATTTCAAAATTGCTTAATAGAAGATGGATGTTAATCAACCCAGATACAAAAATTCACCAAATAAAGGTATCCGCCGACCACAAACAACAGCAAGCTGGACCATTAGGAAATATTTATTTCTTAAACAATCCAAATCCTTTGTTGGGTGATAGCATGATGGAAAAGAACAGCAACCAAGCATCCTTTTATGCTGTGCGGGATGATTTGCTGCATCCGCTGGTGAATGGTAATAAGGCGAGAAAATTGGATGGACTGCTTCCTCTTGTTCAAGATCATTCAGTGACAGATGTGGTGAGAAATTATTCTTACTGAAATATTGGCTCATACTTCTCAAATATACATTTAATCATGCTAAATTGGACTCTCCACTTCTTTTGGACTTTGGTGTTTGTTTTTTGATTTAATGATTGAAAATGCATTTCATGCACGTGTCACTGATAGATGGTTTTGCCTCAATTTCACAGGCTGTTCCCACAGATCTGTTAAAACACCAAATTATATTTTTTGAATGAGATCTTCAATGTGTTTACATTGTTTTAACCACTCAGAACTAGTAAACCGAATGAGAATGAGATGTGAATGTTAGTTTTTATTATTGGTGATTTTAATAATGACAATATATTTGAGTTTGTGTAATGGTCTTATTTGATTCTATGATGCATGAAGATATTATTCTTTGCATGGATATATTATATTTTGCATGGAGTGATTTTTTTTATCATGTTTGGTCTTAAAGGAAAAATATTTCATATATGGTGAAGTGATTTTAATGATGACAATATGCATAAGTATATGATTTATTAAATAAGCTAAACTGATTTTGGAATGGGTTGATTAAATAATATAATTTATTGCTTTGTTTGGTGGCCCATTTTATATTATTTAAATTGATATTATCTGCAGGATTGTATTGGATTATATTTTGTTTAGGTTGTTATTATGTTAACATATTGTTTTAATATTTGAATCGGAATATATTAAGGAGTTGGTTTAGCTGAGTATGTTATTCTAATTACGAGTCTTTGTATTAACTGGGTTAGAACTCTTGTGTAGAGTATGGACTCTATCTTTCATTTCATATTGCTCCTTATTTTTAGGCTGGTTTATTAATCTATTTGTTGACTTACTATTTTGGAAATATATTATAGCTGTTATCTAATACGGTTGACCAAGTCTTCATAGTCGTTGCTTTCATCCTATAAATAGTCTTCTTGCTCGGCTAATTATCTCAGAACTCTGGAAGCTATCATTGTTATTTATTCAATATTTCAGAGAGCTGTTTAAAGTCTGATTCCAGCCATTGGTCATATTCTTTTATATTCTTTTTGAGCTGGAAGAAACACTGTAATACTTCATAATCTTTGTAATCCGAGTGGAAGCCTGTTTTGGCTTAGGTGTCATTGTAATAGGTATTCTGTTCAAAGGAGGTCTCAAGGTCTCAGAGGTGAGAAAAGTTGCAGAGGTGCAAAGGGGCAGTGGTGTCCATTAGTGTGAAGCTACTTTGAACATGAAGTTCTTTTTATTTGTACTTAATTGTGTATTAAAGTTTAATAAAAAGAGTCTCCAATACCTTTTGGTATTGGACATGGATTAGGCTACTAGACAAGAGGATAGGGGCTGAACCAATCTTGGCGTGATTTACTGTTCTTTTGTTTCTGTTATATTGCTTTAAAAATCTGTAGATTTTGGTTTAAGTCGTAAAAAGATTATATTAATACGGACAGGGTTAGACCGTCTGATTATAACAGACAAAGAATTTATACTAAAACAGATAGGTATTAGTTGTCCGTTTATAACCGACGAAGAACATAACTAATACGGACATGGTTAGACCGTTCGATTATAGCCTGCAATAGTAAACTTTAAAAATTGACCATTGTAGATCACTTTTGGGTATTTACACCTATTCTCCCCTCTAGGTGTGCTTAATTACAGAATTACAGAGAATATGATAATGCAGATTGGATATGACCTTTTGATCAAGTTCCTAGAATACAGAAATCCATAATTGTGGTAGATCTTTATTTCTAACTTTTATACTACATACAAAATATTTACCCAAAAACTTAAGCTTTAGCATCTTAAAAAACTTCCTAGAGAAAATAATATCTAATTGAGACAATTTCTTAGGTCACATGCGGAGGTTGTCAAAGTGCACATGCTGCAGCTGTTGGTACGTTATTTAATCTTTCAGTTAAATGGGAATGTTTCCTTGAACTTTATATCCAATCCAGCTTTAAGCATCATCTTACTAAGAGTCAAATGAGGTAGTTCTAAATGTTACTACTTATTAAACAAAAAGGCAGTTTTAATTCTTGGCATGCATGTATTGCAGCTGTTTCATGTGCAGAGAGGGGACTAACATCACATTTGCTTTTGCGTGGAGAACAACCAGAAACGGTAACCGGCTACAATCTGATTTCCGTGTTATATGGATATACCACTTATGTTCCAAGATCTTTATATGCAAAGAGGGAGAAAATGCTCACAAGCCACGCAGATTTTATAGCAGGCAGTTCTGGTTCTGTTGTGTGGCTTTGTGATTTGTTTGAGGCTTCATTTGCAAATCATGTATCTGAGAAACCAAATTTTATGCAAATGGATGCGCTTTCGATGCCTGAGGATAATAGGAAAGTTGTTATTGTCAATGAAGGTGCTGGAGATGCTGTAGGATTACTAGGCAAGTGCTGAATTATACTCCGGCAACACGACTTATGTCTACTGTTTACATGTTTACTCTACATGTCTATAAAGGGCTTGATGTTACAATATCAGTTCCTTTGTTTATGATGCACGAGTCATGACTAGGTTTAAGATAAATTATGTCAGCCTTTTTCTTCTTGTTTTTATCTTTTCTGTGTTTGTCACTAATGTTCAATTGATTTGTTTTGAATAATATGAAGAAATGTTGCCTGAGAGATCCTAAAGACCATGTATGTCATCAGATGTTCAGTTTCACTAAGTTGATATTCTCTCTTAAATAAGACATATATAATGGTGCACATAATACCCTTTTTGGGTGTATTAGATAGGCATGGCCTATGGATAACTGGTAATTCTGATTACTTTTCATTATTTTGAGAGGATCAAAAATTGAAAAAGGACTTTAGTTATGACTTATGAGTCTGCCATGTCTTGGTTTACTGATTTGGTAGTAGTTTGGGCCAGAGAACAGAATCAATACTTTGGGCTTCTGTTAATTGTGTTTGTATTCATATCCAGAATGTTGTTTAATTTTTAAATTCATAAATCAATTGTTAATAGCTGTCTACTCAAATGTTTCCTATGGTTGCTATCTCATAGGGGTCATTCGCCTTGTGCAGTTCCTATCCCAAAATCATTTATTTGGAAAAGATCGGGCACTTAAAATTGTTGTAGATGCTGGTACTGGGACAACTGCAGTTGGTTTAGGACTTGGAGCTTTATGTTTAGGGTAAGTCACAGTTTATGTTCATATATCACAATGCAGAACTTCATAAACTTAGTTAAATTCTGTACTTGTGAAATCTAGTTTCATGATTGCAAATACTACGATACAAGGGTTGACAAATGCTGCTGTTTTCTGTCAGGCTCCCATGGGAAGTATTTGGAGTGATGCTGGCTGATACTTTTGATGGCTACAAAACACTGAAGGAGCGCTTGATAGCTGAATTTCTCAAATGTTATGCTTTTCCTCAGTGCTCAAGTTTTAAACAAAGTTAACGGTGGAATTGTACGTTGGTTAGAACGCCGTCATCCAAGAAAGTATGTGATGCCCCTTTTTGCCAATTTTGCCCCTTATTTCTCTGCCTATTTAATCGCTTATGGGTTTGCCCGAACTGCAAACACGTGGAATTTATGATCTTCAGCTTCTTGTCAAAAGGAAGGGTTTTATCTCTTCATGTCACTTTTACCCGCATCATTTTGTCATTCACCTGATAACTGTATCCTTGGATTTGATGATCTTATTTCATTATTTTGGCAAGTGGTGTTCATGGTAATCCTTGGTTGAAGTTCTGTTTTTAATTTATTGGAAGATTTGCTTTTAATTCAGATCTATCTCTATTTATAGTTGGATACGGTCTAGATTGCATGCCTTGCTGATTGCCAAGAACATATTTGAGTGGCCAATTATCTGACGATGCCTTGTTTTTCAATTCCAGATTTGGTAATGTATTGAAAGGGGAAGTAGAGGCATGCCAACAAATCGCTCAGCAAACTGGCGTCCTTGTGGATCCTATATATACATTAGCTGCTTGGGAGCTAGCAACACAACTTAGTCTAGAGGAAGCAGGTGGTGCACAAGTAGTGATGGTTCACACTGGGGGCACACTAGGCATGTTTGGATTAGCTCAGCGGTACAAGTCTTACTTCCAAATACATGAAAATTCTAAAATATCCAGTTAAGTTGGCATAAAAATCTATGTTGTCATTTTATTGAGATGTCCATCCACAATTATTTCTTCCCTACAACCTTTGGTTGTGGAATGAAGTAAAACAAGTGTTGAGTTGAGCTTTTATGTTGGCCCCTTTTCTTCTTCTTCTCTAAACCCCATACATACACATTAGTTGTTCTGTTGTTATGATATAAATATGGTAGGTAGACATAGGAATTCAGTACTCCTAATGGTCAACTGGGCTACTTAGCCACATTGGCCAGTCTCTCAGGAGGACTTGGGCCAAGTGTAAAATGGACTTCCATACACATTAGTTGTTCATTTACCTCATCTTCTCTTCCCCCACCCCCCAAAAAAAAGTCTCATTTCTTTTAATAAATAATAAATTTGGACACCTTAATATTTATAAAATTGAGTATTGATACGGTGACAAAACAATCTTACAGGAATAGCATGACAAAATGGAATTAGTTAATGACACAATATATGGGTGGACATATATAAAGATAATAATCATTTACAACTAATAACATCATTTTGTATTCACCATTCTATACTTACCAAATACCAATTGTATTATTGTTATAAAACTTACAAATGGGATGTTTTTTATGGAACATAAAAAGTAACTCGTGTGATAAAATGTTACTAATAATATGCATGCTTCATTACGGTTGTCTGGTCGAATTAGGATTCTCTCTATTTTAAATGAATTGGAGAGTTTTTATTTCATGGTTCAAATTTAAAATGTGTTAGAATGTGACATCATGATGATGGGAGGGAGAGATATAATGGGAGGAATCAATTACGTACGGTTGTCTGGTCGAATATACAAAAAATGGAGACATTTTATTTCATTTGAAATGGGGAGGATTCTAGTCCGGTCTGATCTCGCACCCTCTCTCCATTATACTGCAAATCTGGGGAGTAGAAAAGAAAGTATACCACTGCATGGGGTTTAGATTCGCCGGATTAGTTTATGCATGAACAACATTCTTGATCACAGTGTTAATTTGCCTATAAATAAAAATACTACTTACTACAAGCAGCAGCAGCAGCAGCAGCAGCAGCTAAGTGCTATATAGTGTAAATTACCTTCGAACCCACATAGCTAGAATATTCTCAATATTCCCGGCCTGATTTATAAATAAAAAGAAAAATAAAATATATAAGAAAACTTGTCCAAACACTCGTCACAACCAGGTTACCAGTTGCCACACCACCGGGAGTGGACACGACATGGTTCATTTTCGGGGTGGGGGTGTGGGTAAGGCACGACTCCCAAGATTGAATTGGTGGCATTGGCACCAATAAAAGCCGGAGCATAGTGGTGGCAGCCTCCCTTTGTGGTGGCATTTCTTCCTGGTAACAAGGGGGATCAAATAAAGATATAAATATATATATATATATATATATATATATATATATATATATATATATAGATCACATCACACATTCTCTTTTGCTTTTTTATAAATGTACAGAAGTATATTTAGGTATAGTATATAGTTGGAAATTTGTCGTACGTAGTAGGACTATGTAAAAAGGTTGTTCATGCATGTATGGGTTGGAGTCTTAGGAAATGAAAAGATCGATAATATTCTGTAATTAATTAGTACATGCTTGATAGTAGTTTATAAGTTTTGGCCTTAATTAGCTACCTACCTACCTAGCTAGCTAGCTAGCTTTTCTAATGTTGACTCAGTTATGTACTTACTGGATTGGTTGTGTGGGGCAGAATCACTAACACATGGGAATGTCTATTGTGTGCTAGGAGACCAGGTGCATGTATAAGTGTATAAACCCAACACAACACTAGTTGTAATAATCTTCTTTAATTTACCCAATAAAGTAGTAGTAATAATCTTCTTTAAAAAGTGTAAAGGGGAAATATTGAAAAGAATGAAACATCTCTATCACTTACTTTTTGTAGTCATGTAAAGTGATCCCCGTTGATGGAATGCAGTAGTTACATCTCTCTCCCTCCCCCTACCCTCTCCCCACTCTTCCCTCTTCCCTCTTCCCTCTTCCTATCTATCTATCTATGTATATATACACCAGAATATAATAGCTAGCTAGGTAGTGAGTTTTGGAGTGAGACAAATATGAACACCAATATACTACTAATATATATATATATATATATATATATATATATAAAGTTGGAGGATGATAATAATAATAATAATAATTGTTAAAGTCAATATTCTACGCATCTCAATCACTATGACGCGTCAAATTCTGTACAAAAATGAAATTACAATAAAAGTTTGATGGCTTGAGCCGTCGAAGGATAGATCCGGTATGAGAATAAGTACATACTGAACAAGGTTTAACAATGGATGATTAATGTTTTAGTGTTGGAAATAATAATTATGTGTACCTTGAAATTAAGGTGTAGCCTCATTAGGTAAGATCAAACAAAATCTCCTCAAGGAAAGAAAATGAGATCATCTGACAACCTTTGATTCATTAAAATACTAACTGTTCAAAGAGATTTTTACGTGGGGTTAAATACATGAACGTAGATTTTGGCTGACTATATAATTAGGACCCAAACAATTACGCTCCAACAATAATAATTATGTAATAACTAAAGTTATGGGTAACTCAATAAATAATGTTACTATCACATAATGGTGGATCACATACACATGCATATTTACGTCCAAAAATGTCAGCGGTGCCATAATTTGTGTATGTATGTATGTATGCGAAAGATTATGTAAAGTTTTTTATTTGATAGTAGCGTTGTAACTCAATAATGATGGCATATGGAATGAAGTAAAGAAAAGTATTCATCTGTGCAGTCTGCTACATACATACATACATACACGCATGCATATTCTAATTAATAAAAAACGTACATGCAGCTCAGGACAAGTTTTGGAGTTGAAAATCTGGGTAATGGCAAACACACAGCAAGTGATCGATCACTACTAGTATATAGTATACATGGCGGAGTATAAAAAGAAGAATTAATGAATGGATTTTGATTTGATTAATTATGGGGCCGGCAGGCATTGGAAATCTCATCTTTCCTCGGAGTGGAGCGTCTCCGTCTCCGTCTTCGTTGTTACAGCACGTGTTTTGTGGCCGCTTTGTTTTAATGTAAGAAACCACTAGATCGTGGCACTGCACCTACCGGAGCAGACTTGATCACTTTATTCAACATTCCTTCCTTCCTTCCTTTGTTGGTTTTAAACGGGAGTGGGTTGCATGACATTAACTTTGATAAATTGATCAATATAGTGTCCACACGCGGGTTGAGAGATAATTTTAATACTGTATTAATCAATTGACCAATAGTACACAACATGATCTGTTTTAAACATACCATACCACTTTCATTACTCCCGAATTACTTGGGTGTATTCGGTAATAATCTTATTTTTAGGAGCTCTTTTAGGTGGACATGAGTAAATTTGAATTTTTGTTCACCATTGAGGGCCAAAATATAAATAAGTGTATTTTTACTTATTTATATTTTTGCTCACCATTGAGGGTCAAAATATAAATAATTTTTTGTAGAATTTTAAATAAAAATATATAATAAATTAAAAAGAATCCTTCTTAATTCTCTACATACATACGTTAGTATTTATTATTAACATAAATTTATCGTTATATATAATAAACTTAATTTAAATTTAATAACGTATTTATTATGAACATAAATTTATTGTTATATATAATAAAGTTGATTTAAATTTAATAGTATATGTGAAAGCTATAAAAAAGTAAAAAAATTTATTACCAATCGTGTGTGTATAGGAGGAGCAAAGGAAATGTTTATCAAAGAATATAAGTTTAAAAGGAAATTAAACTAAACCACAATTAAAAAATCGTGTATAAAATTTTGATATCGACACTATCCAGATTTTGTGATCACTATATTAATTACTCCCCTCATTTTTTTAATTGTCTTTTCGATAGTTTTGTATTATATGTTGATTTGAAGGGAAATAAATTACTCAAAATTTTATAATGTGAAAGAGGAACTTGTAAAATTAGTAGTTTCACTTGTAAAAATATCAATTAATATTTTAGTATTATATACTCTATTCCATTTTAAAAGCAAGCCATGAGTTAATAGTATATATTGTTTAATTAATACTACAATTAAATAAGTATCTTGAAAGAAAGAGGGTGGCCGGTGGGAGTTTAAACTTTGAGAGACAGAGACAGACAGTAATTAAGGAAAGGTGTGTGCGTTTGAAGCAGTAAAAAAAAGAGATGATTTGTAAAAAAAAACAAAACTTTGTACGGAAAGGATAGTAGTAGTAAATAATAAGAAAGATTCGGTGATTGAAATAGACAAAAAAAAGAGAGCTACAACTAACTAGTAAAAGCCAACTTAACACAAAAGCAGGATAGGATGACTGCCACTGCACTGGCGGTAGAGATTTGAAAATTTTGTAGGAGTAGTACTACTTTTATTTATTTTTAACAAAATAGTAAAATTAAAAGCATATGATATGTTGTAGATAAATTCGATTAGTATGAAGTTTATTTTTTAATAAGTTAGTTAATTGTCGAATAGAATACTGACACATATAAAATTTTGTTTATGTGTCAATAATCTATTAACCAATTAATCAACTTATTCAAAAATAAATTTCATGCTAACTAGTGGTACTCACTGCTCACTAGTCATTCGGTTAATAATACGTACTCTCCAAACAAAGCCAAAGCACCAGCCACCAGGCATTGGCATTGGCATTGGCATTGCGACTAGTCAAATTAGACCCCACAAAACAAACAAAAGTACTACCCAACCCAACCCAGGCACATATCCATTTGTTTTCCCTCCCTTATCCACTTGTGCGGACCAGATCAATCCTCACCTAAACTAAACTAACTAGTCTACTTTAAAATGACACAACACAGTCCGTACATCACCAGAACTAAGAAGAAGAAGAAGAAGAAGAAGAAGAAGAAGATCCAAGATATAGTAGTAGTAGCAGTAATTTCACTCCTCCTCTTTCTCATACATACAATTATTCAAAATATTGTATGGTGTTTTTTGTAAATTACTACTCCAGTCCAGTACTGAAACAGCCAGCCACCCAACATTAATGGCACGTACATTACTTAAAACACTTGAGCAAATCCGGTTCATTAGAAAAGTAGCAGCACATTAGGAAAACTTTTGTGAATATATACTATATCCTCTATTTTTTTAAAAAATGAATAAAATATAATTTATACATAATAAAAAAAATAAAAAGATAAATATTTTTAATTTTTTTATATTAATAGTCTCCTTCACTTTATATATATTATCTTATTTTTTTGGAAATAAAAATATTTATATTTTTAGACATTTATCTTCTACTTTATTATATTACTATATCTTATTTTTTTAAAATAAAATATTTAGACATATAACTCATTTTGTGTAGTACTTTTTAATAGGTACACAAAAAAGAGACTTGACGAAAGAAAGACGTACAGGTCTAGAGAGAGAGAGAGAGAGACTTTGTTTCTAAAAAAACAGTGTCCTACCCCTACCCTACGCTACCCTACCCCTCTCTTATTATACTACTACTACTTATATACTCCGCTCCGCTCCGCTCCGCTCCACTCCGGTGAGATTGATCATAAAAAAAAATTAGAGAGAGAAAATCTATTTAGACATAAATAGATAGATAGAAACAAATAAATAAATAGGGGTGTCCTACTGCTGTCACTAACTCGGGAAGCTAAGCGACGATGGAGTGGAGTAGTAGTATAACGGAGCCGGCTAACCACTTTCCAACTCATATATAAACTCTACTTAACATCTACTGTTTTTTACTTTCTTCTTTTTCGTTTGTAAACATCCATTACTTCTTCTTCACCTGGTTTACCGGTCATGGGAGACACCGGTTTCGTCCGTTTTCCGGGAACATTAGACCCTAGGGCACAAGAATTCGTACCAACAAACCATTTGCCCTTACTTCCACCACAAATTTACTATCCATACCCTTATCCATCACCCACTGAACTGCCGGTCATGCCCTTCTGTGATACTGTTTTGGGCTACCCTCAGTTTCCTGCACCACCGGCGTACGTTAGACCCGCCGGCGCAGACCCGCCTCTTCCTCCATCTTTGCCTCCGCCCTCTATGACACCGTGTCGGACTTTGCTATTAAGTTCCGTCCCGACGGACGTGAGCGAATCCACCGTCAGGAGAGAATTGGAGGTTTTTGGAGACGTGAGAGCCGTTCAGATGGAGAGAGTTCGAGACGGAATCGTGACCGTTCATTTCTATGACCTGAGGCATGCACAGGCGGCGCTAGTGGAGATTCAGGACCAGCACATGCAGCAGCAGTGTAGGCTGAAAAAACACTTTGACGCCGTTTTGACGCACAATCTATACGACCCCGCCAATTTTCCTGTCCCGCTGCCTCCGCCGGGGCGCGGACAGATTTCCGGCCGTGCTGTTTGGGCCCAATTCACCATTCCGGTTACCGTAGGGTACCCGGAAGGGTATAACCAGGGCACCCTCGTCCTTTTCAATGTTGATTCGCAAGTCCCCACAAAATATCTCAAAGAAATTTTTGAAGCTTTTGGTACTACTTTCATTTCCCCTAAACTCGTTTTGAATAGAGCTAATTGTTTGGCTTAAAGTAAATTTGCTTTTCTGAATTATCAGAGAGGATATATTAATAATCATCTTGTTATCCTATGTGTACATGTGTTTGTTATCTGACAAGTCTTTCAATTATTTATTAGTGATAAGATGATATTGTTACTTTAGGCCGGGCTTTATGGGGGTGATTGCTAACAAATCTTAAATTTTGGAATGAAATATTTGTGTATATGTAGGGAGTATAAAGGAAGTGAGAGAGACGCCATTGAAGCGGCATCAGAGGTTTATAGAGTTCTATGATACAAGGGAAGCAGCCAATGCTCTTGCAGAGATGGATGGGAAAGAAATTCACGGGCAGCACGTTATTATTGAATTTAGTCGGCCTGGTGGGCATAACAAGTGGTTCTCAAAAGCCACACCAAACGACAATAATAAGTTCAATTTTATGCCTAATTACTCGGCAAGGAGTCCCCGTTGCCTGGTTGAGTCTCCACCATTGTCGGAGGGACGGTCACGGAGCTATGTGCATCCACATTGTCACAGCAACTCAAGAAACCCTAATGGGGGTTGCGGTGGTGGCAACCCGAAAAAAAATGGTGGGGGAGTAGTAGTTCAAGGTGCAATGGCTTCTTTGCGGTTAAATGGTGGTGATGGAATTGAAGGATCCCATAGTGGTTATAGGCTTCAAAAGAAGAATTCGAAGAAGGGTCTAAATCATCTTAATTCATCAAGTAGTGGAACAATTTTAATAGAAAAGCAGCAGCAGCAGCAACAAACCAACAATAAGGGTGGTGTTAGTAAGTTGTGGAAGGGATCAAGAAATTCAAAGGATTATGATCCTCGGTTCTTAATAAAGGAAGATGCGATTATGGTATCAAATTGCAGTGATTCCAGAACCACTGTCATGATTAAAAACATACCCAACAAGTACAGGTTCGTATATCTTATACAAGTCCTCCCCGCTTTCTATTTCTGTTTTATAATTAATTAATTAGTCTTTAAATTGGTTTAATTAGCTTTATGTTTCGTTCTTGATTTTTCTCTCCGACGGGTTTAAATATTTACTAAAACACGTGAAAATCTATAATTGTTTGCCCATTAATGTGTTTATACGGTAGAGTAAAATATAATCTTGGAATTTGAATTTTATAAGTATGGTTTTTTTAATTAATTAATGGTAATAAATCTGAGTCGTGTTCTTTTTGGGGGTTGTGCAGTCAGAAGTTACTGCTGAACATGCTGGATAACCACTGCATTCACTGTAACGAGCAGATTGCCCACGGCGACGACCAGCCCTTGTCCTCGTATGATTTTGTATACCTTCCCATTGATTTCATGTAATTTTCCTTTCCTTTCCTTTTTTTTAAACTTTAATTCTTTTATTTAGTATTTTTTGGACATGAACAAGTAGAATTAAGAAAATGCAACTAAATTGAGTAGTACCATTATTATTTTGATATGCTAATTATTATTTTTTTCTGCGTCTTAAGTAAGTATATATAAGGATTAACTTGGTAAATAAATATATTACACATGCAGCAACAAGTGCAATGTGGGATATGGGTTCGTGAACATGACCTCCCCACAGGCCACATTGAGACTCTACAAGTCCTTCCACCTTCAAAATTGGGAGGTCTTCAACTCCAGAAAAATCTGTCAAGTTACATATGCCAGATTGCAGGTAATATGTATTCTGTCTAATAGATTATTATTATTATTATTATTTCGTGCTCTTTAATTTAATTGATTTTTAAAATTAATAAATATAATTAATGTTTTGTCTAATCAAGTAATTTGGTTATCAAATGTCAATATTATTCTTATTTAAATATATTGAAAATATGAAAGATAATCAAATTAAACGAGCATTTAATTAAAATATAAGGATAACACGTGAAATTAAGTTATTAACATTTAAAAATGATACTAGACTAAAAAAGAAACAATTTTAATTTTTCTTAAAAAAGACGGATAAAGAGGAATGGAGGGGCGAGCAGATCGGATATTTTAATGTTTTTATTCTTCTAAAATTCATGGATGGAGAAAAAGGGTGGGAAGATGGTGTAAAATGGTAAACAAATTTTTGTTTGATTTGGTTGGTGTAATAATGTAAATATTCTGGTTGCTGATAGAATTGTTTTGTTTTTGGAATTTTGTAATAATAATATTTGAAAAAAGGGGGTGGAGGCACTAAAAGAGCACTTCAGAAGCTCAAAATTCCCATGCGAGGGGGAGGAGTACATGCCTGTGGTATTCTCACCACCTCGAGATGGACGGAGATTAACTCAACCAGTCGCCATCGTTGCCAATAACAACAACGTTAATTCTCCTTTTCAATTTCTTCTTTCTCCTCCTGCCATCACTATCTCTTCTAATAGGGAGGAGGACTACTTGGCAGCGGCGGCGGCAGCAGCAGGAGGAGGCTCCATTAGTTATGATGATGATTATGTAATCAAGGAGGTGGAGGTGGAGGTGGAGGTGGAGGTGGAGGTGGGTAATGATATGATGATTCCGGAAAAGAATATCAAGTTGAAGGAGGATGTGAGAGAAATTAATTATGCTGAGGAGGAGGAGGAGGAGGAGGAGGAGGAGTAAGTATTGATATTATGGAGTATTAGTGATGATGTGAGTGGCGGCGGCAGCAGCAGTAGCGGTAGCACTATTCCAAACGGCGGCCACGAAATGGGAAAGTCGTAGCGGCTATATATATATATATATATATATATATATATATATATATATATATATATATATATATATATATATATATAATTAATATGAGTATTGGTATTGGTAGGTTTATACTTTGATAATAATAGTTGTCATTTGTTGTCAACTTTATTTGTTTCATGATTACTCCTAAATCTCATCTCTCATCTATCTTATAACAGAAGACCTGAGGAATTCATATATATATATATATATGTATATATTTAGGATGGGTGATATGATGAGATATTGATGTTGAAGATTGAGATGATCTGCCGGCAATGATCTTATACTTGTTTGTATGCAACCATCTCCTCCTCCTACTCTATATGATGAGCCACCGTTACGTACATTAGTAGTTTAATTGTGGAAGATAGCCAGATGGATGTTGTGATGATTGTTTTTTTAATACAAAATAGATCCAATATTATTACTTTTCCTCTTTTTATGCATCACTACAAACCTTGTTCACTTTTTGTTTTGTGGTAAACCACATTGGTCCTATATAGAATAATCAAGAAATTCAAATAATAATAATAATATTAATAATAAATAATAATATAATCAAACAAACAAAAAATAATAAAAACAATTTTGAAAACTTTAAGATAATTTAACAATTTTATTCATTTTTTACACATTCGTTTCTCTACAAAAATCTTAAAACAAGAAATTAAAAATAATATATTTTTTTTTACAAACAACTATTTTAAAACATTAATTAAAATTACTGCAGTGGGCAGTGATCGGCTATATATAATACTCTTTATTTTACGTGTTAAAGTTATAAACAATATAGATTCAGAAATATAACTATACCAAAATTTTAATATTGACTTTCTAAAATTTAATTTGTTGAAAAGGTGAGTTAGAAATAAATATGAAAAACTAATTATTTAATTTTTCATTGAAATCTATGATAGGAACAAAATTATATTCAATATTCCTAAAAAGAAAAATAAAAAAGGGACGGACTACGGAGGGAGCACTCGATCGGCAACCAAAATAAAAGTAAGACGGTCAAGAAAGAAACATACATTCTCTAGTTTTAAATTACTATAGTAGTATATGGTAATGTACCCGCGGTGGAGAATTAAGTGATGATTAAAATGTGAGTTTACAGTCTATTTTAACAAGCTTCTAACATTACTCATTTATCTTATTATTAGTATATGCATGTATACCAACAATTAAGGAAAGTTGTAGCAGCGTTCTACTTAATTCTGCCTTCCTAGGAAACCTATTAATTTGATGTAGCTATGTATGTATGTACGCAACATGTTGTAGGTACTTTCTGGGAAAAAATATTTACAGATCGAGAAGAGGAAAAAATATAAAAAATGCATGCAGAATAATTAGTTTAAATACCAGAGCAGTGGAGCATCCACTGGATCAAGGAATGTGCTTGGCATATCAGTATATATAAAGGGGTGAATCATTTCCTAGCTCGGTTCTCCATACCCGGATACCCCCACACCCCCCATCCACCACACACACAATGTATGTATGTATGTATGTATGCATATGATGAGGTGAGGGTACTATACTGGGTACGTGTATTGTAAGAAGAGTACGTAGTACTAGTGTAAGAGCATCATGTGAATGAGTTGTAAGTGATGGACAGCCACAGGTAATAAGAAAAATAAGAAGAAAACAATTGGGTGGTAAAGGGTTTGACCTTGCATTGAGAGCTACCATTCCAACCATGCATCATACTCACCAGAGCGAATGAGCGATGGCAGTTGCCAGAACCAAAAGCCTCCCACTCTCTCTCTCATCCTTCCATCTTATTGGATGCTCTGTGTAAAAGGTAAAGAAAGAGGGCGTGGCGTCAAATAAAGCATGCAAACTAACTAGCTCCTCTCCAAACTCCACTCACTTTAATTTTTGTCGTCATTATATATATATACAGTAAGGATAAAGATCATTCGATTCATTTTAAAAGGTAGTAAATACACCGTTTTCGTCGTGACATTTTTAAATACAACGCCAGCGTATTATATATATCCCTCAAAAATATATAATTTATAAAGAATATATATATATTATTTAAGGAGAATAATCCCCACCAAATATATATATATGTTTGGCTTAATATTTAGTATAAATAGAACGACAATTTCTTCAAATATATATAATTTTGTAGACGACGTTTGGAATGTGTGTGTTGACAAAACTTATACTAATAATTATATTTATTTACTAAACGCATGCAAAATGAAGGATAAAATACGAATGCTTCTCTTAATTATTTTTCTGCTGACGCTACTAGCTAACGCTACTCTTTCTAACCACCATTTTTTAACCACCATTGTTTTACTAGAAGTATTTCAATTGAATGCCAGCCGCCGGAGAATCTGTTTTTAGCCTAGCCCTCCTGCCCGCCCTGCCCGATCCCATCCTTGGGGGCTTTTTTCCCCCTTTTCTTTTAAATATTACTACTAGTACTAGTAGTATATAAAACAAACAAATTTTGTGCCAGCTGCCGGAGAATCTGTTTTTAGGCTAGCTACCTCCTGTCTCTCTGGTGATGTTAGGGGGTTTTGACACGTGGGCCACCTGATGTCTGCCACGTGGTCAGAATACCCAATCCTTTCTTTTTTGTGGTCCCCCCAAGCACTTGATATATGTACACAAACCTACCTCGTATTGTTGTTGGTGGTGTGCAGGTGCAGCCGGTCGTTAATATATAGAATGACTATAGTCATAGTCATTCTATAGGTTAATATGCTACTCCTTTTGTCCTTGAAACGAAACGATGAACAAAATACTCCATCCCTAACTTAATACTATAAGTTATTTTAGAAAAGTATTAAGTAAGCATTAATTGTTTAATTTTTAATATTATTACAAATATTAAATATAACTTCAGTTCTCTCATTATTCTTTACCAATAAATAAGAATAAAAAAAATCAAAATTTATATTTTGATATTTGTTTTAAAAATTTAATGGAATACTAGCTAGTAACATTTTTATAAGTTTGGGGTGAAAACCTAAACTTGTGTATAAAATTTAGGGTGCAAAAATTTTGGAAAGTAGACCGGACCGGACTGGACCGGACAAGCCTTTTGACATATCGTTTATCTTTGGGACTTGGGACAGTACTCCCTTGGGCATGCAGTAAGACGTGTGATTCTGTCTGCTTGCTTGCTTGCTTTAGTTATAGACGCTTTGTTTGGATGTGAGAATATATATCCAATGGAAAATGATTTTGAGAAAGGAAAGTAAATTAAGAAAATGCATTAATAATTCAATTCCGAGACTAGTTGTTAGGGTTTGAGGGATTGGTTTGACCAAAACCGATAAGTGGTCAAAGATTTGGGAACAGATAGCAAAACCACTATTCTATTCTAGTTAAACACGTAACTTAAAAACAGTGGCAATGCGTGCATAGCTTTTGAGTTAACCAAGGTCGCACGATTGTTTGCCCACTTGGATTCATTATTCCTTCGGTCGCACAAAAAATAAATTCCCTGGGACGACTGACCCATTTATAGTTTAACAATACTATTTACTACTATAACAAATACTGATCATCCATCCTAATATTTAATAATTAATATTATTTCTGTTTATATTTTAATTTTTAATATTCTACAGTTTAATATTATTACAGTTTAGTATTTCGTCCTAGTCAATTATTTTAAGAAAATAAGAATTAGTGATGTGGAGTTGATTGAAACGATTTATATATTTTAATTTATATAAAATGTGCACTTAAACATCTTTTAGCGAAAAGACAGATGGGAGTGTTTAATAAAAACAAATTAATTACTCCTTTGCTTGGCTTTGGTTTTATGAAGAAAAACAAATTCAAATAAGAAACAGTAGTAGTAGTATTAAAAATGACACCGCTTGGAGAGAGGCAGCTTTGGAAAGAACACTTTGTACGGCTTCTTGTCCCTCCCTGCCCTGGTTGTAGATTCCCATTATTTTCAAAGTTAAAAATGGATCCTGACAAGTCTTTACTTTATATGGGGCCTTTAATTCCAGCAAGCAAGACATCGATTTGAGAAGCAGTAACATTTGTGCTAGTATTTGATTGTGATGAAATACCTACCTGTGGCTGTGCCGGTCTATGTTATTAAGTCCAATTTATAGCTCTCCCTCCCTCCCTCCCTCCCTTCCTCCCATTCATTGTTAAGAAAACATATACAACATTGAATGTTTCAAATTTCTAAAAGAAAATACTACTATGTAGGTAGGTATTACCATATTCAGTCGACAGTCAGTAATAATGAAATGTATTTTATTATCATGGACAAAGAAAACTGATACATATTCATAATATGATATGACCTTTCCTCCTCCTCCTCCTCCGCAATCCACATACATAATTAATAATAGTATGGTTAACTAAACTTGAAGAAACAAGTAGACGACGACCTGTCTGTCTGTCTGTCTTATATATGTTTATGAGTCGGGCCTTTCAAAGCTCATCCTTTAGAGGGCCTTTTTTTGGGGGGTTATCGGCTGTCAACTTGATGGGGTAAGAGGCCTCCATGGCTATACCGCATAGCCCTTCTTCTGCATCGATACCACGTTGCATCCTTATGTAACCTTCTTCTCCCCATTCGGCCCCCCAAGAGTTTTTGACTATCCAGTACTTTGTCCCATCTTCATCTGCTGCTGCTGTTCCATAACCCACAATAGCCACCCCATGATCTAGCTCCGTTCCACATTCTCCACTATATACACCCTGCACTTTTTCATTCATTAATCTTTTAGTATGCTATATATGATGATTTTATACAAAATTTTTATTACCTCTTTGTAGAATTGCAAATCTGAACCCCCAGCATCAATAGCAACCGATACAGGCTGGTTTGCAACGGCTTTCATCAAAGCATTCTCATCATTTTCAGGTACATTTTCATGCCCATCAATCTTAACTACAGGAGCATTCATCTGTAATTCCAAATAAACATTTGTTTGCTTGCGTCAATATATTCGATCTAGCTTTTCAATTTCCAACTCACAATATATATACATATAAGAAACTGTATTAACTAACCTTTGATGCATCACAATTCCCATCTCTTGCTCTGTAAGGGTATAAACTCTCGGTTGTGACTCCACCACTTTGCTTAATGAACTCCAATGCGTTCTCCATTAATCCCCCATTGCAACCTTGGTTATCCGATTCACAATCAACCAGCTCTTGCTCAGATAAAGAGGTCAACTCATTTGTTTTTATTTTATTGATACCCTCCACTCCAACTATAGTTGAAAATGCCCAGCAACTACCTGTAACACTTCAAAATTTGTGAGATAAAATATCTCTTTCGCTTCGCAACATAAAAGAAAATTCAGACTGCTTATTTACCGCATTTGCCTTGGTCCTTGACAGGAGTGACTGCTCCTTGCTTCCTCCAATCAACGGATGGCGGCAGATGTATCGTCTTGCCATGCATGAATCCGGTCCTGCCACGACCTCCCTGGAGAGCCCTGTAGTGTTTGACTTTAGAACCACCAAAAGAGCTTCTGAACTCATGGCTGGTCATATCTGCAAACTTGTTGAGTTGCAACTTGTAAGGCTTGTTCATCTTGTTCACTTTTTGAATGTGATGCACATTAAACTTGAACACATTGAACCGCTTGTGCTTCTCCGTCAAGTCTCTGGAAACTGTGTGGTGGCTTCTCCACCTCTCGTATAACGCCCACAAACTTTCCTCTGATTCCAAGTCCTTTTCGCTCAACTCTATGCTCTTTGCCACCCCGGCAACCAGTGCCAGCAAAAGCGCAACCAACAAAACCTTTCCCATCTCCATTTAGCAATTACCCACCCTCACAAGATGAACTTTGATCTACCTAATTTTACAGGCATTAACACCCGAAAATATGAGATGTGAAGCAATTTGATATGATCTAGCAAGTATACGTAGCTTTATATAGAGTAAGCTCTCTGGTCTTGACAGTCTTGTAGCTTTTACAGAAGATAAGGGGAAAAGTAGAGTGTGCTGATATGAGGTTAGTCTGCTATTTTTAGAGGTGGCTTTGAAGATATATATTATGAGGGTTTATCTTGTGTACAGAAGGTGACAAAGTGGTTATATTGTTGGCCATGATTTCTTACAAGTAGGGTATGAAGTTTTCTGAAACTTTCAACGCCAACTTTTGCTGAAGGGGCATGTGAAAAAACAAAAAGAAAGCTTATAAAATTTGACTGTTAGAACACACTTTTTCAAAAAGTGGCTGAAGGGCATGTGAGTTGTTATATGATGGATTTTATTGTTCAAAATTTGTATTTATTTTAGGCCCTTTTTTGGTAGGGTATTTATAAGTTTCTTATAAAATTTGACTGTTAGAACACACTTTGTAGTAACTGACAATTACGTTAAGAAGTCAAGACTTGAAATTGGTTCATCAAGGGTAAATGGTCCAGAGAATCATTTAAGCAATCCCTTAACAGATCATAAGCCCTACTATCCTAAAAGTTTGATTGCATAGTTTGTATACTCAACTAGTAGTCCAAGGATTAATTATTCAGCTATGACATATTTGGAATCCTAAACAGAGATAATTTTATGATGAAAATCCACCAGAAATCATTCTTACGCATCATCTCTCATTGCTTCGTGTAAGAACTCAAGTCAAGCTCAGTGCTCCGTAGTATTGTGTAAGAACTCAAGTCAAGCAAGTAATTTTACTCTATCCAAATACTCCATGATTTTTTCAAAACTATTAAAACGGATTCTTCGTACTAGTTTCAAGTTTCAACTGTTTGGAAATTAGACAAAAACAAGAACAAGATTTTCAGAAATGTTTCATCACTAGATACAATGCGAGCAGTGAAAAAGAGAGGCATAAATTCTTGGCATTTGAAACATAACCATTTCAGAAACAGAAACACTGGTACAAATAATAATCAACCAAAATTAGTAATTCCAATTTTTCCATCTCAGACACTGTGTGTGTGTGTGGCTATCCAACTTTGGTGGATACATGTTTCCCAGACAACTTAAAGCAACCAAGGGAATTAGACTAGCTTAACTATCCCAAAACAAATTTTCCATTTGACACAGACGATCAGTATTTAGAAGATAATAAAATATGAATAGTCAGCAAAAATGTGTAACTTTTCCCTTTTCTGAAATCAGCATACTATGATCAATTCATGTATAAACCATATTAAACAAAGAAGAGATACCAAAAACCACATGCATTAGTTATATGAAGGTAAGTGTTACCATTCCAATGCCACATTTATTAAAATATGATAAATGGTTACAGATTTAACAAACTGCCTCCATAATCACATCTGGAAACCAGCTTCATATCTAGCAACTGCAGACAGCAGAATGCAGCGGATAAATAATACATACAATCTCATGAATATGACAATCATAATCATCATTTCGACACAGAATTCATATGTTATGAAACTGTTAATGCCAACGAGAATAATTCAAAAAACAAGCCTACGCAGAAAGTTCACAGAAATGAAACCAGCAGCAGAGAAAATTAGGCAAGAGAGTTCGTTTCTTTGGCTTGTTGCAACAACTCTTGTCTCATTCTCCTGATCTCCGCTTCCCTCTCCAATCTTTCTTTCTGCAATTACAAAACAAGTCCCTGTCTTAGTAGTGTAACTTCATAAAGCATTTCCATAATACAAATTTGCAAACTGCTCGAACTCAAATTAGGGGCAGTGAGGATGGTTGACGAGTGCATATTATTCATTTATTTTGATTCCATTATATTTAGTTTTATTGCATGTTTCATGTGTATATGAACTTATTAAGGTGTTTAATGATTTCAGGAAGAATTGAAGCTAAAATGAGGAAAAAGAGAAAATTGCAGGGTTTTTAGCATTAAGTTGGATGCATGGTCTAGGCTTGGGACTTGAATTTTATTGTAGAGCTCTTCTTTAGCTTTCCGGAATATTTTGAACCGTCCCAATCGGAGTTCATATGAAAAAGTTATGATCTTTTTACTAAACGGACGTTGAACCTCAAAATTTGGAAGTTGCAATTTACACAGTAGTCACTTGGAGCCTGATTTCGACCTTGATGCAGCCAGAATCTGTCAATTCTCAAAGCATGAAAGTTGTAGATCTCGTCGATATCTTCGTTTTGATAGGTAGCAAGCCCCGTAACTCCTCCAGGATCAAAAGTTATGATTGTTTTACCAAAGGACGTCGTAACAGGAAATATAAATTCGCCCCAACGAATTTGAGTAGGAAAATTGGGAAATCTTGGATTTTTGGAAAGTTTCTAAATGCAGATTTTGGAAGACTTCTACATGGAATTGGATTGATATTTCTATTAGCTTTAGGATTTCTTTTAGACTAAGATTTATTTCCAAATTAGATTCTATTTCTTTATGGAAACTAGTTATGATTTGTAATTCCTTTTAGGATTTGAATTTCTACTTCCTATAGGATTTAGGACTTTGTCTAGCACTATAAATAGAGGATGCTAGTCAGGATTTTAGTCATTCAATCATCTACTACATTCTCTCATCTACAACATTGGAGGATTGAAGACATGAGCTAAGTTCTTTTTATTCAGTTCTAAGGGATGTTGAACCTTATTTATAATTAATGGTTAATTGAGTATTCATTATTTATTCTTTCTCACATGAAATTCATTCTTGATGATCCGATTTAATTTCCGAATGCTATTTGGCTTAAGCGATTTGATTTTCGCAGGATTGAGTTGGTTAACAAATATCATATGCTAGATCAAGGAATAATATTACGTGTAATTGATATTGTTTCTAATCACAAGTAGTAATTAGTAATATCTGATTGTGGACAAGCTTTTGAGTATTGCTATGATTATCGTAAGACAAGTTAAACAATCCGAGAGCTTATGTGTTTGTTACTTGGAATAGTCTAATTCCTAGTTCTTAATCTTCGCTATTATATTAAATCTAGAGAGCTTATTCTAGGTTATATAATTGTTAGAATCTTGTGAAGAGCTTGTTTCATTGAAAGTGACAATATAAGGAGTTTTTAGAGAGCACATTGTTATTTACCAGGCTATTATTAGTTTATGAAGGATAAATAATGTTACACTTTATTAATCTATTGTTATAAAAGGTGATAATTGAATGAAGAATGAAGCTTTTTTATTTATTGTTTATTCTTATTAGTTTATTCTTGTTAATTTAATTAATTAATTCAAAATCCCATTTTCATTAGAAATCGTAGGATAAATATAGAAAAATCACTGTGGGATCGATCGATGCTGCTTCATATGTGCTAATTGTTTAAATTTGTAAAGTGAAAATGAGGTTAATTTAGGAACCAAAGCATGTATCTCCCAATTTGCCCCCCACTATGATTTTGTAGATTTTTTTTTACTACTTAGTATTCAAAACCATGAGGGTACAGTTTGTAGATGATGGAATTATTTATTTCCACATTACTTTTTTGCACTTTCTCAAACTGGCCAGTGGCACAAATCTCAAAAAAATAAAAATGATATTCGCCAAATGATTTGTTTAGCGATTACATGGTAGTCTAAGATGCACTAGATCCTAGACTAACATGCTGTGACTCGTTTGCAAGGTTCTCAAACTGGACTGTTTGCATATGCACTCTTATCCAATCCCATGGTTTTCGGTCAATCTAGCTTCTGAGTTGTGCATTTTATCTAGGCTAGTACACATATGATTACCAATAAGCACTTGGACGACTGGGAAAAACTCTCTTACCCTAAGGATTGGCATGGATGTTGTTTTCAAATAGTTGAACATTTTTAAGTGTTTTATTTAATGCACTAATCCTATCGCCTTACATCGTGTCTAAATGGAGCAATAAGCAATAGACTTACAAAGTACAATACTATTGAAACATTCTAAGTAGCAAGCTCAAAATCCACAAGATATATGATGAAATCATAACAAATCTCTACAATTCACCAGCTTGCAAGCACAAAATCCACAAGATATATGCTGAAATCATAACAAATCTATACAATTCGCTAGCTTGCAAATGAATTAGCAGAATAAAAAATATATTATTGTTCTTCAAGAAAAAACCCAGTAAATTCTGTTCCATATATTTATAATTTGTGAGTAACAATTTAGCCATATGAAATTATACATCAGATGAACACCATCTCTCTTTCTCCCTCTCAGTTTAGGGATGTCATTTTATTGATGATCTTAGGTAAACCACGAGAGATACAGTCGGATCTATCTTTGAAACTGGAATTGGTGGAGGTTAAAATTTAAAGATAATTCAGTCAATCCAAAAAGAATGAAGCTGTTGTAAATGTTTATAGGGCAAAGCAAGCAAGGAGATAGGCTATTCAAATTTAGCAAAAAAAAAAGAAGCGAGCAAGCAGGGAGAGAAGGGAAAAGGGGAGGAGAGGGAAAGGTACCTTTTCGTCTTGACGGAGGGCGATCCAGACGTGGACCTTATCCATGGTTTCCCAGAAAACAAAGGCACCCAGCGACATAGCGAAGAACGTACCTACTTTCACCATTCTCTCTCCTTCTCCTTCAATCGAATGGTGGCCTGGCCTGCGAGAGTGCGTTTTGCGGTGGACAGTGGAGAGACTAAAACGACTGCGTTTACGTACGTCAAATTAAAAAAAATTACGCATTAATTCAGATTGGGCTCGTAGAATAGCAGCTAGTATTTATAGGTAATAAATAGTTAAATAGTACTATCAAGTGTAGAATTTATGTATCAATAAAAATATAAAAAAAAAAGTTAATTGTAAAAATGAAATGAATGAATTTATGTATCAATAAAAATATATAAAAAAGTTAATATAAATAAAAATATGAATGAATTCTAACAACAAATATATTCTTTTTCGCTGCCGGAGAAATAATGCTGTGCCCTATTAATATTTTCTCAATTTGTTCTAAAATTATAAATACATATGAAAAAAAAGAAGATATTATTCATCTAAGAATATCAATCTTAAACGTCGCCTTAGAGTTTCGAACTCTCGCCCATGTACTTAGCAGGCACACGCCTTAACCACTCGGACAAAGAGACATCTTCAAGCTATGATCCAACTTTCAATTCTAGTTCGTTACACGTAAGTAGTAGAGAAGTGTAGTTCACTTCGGCAAGCTTGTGAAGAATTTATTCGGTCACATTAATATGTAGTGCGAAAACCTCTCAGAAAAGGAAAGTAGTAATGCAAGTAAGAAAAAAAATACTTTAATAGTTATTGAATAAATTTTCATTCATAACATAATTTCTCATTTTTTGCTACTTTTATTTGTTTGTTTGTTTGTCAAAATAATTATTTCTTGAAGTTGAGATGGTATCAACTTTTGTTGCAATGTAAATCACCTTCCTCCGTTTCTCATTTTGCAATGTTTCTCCAAAAAGGAACTGATGATGTCGGTAGAGTCTTGGACAACGGTTCTTTGCTCATCCGTACATGCACAAACGTGCTCGGGCCTCTGCAAATATTAATGAATAAGACAAAGAAATAAATGATGAATATGTTTTGTTTTCAAATGTAAAAAGTATCAAACCCCATTCTACCATTTGAGACCCCTCTTTATAATCTTACTACTCTTGCCCTTTTGGCTTTTGGGTTTGTCCATTCAAGTACAAAAATATGGGTATGGGTATGGCAGAAGACATCCTTTCACTTGACGTCCACACGACTTGAGATACAATTATGTGAGGCCCTCGGACAAGAAGTGCTCCCTTACTTCTCTAACACGTTTCTTTCCGACGATTCATGGGCCTGGACCGATATGTTGTGGGCTGGACCACTTGGATCTATATTCTAACGAGAACCCGAGAAGTGCAATATATGATGCATGCTATCATCAAATCAAATCATGTCAATCTTGAATTAAGCATGTTATCGTATTTAGATGAATCCAATTTTTGTAGATTAACACGATGGAGTGAACCCAGTTCCGGCCGGCTAGTTAGGTTGAAGCCAATTATAGCCGAACTATTTGTCAATCAAATCCCATTTCCACCTTTCATTTTTACTACTAAATTGAACTTGGAATCAGGTGTGCCTGCCTTTACTTTGACATTATCCCACAAAACAAAAAGCAATCAAATTCATTACATAGAGAAGAAAACTAAGAAAAAGAAGTGAAATTACATACCACTCCTCTAATAAGAGTAACATAACATGCTGGATATATGTTTGTACTTTGTAATAAAACAAAGCAAAAAATTCTCAAAGATTCATTGTAATCATAGACATAAAACAGATCTTAAGAAAATATACTATTAGTGTCAGTAAGGTCCCACCCCACCTTTTATTCCTTTAAAACTGATATTCAAAGGAGGAGAACCAATTAGGAAAAATGGGAGAGAAACCAACAGGGCTGTTGCATACAATTTTCAAGTACTCTGACTCCAAGGATATGCTGTTAATGTTACTCGGATCACTTGGATGCTTTGCAGACGGATCGTCCACGCCTTTGATCATGCTAGTCGTCAGTGCCATTATGAATAATTATGCTGCTCATTCTTCCTTAACCCTCCATGAAATCAATAAGGTTTGTTCCCAGTGCTTCATAGCTATCTGTAATTTTCTCTAATACATTTAAGGAATTCATGCTCATTTCTGTTGCTCACTCTATGTGCTATCATAACAGGATTCCTTGGACTTCATCTACGTCGCCATCGTAGTGGGCCTCGGCGGGTTTCTAGGTGAGTATATGTAGGCACCTACAGCTCCTTTATCTGAATACCACCACACATTTACATGGTGCATAAACAGGTTTCTTCAGACTTCCCTCTACGTATACATCATGTTGGTTGCAATGAGTCATTCTGCAAAATCATAGCGTATATATAATGCAAACTGTTATGACAAACTATGGCAAACACAATACAGACGAAAATCAATTGAGAACAGAGTGATTCGACTGGAAATATCTCATCATTTGACCTTATTCATGTAACAGAAGGATTATGTTGGGCCCGCACTGCTGAGAGGCAAACTTCTCGCCTGCGCATGAAATATTTAAGCTCAGTGTTAAGACAAGATGCTAGTTTCCATGACAAACCACGAGGAACTTCAACAACATATCAAATCATATCTAGTGTGTCAGCTGACACTCTCATCATTCAAGGTGTTCTAAGCGAGAAGGTCACCTTCATAACCTCTTTCAGCCAAATCATTATATCTAAATCATCTATTTTTACATCAAATACTTGCTAAAAAAAAATCATTGATGCAGCAGATTCCAAACTTCCTTATGAATATAGCAACATTTATCAGTTCTGAAGTTATAGCTGTGTATCTCTGCTGGAAGCTGGCAATTGTTGCCATACCAGCGCTATCTCTAGTGATCATTCCAGGAATCATTTGTGGAAGGCAGCTAGCTGAACTTGGGAAGAAAACACAAGAAACATATGGAGTTGCTGGCGTTACAGCAGAGCAAGCATTTTCATCCATCAAAACTGTATTCTCTTATGGCGCCGAGAGTCAAACTGAAAGAAGCTTTTCAGCAGCATTAGAACGAAGTTTGGAGCTTGGGATCAAACAAGGGATTGTGAAGGGCGTTGCCATAGGAGGCGTCAGCATAGCTTTTGTTGTCTGGTCTTTCCAAGCCTGGTATGGCAGCATCCTAGTGACTGAGAAGGGAGCAATAGGTGGAAATGTCTTCACAGCAGGGGTTTGCATTGTCGTAGGAGGACTGTAAGTCTAGAATTTATGACTATATTGGTGATACTTTCTTTCATGACTAATGAATAAACAGTTTATTCATGAAAACCAATTAACATCAGTCAAGATATTGCTTCCTATAGATGTATCAAGTAAAAATAAACCAGCACAAGTTTAGCAATAGATATCAAAGGCAAAAAAGATTACTAACATTATGGCGCCCAAATAGGTCCATTCAAATTACTGAAAACCGTTAAATCATATACTCCTCTACATTTTCTTCAAGAAGAGTCCCACAAGACACTGGAACAATATTGTCATTCAACTATTGTTGCATCAAAATAAATATATTACTTCCGAGCCTATCAACCAAGTATAATTTATATTACTAAAAGACAATGCGTACATGCTTTTCAGAGCTCTTGGGGGTTCCCTGGTCAACATTAAGTTCTTCACGGAAGCAGCAACATCTGCATCCTTAATAGCTGACATGATCCAGCAAGTCCCAACCATAGATTCTGCTGATAAAGAAGGCAAGATAGTTGAAGATGTTACTGGAGAATTGTGGTTCAAGGATATTGATTTTTCATATCCTTCAAGACCTGAGAATATGGTACTCCAAAATTTAAGCCTCAGAGTGATGGCAAGTCAAACTGTAGGATTAGTAGGT
Organism: Panax quinquefolius; assembly: GCA_020205615.1. Taxonomy (NCBI): domain Eukaryota; kingdom Viridiplantae; phylum Streptophyta; class Magnoliopsida; order Apiales; family Araliaceae; genus Panax; species Panax quinquefolius. Next base: position 176,665 of record CM035151.1, read on the forward strand.
GCCAGTGGTTCAGGAAAATCCACATTAATCTCTTTGCTAGAACGATTTTATGATCCAACTAAAGGTGAAATTCTCCTGGACGGGATTGACATAAAAAAACTTCAACTACATTGGTTACGGTCTCAGATAGGTCTTGTTAGTCAAGAGCCTGCACTCTTTGCAACCTCCATTAAAGAAAATATCATGTTTGGGAAAGCAGGTGCCACAACAGATGAGGTTATTATTGCAGCTAAAGCTTCAAATGCACACAACTTCATCAGTCAACTACCAGATGGCTATGATACACAAGTAAGTCTTGAGAATTTTGCCTATAAATTATCCTTAATTCAATTTCAGAGCTGAAAGTAAACAAATTTTAGTATAGATTCCACCAGGATGTTGAAATTTTAGAACATATTAAAGTCTTTATCTGTATGTTTTGTTCCAGGTGTATCGTATATATCTGGATAAAAATATTCACCCATAGTCTTTATTCTCCTTATTGATTAATTCTATAAGTAGTTTAGTTTCAAAAGTGTACAAAAGCTTCCAACTTTCTGTAAGTTTGATATGTAAATATACGCAAAATATGACATACATCAATAAGTATTCTTGAAATGGCCAATGTACTGGAATAAAGTGAGAACTGCTAGTGGCAGTTTTTGAGTCTCTACCCTGTAATGTTATATCTCGTTAGAAAGATAAATGATAGGTGAAAAGTCAAGTTACAACAGGGAGCTGATGCCCAACTATTTTCATTTGTCATAGGTTGGTCAGTTCGGAACTCAAGTGTCTGGAGGTCAAAAACAACGGATTGCCATTGCAAGGGCCTTACTAAAGGACCCAAGAATCCTGCTGCTTGATGAAGCAACAAGTGCATTAGACTCCCAGTCAGAGAAATTGGTGCAGGATTCTCTGGATCAGGCCTCCATGGGGCGGACAACAATTATGATTGCGCACCACCTCACCATACTTCGTAAAGCTGACTTAATAGCCGTCCTACAGTCCGGAAATGTAGTACAATATGGTTCTCATGCACACCTTCTCCAGAATGAACATGGAGCATACTTCAAAATGGTGCAGGTTCAAAAAAAATCACTTAAAGACGATGAACTTTCCGTAACAATAGATGATAAAGACATGCAAGATATCACGGTTGATGCTCAAGTAACAACTGAGCAATCAGAAAACTCATTTGATCAAGAGATCAAGAATGAAAAATATCAAGAAGATAATAACAGCATTCCGTCTCTATGGTGTCTATTGCAAATGACAGCCCCTCAATGGAACAAAACTCTTCTAGGTTGTGCTGCTGCTTTTGGATTTGGAGCCATTCAGCCCATACATTCGTACTTTATGGGTGCACTCCTCTCCGTCTACTTTCTCAATGATCAGAGTGAGATCAAGAGACAGACCAAAATATACAGCTTCACCTTCCTAAGCAATGCTTTTTTTATGTTAATCACCAGTGTGATTCAACACTACAGCTTCGGATTTACAGGGGAGCACCTAACGAAACGAGTGAGGGAGAAAATGCTAGCAAAAATCATGACATTTGAGGTTGAGTGGTTTGAACAAGAAAACAACACAAGTGGTGCCGTTTGCTCAAGATTAGCCACAGAGGCAAATCTGTTCAAATGCCTCGTAAGTGATAGATTGTCATTGTTGGCCCAAGTATTCTCTGCAACCTTTTTAGCAGTTACCATGGGTGTGATATTGTCCTGGCGAGTTGCAGTTGTAATTATCTTGTTGCAACCACTCATCATTGGCTCCTTTTATGCCAGAGGTGTCCTTATGAAGAGAATGTCGAAGAAAGTCTTAAAAGCTCAAAATAATAGCAGTGGTTTAGCAAGTGAGGCTCTTAGGAATCACAAAACCATTGCAGCTTTCTCAGCTGAGGAAAAAATCATGATGCTTTTTGAAGCTACACTAAAGGATCCTAAGAGAGAGAGCAAAAGGCAGTCTTGGTATGCTGGACTGGGTTTACTTACTTCACAGGTCCTAACAGTTATTAATACTGGGGTAGTTTTCTGGTATGGAGGAAGATTGTTATACTATAAAAAGATCACATACAAGCACCTTTTTCAGACCTTTTTTATATTGGTCACCACAGGAAGAGTTATAGCAGAGGCAGGAAGTATGACATCAGATCTATCCAAGGGCATCGATGCCGTGAAATCAGTATTTGAGATTCTGAATAGAAAAAGTAAGATGGAGCCAGATGATCTAGATGGGATTAAGCCAGAAAAGATCAAGGGAGATGTAGAACTCAGTGACATTTTCTTTACTTATCCGTCAAGGCCTAAACAAATGGTACTTCGGGGTTTAAACCTCAAAGTTAATGCTGGAGCGACTGTTGCATTGGTTGGAAAGAGTGGGTCTGGAAAATCAACCATCATTAGTATGATAGAGAGATTCCATGACCCAATGAAAGGGATAGTTAAGATTGATGGAGTTGACATAAAATTCTATAACCTAAGAGCTCTGAGATCGCACATTGCACTAGTCAGCCAGGAACCCACTCTTTTTGCCGGTACTATCCTTGACAATATCAGCTATGGAAATGAGAATGCTAAAAATGAAGCTGAAATCATTGAAGCTGCATTGCTTGCAAATGCCCATGAGTTTATAAGGTGAGATATTGTAAGTGTTAACGCCAAGATCTTTTCCCACGTCCCAATCACCAAGACGCGTCCGATATCCTGCACAGTTCAACAAGTCAACACCAAAAGCAGCGGCTTGGACCGTCAGAGGATAGCTTCCGTGAAAGTCGATGTCGGCGATCATGAGGTTAACAATGGAGAAAATAATATCTAATGCGAGAGAGAATAATCATATGATTGTATGTGTAATGTTTTGTTACTTACCTCCTTTGTGATCCTAGCCCCACACGCATCTCCAATCCGGTTCTGCCATCGTATGCCACCCATCACCTCCCGACACCTTTTCCCCACTCCGGTCATTTGGTAGAAAGTATATATAGCCTACTTTACTCACCTGCTACCACTCTCTGCGATCACGGTCATTTGAGTCCCATCCTCATTAATACCCACGAGAAGGTGGTGGGACATAGTAGTCGACTATTATTTGGCATAATGATTACTGGTCAAAGTTAGGTTAAGTGATGATTTGTATAATGGGCCGATTGATGACTAAGTTTCAAATAAATGAAATGACCCAAACGACCGGATCCAATCGAAAGGACCCAACGAAATAATAAAGTAATTGGGCCCAAATCATTCGGACCAATCAGGACAAGAGTAACATAATCCAAGGGAGGAGCCCATTAAGTCTGGCCCAATAAGGAAAAGGATTATGACCCAACATTGTCCCCTAGTCTTTTATTGAACAGGGTGTTTAATGAAAGACTATAAACAGTATAGGCCCATGATATAACGAATTATGATAAGTCACAAGAGGTCCAAAGTGAAACTCACCAAAGCCCAACAAAATCGGTCCAAATTGATATCAGAAATAGAAATGGGAGGCCCAATAGACATAAGTCCACTCCGGTTAAGATATTTAGACCCAAAACCGGACGACACCTCTTCCAATTCACCATCATTCTTTGTGAATTAAATGTGCCCTCCCTCGATTACCGTATGTAAATCACAAGATAAAAGATAAACTTTACCAATTTTGACGGTTTTACACCGCCAATTTGAAATTTGAACCTTTGAGCTTTCTTCTCCTTCCCGTAACTTCCTCTCTGCATTTACTGAAATCTCAACAATGGTGATTTGTGAACTCTAGCCAAAATTCTCCCCTTGGCGTGACTCCGTTTGAAGACCGCTTCCCCAATCAAACCCTAACCAAGAGGGTTCGAGTTCAAACCCCTAATCTACAACAACCATGGGGGGAAATCCGCCTCTGATCCCTTCTTCACCACCTTCCGACTTCTTCAAGGACGGGGAACAGTTTTCCCATACCAACATCCCCTCCACCGTCACGGAATCTGAGTTACGTATCCTCCGGACTCGCTATCAGATTTTGGATATGTATGCTATAAGGGCTCCCGCTCCTGAAGAAACGCATGTATCCGGTGACCGGATGGTTGGGTCATTATGCTATCTTTTTCTGGAAAAGAGGATTCGCCTACCCCTCCATGCTTTCGTCGTTACCCTCCTAGGGTTCATAGGAGTGGGTTTTGCCCAGTTGGTTCCCAATTCCTATATCCACATCCTGGCATTCATTGCCTTCTGTAATGAATTAGGGATTCCTCCCTCTGTCGACATCTTCTTCACCCTCTTCTCTGCCGGTAGGTCCCGAGAACGAGGTTTCAAAATGTTGAGCAAACAATCTCCTCGACCCAACACCAGATTTGAGAGGAGACCCCTGATGGATACTCCTTCAAACAACAAGGGTTGGCACGAAAAATAGTTTTTTGTTACGGGACCCGAAATCTCTTCTCTTCCAGATTGGACTATCTCTGATCGGGTCTCTGCTGACTTTGGAGATATCTCCGAAGAGCGTGTGAAGGAGATGGAAGATTTTTTGAAGAAGATTCCTCCAAAGGAATGGAGTTTTACACTTCTGACCAAGCAAGCCTGGCTATATGACCACAAATGTAAGTTTCGAACAACTTTGTAACACAATTTTTGAGATATCTAAGTGATACGGGTTCTGATACATGGTTTTTTGCAGTGTCTTTGATCAAACCAACTTCTTCGGAAGTGAAAGAACTGGAAGACTTTTTGGCAGGGAAGAATACGGATGCGAGTGAAGAGCATCCGACTGAAGAATCTTCCCGAGCTGATCCCCTTGTCACTAATCCACCAACTATTTCTCTTCAAAATGATGAACCCCAGACTGATGAGCCCAATGTACCCGAAGAATCCCTCAGACCCCACCGAAGGAAAAGATCCGCCAAGAAATCCAAATCCACCCGGTAGGAAACAAATCCACGAAAGTGATCCTAAGCAAACTCGAAGCAATCCCACTGGCAACCCCGCGATCCAACCCTATTCTCGCACCTTCCGAATCTATCCCGATGAAGAGAAGTCTGCTTGACATACCTTTGCACGATCGGGCAAAGGTTCTCCGTGTGAAGAAGATAAGGACGAAGATAACCCCCCTGACTGCCGAAGAGCTCCGAGTTCCCTCGTCTTCGGCTGACATCCCTCCAATAGTCCAAATTGAAATTCAAGTGCCTGATGATGAACCGATCGGATCTGTCCCCATCTCATCCCGAAAAAGGAAACATCCATCAGATATCCATCCAGGTTCATCCTCTGCACCTTCACCGATCCCCAAACCCCTCCCGTTTCGGTCTCCTTCTCCGGAAAATATATATGTGGACCCTCGCTTGATTCATGAATCAATCCATACCCTCTCCTCCAAGACACCGACTTCGAATTTCAAAGATGACGCTTATGGCCTCTCCAACCATGTGGCCTCGATTTAATGCGTTAATTTTTCCTTTCAACTGTTTCGACGCCTTCGTGGTGAAACCAAATGACCATCGATTCGGGAACAGTTTGAGCGGGATTTACTTAGCGAAGGCATGAGCTACCTGGCGAAGGTAAACAGTTCTCTCCTTTATTTTCGTATTTATCTTCATACTTATACATCTGAAAACTGATCAAATAATACTGGACATGCATAGGCGAATGCTTTGTTCGGGCGTCTGCGTCCGAAGTCCATCGAGGCTGAATCCGAAGAAGAGGCACTGAGGAAGGAGAATGCCATCTCGAAGTGCGCTTTGGCTCGGGGAAAGGACTTCAACGTGAAGGCGTTCTTCATACAAATGAAGGACTTCAGAAAGAGTTGGCCCAAGCTAAGGGAGATGTGAAGGCATCCAATGAAGAACTAAAGTCAACTAAAGCACAGTATGAGGAGATCGTCAAAATGAATGTTGACTTGGTTCAGAGGAGCGAAATAAGGATGGAGAAGATCAAGGAATTAAAGGCTGATGCTAAGATCTTGACCAAGACGATCCAAAAACTAGAGCTGGCAGAAACTCGTCATCTAAATAAGCGCCAAAAGCTTGAAGAAGAAATCCGAGAACTCGAGGCTCTTGAACCTTTGGGCCTCCTCTAATGAGATGACCTTCGCAAACAAATCTGTGAAGAGTATCGGAACTCGGATGAGATCAACGGAGAGATCATGAAGATATACTCTGAAAGCTATGAGCTCTTCCAGAGTCGTGGCAAGGAGAAGCTGATTGCAGCTAACGTGGATCCATCCTTGCTCGACCCTTCAGATGACGAAGATGGCGCCTGAAGCGAATGCTCTTGTTTTCCCTTGGTTCTATTAAAGAATATTTATGAAGATTTCTGTTATTTTTCTTTCTTTAATTTATAGGACTTGTAAAAATTTTCTAATATTGTAATCAGATTAAATATTAATGAAATGTGGTTTCATTCCTTATGACTTTGGTGCATTTATTTTCTGCCAATACTTCAATATTAATTCAACTGGAAAGATGCACAAACTCTTTCATGGACTCAACTCAAACTATTAATTAACAACTAAGCATGTCATATAACAGATAAGATGAAGTTAGGGAATGAGACATTCCGAACTCAACAATTAGAAAAAATTTAGGTAATAAAGTAATAAAGTAAAGGGATACTTATTAGTTACCGAAGTGTGAGACAGATCTGCTTCATTGGGAATTTGTTTACCCCAAAAGGCCTAACAAAACCAAAAGATGACATTTGTCTACCACGAAGGGCCTGACGAAGTCTAAAAAATGACAATTGTCTACCACGAAGGGCGACAAGTGCGAAGGCAACGTGCCTACCCCGGCCTACCGATAAGGTCTGAAGTGTCGACAATTGCCTACCACGCAGGGCCTGACAACGTCTTAAGGATGACACTTGCCTACCACGAAGGGTCTGACAAGGTCTAAGTGTCGATAATTGCCTACCACGCAGGGCCTGACAACGTCTTAAGGATGGCGTTTGCCTACCACGAAGGGCCTGACAAACCCATAAGGTCCCCCTGCCATTAAGGCTACCATCGAATGGTCAACGAGTCCCCCCGAACCTCCTTACACCACTGTACTGATCAGCAACGAAGACAAGATTTGTTTGAGAAAAAAGGGAACTTTTATTGATGATGACGTAAATATTTACAGACTTTCGATGTACTGACATCGTTTTTACTGAAAGTACTTCCTAAGCATGCCAGCGTGCCAAGTATTTTTAATTGCTGACCCGTCTAATGTCTTCAACCGATAAGTCCCCGACTTGACGCTTGATGATTTCATACGGTCTTCCCGGTTTTGGTATCGCCTTTCCCAAATTCTGAGGTGTAGATGCTTCGGCTTCTCTGAGGACAAAATCTCCTACTTCGAATCTGCAAAACTTTACCCCCTTATTATAATATTTGGCCACTCTTCACCGATAAGTCGCCAATTTGATTAAAAAGGTGTTTTCTCGACTTCCTCAAGCAAATCAAGATTGGCCTTGACCCTTCCTCATTGTAGATCTCTTTGAATCGACTAACCCAAGACTTGGAGATCCAATTTCAACTGGGACTAAGGCATCGATTACCTATAGACGGTCTGAAGGTGAATCCCGTCAGTAGTCCCCTGAGTAGTTCGATAAGCCCATAACACGCTAAGTAGCTCTTACCGCCATCCGCCTTAGCTTCCTCCAATCTCAAGCTTGATCCCATTTAGCGATTACATTGGTCACTTCAACTTGTCCTTTTGACTGAGGATGAGCTACTGAAGTCTTTCTGTACTGGATACCCAGTTCTTTCAAAAATGTTTCAAATTTCGATCCCATAAACTGACGTCCGTTGTCCGATATTACTACCTTAGGAATTCCGAAACGAAATACTACTGATTCTTTCAAAAATTTCAAGCATTCCTGTTCCGTTATTAACCTAAGTGGCTTTGCTTCTACCCATTTGGTCATATAGTCGATGGCAACTATAACAAAACCGACTTGACCTTTTTGCTTTCGGTAGTGGACCCGAAGATATCAACCCCAGATAAATGAAGGGTATAGGAGATAAGATCGAGTATAGCTCTTCTGGTGGCTGATGTGGTAATGGACTGTTGAGTTGGCACTTCTCGCACTTCTTGACGTATTCAGTCGCTTCCTTGAAGATGGTAGGACAGTAGTACCCTTGACGAAGTACTTTATAGGCTAATGACTTAGCCGCCATATGGTCGCCACAGATGCCTTCATGTACTTCTCGGAGAGCATATTCAGCTTCAGATGGAGTCAAACATTTCAGTAGTGGAGACGAGAAAGCTCTTTGAAACAGATCCCCATCAATCAGAACAAAATTAGCACTCTTATACTTGATTTTCTTGGCTAGCATCCGATCCGAAGGTAAGACGCCATCTGCCAGATACTCTATATATGGAGTCAACCAGCAGTTGGTTCGGTCAACGCACATCACCAATTCATGATGAACACTAGGATGTTGCAAAATTTCTAAGTAAACCGACCCATCAAAGACGTTAACATCCGTAGTGGCTAATTTGGAGAGTGCATCAACAATGGAATTGTTATTATGCTCGACCCCCTGAAACTCGTAGGATTGGAAATATTGAAGCCGTTCTTTCAATTCTGCCAAATACTTAATCATTCTTGGGCCTCGAGCTTCGTACTCCCCAGAGAATTGCTTAACGACTAACTGAGAATCACTGAAGATGACTATTCTCTGCACTTCAAGACTCTTTGCTAGTCGTAATCCTGCGAGTACCGCCTTATACTCAGCTTCGTTATTCGTCGCTTTGAACTGAAATTTGATGGCCTGCTGCACCTTGAATCCCTCTGGACTCGTCAGAATAATCCTCGCCCGCGACGTCGTGGTAGAAGACCCATCTCGCATCTGGCGTCTACGAACTCGCCTATTTGAAGAAGCGTAATTACTCTATCGGATCCTTGACACGCCACAACTTCATCGACTTTAGAAAGCGAGCATTCAACTACAAAATCAGCCAAGGTTTGCCTTTGATGGCGGTTGGGGATGATATTCAATGAAAAATTGGGACAACTCCATCGTCTACGTGCAGCCTAATCTCCCCGATACCTCGGGTTTGCCCATAATCTTCTTCAAAGATCGATCTGTATACTATTACCAATCTACCGGAAGTATTGCCTAAGCTTTCGACTAGCAGTTATTAAAGTAAAAATAAACTTTTCGATGTTTGGGTACCTTGTTTCAGTATCTTGAAGGACATGGCTTACATAATAAACCGGGTGCTGCTTACCCCCAACTTCACGCACCAAAACTGCTCCTACCGCCAACGAACTAGCTGCTAAGTATAAATATAGAGGCTCAGCAGGAGCGGGCTTCACCAACAAAGGCGCCGAAGATAATTAGGACTTGATGCTCTGAAAGGCGTCCTCACACTCTGAAGTCCATTGGAACGTCTTTGCATTCTTCGGCCCTTTCAACGTATCAAAGAACGACAAACATCTTTCTGCCGACTTGGACATGAACCTCCTTAAAGCTGCAATCCTTCCAGTCAGACGTTGAACATCTTTAAATGACTGAGGAGTCTTCATGTTCAGGATCGCTTGAATCTTCTCTGGATTGGCTTCAATTCCTCTCTGACTGACAAGATAACCCAGAAATTTGCCAGCCCCTAGACCGAAGGTGCACTTAGTGGGGTTCAATCTCAAGTTGTAATGACGAATTGTCTGAAAGCATTCTTCTAAATCATACGGATGTTTATGCACCAACATGCTTTTGACAATCATGTCGTCCACGTATACCTCCACATTCTTGCCCAGCTGATATCTGAAGACATGATTCATCATCCTCTGGTATGTGGCTCCGGCATTGATGAGGCCGAAAGTTATTTTCTTATAGGCATATACCGAACGATGCGTAATGAACGCCGTCTTCGGTATATCCTCTTTACACATGGAAATCTGATGATATCCAGAGAATGCGTCCATGAAACTTAACAAAGCATACCCCGAAGTGGCATCGATGAGTTGGTCGATGTGGGGCAGCGGGTAGAAATCCTTTGGACAAGCTTTATTTAGATCGGTATAGTCGATGCAGACTCGCCATTTACCATTTCGCTTACGGACCAAAGACCACATTTGCCATCCACTGCGGGTAGTCGATCTCAAAGATGAAGTCAGCTGCCAACAGTTTTGCAATCTCTTCATCGATGATCCGCTGACGTTTAGGTGCAAAGATCCTCCTCTTCTGTCTGACTGGTTTCTTTGATGGGTCCACTTCCAACTGATGCTCAGCGATATCCCTGCTTACTCCTGGCATATCTTGAGGTTCCCATGCGAAGATGTCAACATAGCATCTCAAGAGCTCCATGAGGTTCGTCCGGAGAGGTTCCGGCAGACCTGAATCTATTTTTACTGTCTTGTTTACCTTGCCCGGGACGAGCTCTATCTCCTCTGTTTCTTCAGCTGGCATGACCAATGGTTCAGAACTACTCTCTGTGAAGGATTCGATCTCTATTGCTATGGTCTGCTTTTGCTTCGATACCCCCACTCCCGAAGTGATCCCAGCATTTCTATAACACCTTCTGGCCAGATCCAAATCCCCTTTCACCTCACCAACCCCATGAGCCGTAGGAAATTTGATTTTGAAATGAGGAATTGAGGTCACAGCTTGCAAAGTAATTAAAGTCGGCCTTCCCAAAATAGCATTATAAGCAGAATCTACATGCACAACATAAAATTTGCAAATAATTTCTACATGTTGAGGGGTCGTTCCGAAGATGACTAGTAGTTTAATGGTCCCAGCCACCTTGACCGGATCGTTACTAAAACCATACAAAGGAGCCTCCTGCCCTATCTCCATCTTCCGCCCGTCTAGGTGCATCCTCTGATAAGCGTGGGCATACAGAATATCTACAGAAGACCCATTATCTACCATCATTCGCTTCATATCCACCGAACCCACTTCCGCAGTCAGTTCGATGACTTTCGAAGGGTAATCTTCATCAGTAAAGGAGATTACCGTACTCGAATAAGGTCTGTCAGTCTTCGGGAAGGTACCCGCCACTGACATGACCGAATCCAATCCAATAACCGACGCTTCTTTCCAACGAAGTTTGCGGAAGTACCCCAAAGTGATGACATCTATCACATGCCTTGCAGTCGTTCAGTAGCCGCAACGCTTGCTAAAGCTGGTTGAGTTCTTTGGAACATGTCCTACGTCTGCTTTGTTGATTAGTTCTAGTAGCCATATACTGAATTAAAGCCCCACTTTGTACCTTTCTTTCAATGAAGTCTTTCAAACTAGCACAGTCGTTCGTATCGTGACCCGAAGCTTGATGGTAATCACAATACTTACGAGAATTCCCTTTTCCGGGCCTAATGTTATCCCGAGGTGGCTCAAAGATAGGTTGATTCTTAATCTGATCTAAGATAACAGCCCTACCTGTGTTGAGTGTTGTGTACGTCCTATTCACTCTCTGAGCTGGAGCGGACGAATGTCCTCCACCCTGTCTCCAATTATTGTATTTTTTCGACCCGCCTTCGTAGCGGTCTTTATTCCCTTCATTCTTCTTCTGGTCTCCATCGGTTCTGTCCCGATCTATCTCCCTAAGCCGGTCTGAAGAAGGACGTTTGAGGCTGTCCATGGCTTCCTCCACCACGATATAGCCTTCAGCTTTGTCGAAGGCTTCAGCGAGACTCTTCGGGTTATGAAACATTAACTTCTTCACCAACTTCTACGATTTGACCAAATCTAACCCATTCGAAATAGTCCAATGACTTGTAGATCGTTCAGGTCCATCACACTGGTCGATCGCTTTCACAGGAACCGCTTCACATATTGGCCCAAAGACTCATTCGAATCATTGTCGAACTGAGCCAACGAACGGTTGGTTTTCCCTTCTTTTGTTGCTCCGGCGAGCATGAAATTTCTTGCACATATGCGCCAAGATGAAATTGAATCAGAGGGCAAAGTCCCCATCCATCGCCGGGCATCCTTTACGGCGTTGTGACAAAAGTATGGCACTTAGCAAAGATCGCTAAAGTCATAATAATCCATGAGTCGGTCGAACGCCTGACTGTGGTCGTAGGGATCCCCCGATCTATCATAACTTTCGATGTGGGGCAACTTCTTGGTGGGGTCAGCTTTTTCTTTAAGAATCTCCATGAAAAAAGGGGATGCCTTCTTTCCCGAAGTATCCTTCATTTTTTGTACTTCGGCAAGCTGCTTTCGAAGTTCTTTTAATTCTTTAACCAGATACTCCACACCTTCTGGTTGAGATGATGCTTCTTTTTTCGGTGACTCCTTCTTCTGAGCCGACCGGTTTCTTTCAACAGAACCTCCAACTTTAGAGAGGACTTTTTCGATGTGACGTCCGCCCGAGGTTGTGTACCCTCGGTAGACTCTCGGGAGTATGACCTCTAGATATACGCCGTCTACGGACTTGGTATTTATGGTGAGAAATGTGCAACAACAAGTGCTTTCTTTGTATGCTCGGGAGTGCGATCTACGGATCGACTGTTCGTCTGCCGACCACTGTTCCTTAGAATCGGCGGGGTGATATGCCCTCTTCGATCTTTGAGGAGTAGGGCTTGGGATCTTCTTCTTTCTTGAGTTCTACCGAGAGACTCTAGTCCCGAATAAGCGAGTTCTTTCCCACTCCGATGCCCTTGCTCTTTGGACCGATCATAACCGAACTCTTCGTCCCTCAACTCGCCATCCGAGCCATCCTTTCGGCTATATCTGTCATTGCTTCACAAGTACTTCCATAGCTCTATCCGCTTCATCGCCATCTTAGCTAATCGGGAGGCCTTTGCGTCTTGGTCATCTAAATTATCGAGTTCTAGGCGAGGTGCCTTCTACTCGTTTCCCACCATGTCGAGACCCTTCTCTCTGTCGGGAAGACTAGCTTACGCTTAGCTTTGCCCACCGCCGCCGGTAGAGAATCTTCAGTGAGCGTTTGAATATTTGTCTTTAGCGTGAACACTTATTGTAGGTCCCAAACGATCTTTGGCAAACACTCGCATGGTCTTGATTCGCTTCGACGACCATCATCGTGCCCCTTGAGTGTAGGTGTTCTACTCTTCACCATGAATCTCGACGTAAAACAAACACGATGCGTGATTGAAAAATACTTAGAACACTAGAACTCACCCTCCTTCTAGCCCTGATGTTAACGCTTGAGATCTTTCCCCACGTCCCGATCACCAAGACGCGTCAGATATCCTGCCGCGATTCAACAAGTCAACACCAAAAGCGGCGGCTTGGCCAGGTCGGGGATAACTCCGGCGTGAGAGTCGATGTCGACGATCACAAGGTTAACAAATGGAGAGAAAATAATATCTAATGCGAGAGAGAATAATCATATGATTGTATGTGTAATGTTTTGTTACTTACCTCCTTTGTGATCCTAGCCCCATCGTACTCAATCCGGTTGCCGTGCCACCCATCACCTCCTCGACACCTTTTCCTACTCCGGTCATTTTCAAATTAGAAAGTATGTAGCCTACTTCTCACCTGTTACCACTACCACTTTTGCCACCACGATCATTGAGTCCCATCCTCATTAATGCCATGCAGAAGGTGGCGAACATAGTAGTCAACTATTATTTGGCATAATGATTACCGGTCAAAGTTGGGTTAAGTGGCAATTTGTATAATGGGTCAATTCAATGACTAAGCCCAAATAACGGAAATGATCCAAACGACCGGATCCAATCGAAAGGACCCAACGAAATAATAAAGTAATTGGGCCCAAATCATTCGGATCAATCAGGACAAGAGTAACATAATCCAAAGGAGGAGCCCATTAAGTCTGACCCAATAAAGAAAAGGATTATGACCCAACAGTAAGCATTACATAGAATATGCGGTCAGAATACTCGATCAGTTATTATTTTTTAGCTAGCTTGTCGATCGCCAAGAACAATAACGCCATTTGCATTGTAGAGATAACAGTATTACAATGCCTCATAACTCTCTAATTAATTTGGCAATACATTGGATGCAGCTGCATGAGAGATGGGTATGCAACCTACTGCGGAGAAAGGGGAGTGCAGCTCTCAGGAGGCCAGAAGCAAAGGATAGCTCTTGCTCGAGCCATACTGAAGAATCCTTCAATACTATTACTGGATGAGGCAACAAGTGCATTAGATAGTAGATCGGAGAGCTTTGTACAAGAATCCCTGGAGAAGATGATGATCAGTAGGACATGTGTTATTGTAGCTCATCGGTTATCCACAATTCGAAAATCGGACTTGATAGTGGTAATAGACAATGGGAAGACAGCAGAAAAGGGCACACACAAGGAGCTTATTGCCAAAAAGGAAAGCAGCTTGTACTACTCACTTATTAGACTCCAAGAGGATGAAACATTGCAACAAAGAACAGTTGATGATTAAAACACGTACGTACAGATAAGTTTCTGGCCTAGCTAGCTATTTATGGCTTGTGAGTTCTGAAATCTATTCCCACTTCCCATAGTATGAGCAAGTTTTGGTAGTATTTTCTTGTAAATAATTCAATGAAAGATATATAATTCATTTGAATCACTTTAGCTATTTAGAACCGCAACATCCATTAATTCTATCAAAAGTATTTTGTTTGATTAAAAAACAGAGGGTACTCTCTCGTGTCTCGTTTGTGCTCAAACATTGTGGGATATATCATTTAATTTGTTTGTCTTAATTCGAGTAAGGAATTAAATAATATTTAATTAGAGTAATTCTATTCAACAAATATATATTATAATCATATCAATACTAAAAAATGAATTAAAAATTATTTAGTCCCTTTTTTTATTTTGGCCTCAGCATCAATTGTGGATTGGATTAGTCTATCTGGGGGTAATCTTCCAACACGAAGTAGGTCAAGAAACACTTTTTATATATAGAATCTGATTTTGATAAATCTTTTTTTGGAGATTTAGATTTTTGTAATTACATTGAAAGCACCATCAAATTAAATATATACTCCTCCTCCAGCTGATTTCAGGTAGTTTTGCCTATATATATATATGCCCAAAAAATTAATGTAAGAAATATTACGAATTATTGTAGCTGACATAAACTGGTATAAATCAGAAACAAACATAATTAGGTCGACAAAAACTAGCTAGGATTCTTATTTACGAACCGATGGAGACATAGAGAAACATAAATAAGCATACGTACGTACTACGTACTAGAACCATTTGCATAGGAAAAAATAAGCATGCATGATATGCAGCATGGTATATATGTAATGTCTGGTCCTTGTTTATCCATTCGCTGTCTCTCTAACGAAGATACTTGTGAGATAAATTATATATGGGAAAATTTTTAAAATTGCACGGTCTACGATCGTAGGGTGATTTCATTTCTTATCGCATTGAAGTATTATTCTACGATCTTATAGTGAATTCAAATAACGATCTTGGCAGTGTGTGAATTTTAAATTCTGTGACATGTCTTGGCACTCCGTATTTACCTTATATATATATATATATATATATATATATATATATATATATATATAAGTTATGTACGTACTACCTCACAAAATTATCCTTAGATATGACATATATAGTTACACATGACACATGTTGGTTTTGGTATATATGAAGTCTGAATTTTGATAATCAGGTGTTTCCGGTTGTGGAATTTAGATTTTATGCATGCATGTATTAGCATGTCATAAAAGAATTGATCTTTTAATTATATACTTATTTTGCATTTAATTAAGACAAGATTGTATGGATGCAAGTTTTGTGGAAAATACTTAGTTGTTGATTGATCATATAACTTGTCTTTATTTATTTTTATTTTTATTTTTGGACCTGAGAAAATACACAATTCCTCTTTATTTTGATAAAGCATTTTTCAAATTTTATTATTTGCAGAAAATCCCGATTTATTGATAGATAAAAGAGAGGAATTGTATCTTTTAATCATAAGCAAATGTAGTATATAAATACTTATTATAAAAAAATTAAGTGCAGTTTTATTGATAAATAAAAAAGAGGAATTGTATCTTTTGGTCATAAGCAAATGTAGTATATTACTAATACGTATTATAAAAAAATATATTAAGTGCAGTTCCCTCTTGGTATTCTTGGTCAAAACATAATTTCAAGTTCCGGATTAAACAGAAACTAAAGGACAAAAGCATATGCAAATCCTTCCATGAAGCATACCAATTTTTTTTTTCCTCTCAATATTATAATACGGTTTGAAATATAAAATTATCTAGTTGCCGATGGAGTGTATATATATATATATATATATATATATATATATATATATATATATATATATATATAGTATTCATAATTAGTTAGTCAAATTAATATATATACACAAAAGCAAAACAAAATCTCGTAGATGAAAACAAGGCTTTGAATCTCGATGCATGTTAACTGTCATTTTGTATCCCTCCCTGTCATCGGAAACGTAGACACTCTCAACAACTCAAATAACCATCTTAAATACTCAAAATCTTTTTTGTCAGTCAAGAAGGCAACATCAAAGTGAGATACGACAATATCTATGAATTTATATCCCACCACCAAATTATGATCATAATCCTTTTCTCATAAAATAAAAAGAGATTAATTATAAAAATAAAATAAAAATCCTTAACCTATATTTTCATTACTATTCTTAATGTTTTTCTTGCTCAACTTGGGTATATATATATACGTACTCCTCCAGTCTCTTAATATAAATCGTTTTAGAATGGTGTATAAATATTAAGAAAATAATTGTATAACATTAAATATAATATTAATTGTTTATATTGTCCTTGTATTAAAAAAAAGAATATTATTTATTAGGCAAAAAAATAGTGAGAAAATCAAAATTATATTTAATACTTGGTTAATATCGGAAACTATGCAATTAATTCTTACTTCAAATTCTCAAACGACTTATCTTAATTAAGGGACAAAAACACTTCTCTAAAACGACTTATATTAAGAGACGAATGAAGTATTTATTAAGGGGCTTGGAGTCAGTAATGTAGGGTGCATGGTAATCCGAATTTGATGTGGGTAAAAATTACTCACCAATGGCGAGTTGATACATGTTATTTGCAGATTCGTGAAAAGAACAATGAAAGAAAATGGTGAGCTCAACTAGCTCAGTAAAGAATATTATGACTAAGATAATGTAGAACAAATTATCTTTAGTCTTCAACAGGGAAAAATATGATATATTACAATAGACAACATGTTTTAGATCAACAACCGTAGCGGAAATAACAATCCATTAAAAGAGTCAAGTAGAGCATGATATCTACTATCTAATATGATTTAAAAGTGCATCATCAATATTTTATATATGTAACACCAATCAATAGTTATTTTAAATCAACGAATTATCTATGCACTACGGGTCAAAGATATTCGTTTGAATCACCAGTGGTCATGATCATGCCAAACACCTGTCTATCTATGCACTACGAGTCAAAGAGGACTTCTATCACAAATTTTTATCTGTAACATTAAATGTCATGATTATACCAATACACAATTCCTGGTCATAATCATATTAATTAACAATCCATCTTTGCACTACGGGCCAAAGATGACTTTCACCACAATATAAGAATGAGGATGATGACAATGATATAAAGAATGAATCAAGTGAGATCCAGAATAAATATTAGAGATTTATAATTTAATTTATCCAGAGTTCAAGAATGTCCAAATTGTCAACAAGATCACCAATTGTGGAGTAAAATTCAAAAATGATATTTAAGATTCAAATTTCAAACATAATTTGGTCAAAGAAAAGAAACTAAATTCCGTCGTGAATAGTATTCTGGCATGAATAGTATCCCGGATGAATAGATTAAAATTTAATAAGAAAGTTCATATCAATATTTCAATGATATGATATTATATGAATCGCAAACTACTAAAGATATTCTACTAATTTCAGGGATTTTCACCACTTCACAATAAGGTTATGGAAACAAACAATAATTTCGTACCAGAAATGGAGAAATATATGAAATTAAGAAAATGATATCCCTTGACAAGTACAAAAGAAATGATATCACATATACGAGTATAAAGGAATATACGAAACTGCAAATGGATTTTCATCCATTATGCGATAATCCGCGTAGGCAGATCATTTCCACAACTTAATAAATAATGAATACGAATCGTTATTCTCCAGACATGCGGTAATTTGCGTAGACATGTTATTCCCAAAGATTAATAAGGAACAAAATGACAACCTGTAAGACCCCGAATTTTATGAAATAAAAGTATTCAATTTTTCTTATAATTACTATTCAGTAAATGGTTAAATTGATAAAAAGTTTAAAGTTAAGGGTGATATGTGAATTTTTTTCAAAATAAGCAAGTGGCTATAAAATACTTATTGTTGTCGGGGAATATTCATACGACGGCGCTGCCTTTTGTGGGCCCCATAACATAATAACTGTCGGATGAAGAAAATGACAAATTTGAGTTTTTATAAATAACGGCGTAATTGTGACGCCCCCAAAATTAGGTATACATCACCCATCTTGGGTAGTCAGATACATGGTACAGAATTTAAATACAACTTACTAATATAAGCGTAGGTATACAATCGACATAAAGCTGTGAGTTTGAATACAAATATTGTCTACTAGAGATCATACAAACTCAAAAGGAGTCCTCATTACAATTATTATCACTTTATTTCACGAGAATAGTGAGGACTACTAATCTTATCCTCTCGGACCATTACTCCATTTCCCGACTCGTCCCGGCTATATTCTCATTTCACGAAGAGAGCAGGTGAAAGAAATGGTGAGCTCAACTAGCTCGAAGAAATAATATGACTAAGATAATGCGAGAATAAATTATCATTAGCCTTCAACAAAGTGTTAAAGCGATAAAATATAATGAACATCAAGTTTAACTACAGTGAAACCAACAATCCATTAAAAGAGTCAAGTAGAAAATAAAATCTACTATCTTTTATGATTTAAAGGTTTTCATCCTTTGTTATAGGTGAGATTCGACTTTAATAAATATTCCACATCATCGAATCACCCCGCACTTACTACTGACGATGATATTCTTTAGTATCACGACCATAATTATTCATGCACTACTACGGGCGAGAATATTTGTGTATTCATTAATGGTCATGATCATGCCAACAAGCTGTCCATCGATGCACTACGGGACCCTTTGAGGATTTTTACCACATCATTTGTAACATTACGGTCATGATTACAGAATAGTCTTTGGTCATAATTATACCAAGTCCATCTATGCACTACTGAATACGAGATGACTTTCAACATAATATAAACATGAGGATGATGACAATGATATAAGAATTCAATAAAACAAGTTCAAGAATTAATTTATCTAGGAACCGATAACATCAAGCTGTCGACATGATCTTTGCTTTGTAGAGTAAAATTCAAGAATCTTTTGAGAAGAATATTTCCATGAAAGGATCTTTGGATGAAGCCAAATATCGAGGATATTCCACTAATTTCATGGAGTATAGAAGTCAAAGTTTTAACCATTTGGGTATAATAAAGAATGGAATAACAAAAGAAATCACCATGCATACGATAGATCGCATGCATGCGAGTTATTCAACGAGAATAATAAATAACGGAACCGGTCGGGCGTAAAATGCATGATAGGATATTCCAACAGAATAATAAAGAATGGAACCGGTCGGTAAAAAAAGCGCGTGACGAGGATATTCCACAGAATAATAAAGAATGGAACCCGGTCCGGCGTAAAACACACGAGATAGGATGTTCCAACAGAATAATAATAAAGACGGAACCAGGTCCGGTGTAAAACACACAGACAGGATGTTCCAATAGAATAATAATAAAGACGGAACCAGGTCTGGTGTAAAACACACAGACAGGATGTTCCAGCAGAATAATAGAAGAATGTCACCAAGTATAGGGTAAACCACGTATACAGGTTATTCCAACAGAATAATAAGCAATGGAATAACAACAGTTCTCTTCATGAATAAGAAAGAATAACACCCCTTACCTTTGGTAGGAGATTGAATACTGCAGCAGTGTAGTAACAAAATACTCTTCTTCTTTCTCTCTTATTCTCTCTACTTTCTCTCTCTATAGCTTGAATGAATTAAGTGAAAATAATGAAGCACTAGGCCTCTATTTATAGAAGATTTCTAGCTTAGCACACCGCCATGTGAAAAGGCAAGTGGCTTGACATTTGGTGATGTGAAAAGAAAAGTGGTTTGACTTTTTGTAATGTGAAGCGACAAGTGGTTCGGCCTTTTGTAATGTGAAGCGACAAGTGGTTCGGCCTTTTGTAATGTGAAGCGACAAGTGGTTCGATGCTGTAATATGAAGCGGCAAGTGTTTTGGCGTCTGGTAAAGGTAATTACTATTGTGAAGGTAATTACTATTCACAAAGGTAATTACTATTGATGAAGGTAATTACTATTGTGAAGAGACTCTTAGATGATGACATATGGGCCCCCATAAAATAATCAAACTTACCATAAAGCGTCTCATAGCAGACTCTTTATATACATCGAGGATTGAATAAATATTACCACAAATCATTTTATTTTTAATCAACACATATTTAATCTTTCAACAATTATTAATCATTTATAACTTGTCGTCTCAATTATTGATTTAATACTATAACATATTATCTGAGATGATCTTTGTGACAATAATTGAATCGATAATATAAGAGATATGATCACGGACAATTCTTTGTAGCAATAATTGAGCATAAATTGAGTGACTTCTCACGTAAGCATCGATAATCAATATCGTGTCTTCTTATCAACTCTGGCCGTATTCTTTGTACTTTTACTACCGGGTAGTTCAGCGGTTTTAACAGTAACACCTCTGCTGTAGATTATTTTTATAGAAAGATAATTTTGTCGTTTTCTAGCTAGGACAATACTTGGTTGTGGGGTCCACCGATGATTGAGCCGTCGTCACGAATATTCCCAGACAAAAAGAATATTCTCAGAGCCAAGCGAATATTTTATAACAACTTGCTTACTTTGCAAAATTTATAAATATTACCACAACTATAACATTATATCAAATTTATTCCATAATATTCAAAAATAATATTTATAGAAAATTCATCTTTATTTATAAAAGTTGGGGTCTTACAACCTCCCTTCTTATGAAATTTAAGCCCTCGAAATTAGGGTGCATTACTGGTATGTCGAAGAGGTAAGGATACCTTGATTTCATTTGATTCTAACTCCCAAGTCATTTCCTCAACATCGTGGTTCCTCCACAAAACTTTGACTTGAGGTATAACCTTGGGCGTAGAATATGTTCCTTCTTATCCAAGATTTGAGCAGGAACCTCTTCATACGTCAAATCTTCCGCTATTTCGTCCGGTTCTAACTCAATAATGTGGTTCGGGTCTTTCACATATTTACGTAACATGGATATGTGAAAAGCGTTATGAACACGAGACATACTTGGCGGTAAAAGCGAGTCTATATAGGCCACAGTTCCTACTCGATCGAGGATTAAAATGGGTGATGAATCGAGGATTGAGTTTTCCTCTCTTTCCAAATCTTGTAACTCCTTTCCATGGAGCAACTCTTAACTACACATGATCTCTATATCGAATTCCACGTTCTTTCGATGAAGATCGGCATAACTCTTTATCGATTTTGTGAGGTTTTTATCGTTGTCGGATCGTTTGAATCTTTTAGTAGTCATACGTACCAACTCCGGTCCCAACAACATTGCTTCACCCACCTCATCCAAGCATCTTGGAGAGCGAAACTTTCTTCCATACAACGCTTGAATGGAGCCATGCCAATACTAACTTGATAAGCTGTTGTTGTAGAAAAACTCCACGATGGTAAGAACTTGTCCCAACTTCCTTGAAATCAAGGACACGAGTCTTAATAGATCTTCAAGAGTTTGAATAGTCCTCTCCATTGTCCGTCAAATGCGAGGATGATATCTTGAGCTAAATCGTGAAATCTGTGCCCATAGCTTTTTGCAAACTAACCCAAAATCATGAAGTGAATCTTGGGTCTCGATCGAAACTATGGATCTGGGTGTGGCGCCCCAAAATTAGGTATCGTCACCCATCTTGGGTGCGCCACTTACATGGTACATAAATTCAAATAATCTGACTTCTTAATATAAGCGTAGGTATACAATCGACATAAAGCGTGAGTTTGAATACAAATATTGTCTACTAGATATTATACAAACTCAAAAAGAGTCCTCATTACAACTATTATCACACTATTTCGCGAGAATAGTGAGGACTACTAAAGCTATCCTCCGGACCATTACTTCGTTCCCCAGGCTCGTCCCGGCTATGTTCTCATTTCCTAAAGAGAACGGTGAAAGAAAAGGTGAGCTCAACTAGCCCGATAAGAAATATTATGACTAAGATAATGCGAGAATAAATTATCATTAGCCTTCAACGATGTTAAAGCGATAAAATACAATAGACAACCGGTTTAAGCTGCGGCGGAATAAGCAATCCATTAAAAGAGTCAAGTAGAGAATAAAGTCTACTATCTTTTAGGTTTTAAAAAGTTTTCATCAATTTTTATCATTTGAGACTCGACTTAATAAATAAACCACCACATCTAATCATCCTGCGTACCGCGGTCGAGGATTTTCATCAAATTATCAATGGTCATGACTATCTTGAATCACTTACGGTCATAATCATACCAAAACTATCCATCAACTGCATTACGTGCCATTTGAGGACTTTTGTTACATCATTTATATCAAGTCATGATTATCTAGAATGATCCTGGTCATAATCATACTAAGTTCATCTATGCACGTGCGTAAGCAAAGATAACATAATATAACATGAGGATGATGACAATGACATAGTAATTCAATAAAACAAGTTCAAGAATTATTTAATCCATGAATTATTAACGTCAAATTGTCGACATGATCTTTGTTTTCGTGAGAGTAAAATTCAAGAATGATCGGAAGAATATTTCCATGAAAGATCTTTGGATGAAACTTGAAATATCGAGGATATTCTACTAATTTCATGGAGTATAGAAGTCAAAGTTTTAACTTATTTGGGTATAATAAAGAATGAAATAACAAAGAAATCACCATGCATGCGGTACTTGGCATGTAGAGAGCGAGTTATTCAACGAGAATAATAATAACGGAACCGGTCGGTGAAATTACAATGCAAGCAGGATGTTCAACAGAATAATAAAGATGGAACCGGATCAGGGTGTAAAAAACACAGATAGGATATTCAGCGAGAATGATAAAGAGGCGGAACCAGTGCGGTGTAAAACACATGAGCAGGATGTTCCAATGAGAATAATAAAAGCGGAACCGGTCAGGTGTAAAACACATGAGACAGGATGTTCCAATGAATAATAGAAGAATGTCACCAAGTATAGGGTAAAGCCAGCATTATCTGAGGTTATTCAGCGAGAATAATAAGCAATGGAATAACATAAGGATTTCACCAAGTATAGGGTATCTGGCGTATCTGAGGTTATGTATAGGGTATGCCACTTTTACGAGTTATTCAGCGAGAATAATAATGAATGGAATAATGAAGTTCTCTTCAAGAAGAAAGAATAACACCCCTACTAAGTAAAAAACTGAATATAGAAGTAGTGAAGTAGCGAGAATACTCTTCTTCTTTCTATAATTTTCTCTCTATAGCTTCTCTCTCTATAATTTTCTCTCTAGAGTTTCAATGAATTAAGTAAGAAAATAATGAAGGAATGAGCTTCTATTTATAGGAAAATGGAATGCATAGTAACTAATCCATGAAGCGGTCAGATTGATTTACTTTAATCGACGGTCCATATTTAAAGAAAAATCTTTTAAATAAAATATAATATATTCTATTTATATAAAAACATTTTACTATGCAAAACCTTATGCAATCTTATCTGAAAACACTATGCAACACTATGCATAATAAAATATAATATATTCTATTTATAGAATAACTTTAATAAAGTATTCTATTTTATATAAAAAGATGTTTACATTTTATTACGTTAATAATCTGAATAAAACAAAAGCGTCATTATCATTATAATAATTCATATTATTAATCGTGATAATGGAATCAAATTGGTGACTTCTCACATAAGCATCAATAATCAATACAGGTAATTTCTTATGCAACCACACGTATTATTTTTGTACTTTTTTACTACCGAGTAGTTCAACGGTAACCACGGTAAAACTTCCGCCGTTATTTTGATAAAATATTTTTGTGCGTTTTCTCGATCAAACAATAATTACATTATTAGGTCCACCAATGATTGAGTAGTTATACGAATATTCCCTGCTAAGCCAAGAATATTCCCAGACCAATCGAATATAATATAACCACTTGCATACTTTGCAAAATTTATAAATACTACCCACTAACTATAATATTATCTCAAATTCACATTTTATAATATTAAAAAATTATTTCGACCAAATTTAAATCTTTATTAATAAAATCGGGGTCTCACAACGGCGATACCATCTGATCTTACAATCTCGTTTATGTACATCTGAGCAAGGCGTTCAAGTGTATAAGTTTCTCGTGTCGGTAAGAAATGAAGCGGACTTGGTCGATCTATCAACAATGACCCAAATCGCATCAATGCCTTGAGAAACCTTAGGAAGGCCGATAGCGAAATCCATGGTAATGTGCTCCCACTTCCATTACGGAATTTCAAGTGGTTCTGATGGACCTTTTGGTACTTGATGCTCTCATTTTAATTCGTTGACAAGTTAGACACCTTGAGATAAGCAGTATTATCTCTCTCTTCATATTGCTCCACCAAAATGTATGATGAATATCATGATACATTTTGGTACTCCCGAGATGGATTGCAAATGGTGTGTTGTGCGCCTCCATCATGATATTATACTTTAAATCGAGGTCGTTAGGAACACTGAAAATGCGGAGTTGACTCGAAGTATTCTTCTTCATCGATTCTTGCTTGGCGTAGCACCTTCTTGCACTTTCTTCCTCATACGCATCGGCTCCAAGTGCGTAGCTTGAGTAGCTTTAACTTTATCGATTAAAGTCGATTCTACTAGTATCTTGGCTATCATCGAGATCGTCCACTGAGTCTTTAACTCTATCTCGATCCTTTGTAAGTCACACAAAATGGGCCTGCGTTGACAATATCGCTTTTCGTGCTTGCGTATGATCTTCTACTCAATAAATCACTACCACGTTCGCTTTTCGAGGATGGTATTGGATGGTATGATCATAATCTTTCAGCAGATTCAAGCCAGCGTCGTTGTCGCATGTTGAGTTCCTTTTGAGTGAAGAAATATTTGAGGCTTTTATGATCCGTAAAGATCTCCACTTTCTCCCCATACAAGTAATGCCTCCAAATTTTAAGTGCAAAGACAACAGTTGCTAACTCTAGATCATGAGTAGGATAATTCCTCTCATATTCTTTGAGTTGTCGCGAGGCATAGGCTATAACTTTTCCATGTTGCATGAGAACACATCTCAACCCTTTGTCCGAAGCATCACTGTAGATGACAAATCCTCAGAGCCGGATGGTATTGTCGAGCAGGTGCTAAAATAAGTCTTCTCTTGAGTTCTTGAAAACTCTTCTCACATTCTTCGCTCAATAGAACTTTGTATCTTTACGAGTTATTTGAGTCGATGGAGTAGTGATTCGAGAAAATCCTTCCACGAATCTCCGATAATAACCAACTAAGCAAGAAAGCTACGTCTTCGATCCTTGATTTAGGTTGTTCCCGACTTTGAATAGCTTTGATCTTTCTTTGGGTCGATAGATATTCCATGACTTGATACCACGTGCCCGAGGAATGCTACTTCTTCAAGCGAACTTGCATTTCTTCAACTTGGCATAAAACTTATATTCACGAAGCTTTTGGAGTGTCGACCTCAAGTGTTGCTCATGATGATCTTCGCGGCTTTTGGAATAAATAAGGATGTCATCAATAAAGGCGACCACAAAGTGATCCAAATATTCCTTGAATACTCGGTTCATCATATCCATGAAATGGCGGCGGAGCATTAGTCGATCAAAGGACATGACTAGGAATTCATAATGCCCGTCTTAGGAGTTACGGAAAGCCGTCTTTGGAATGTCGTGGTTCTAATCTTCAATTGGTGATATCCGGAGCGAAGATTAATCTTTGAAAAGAATTTGGCTCCTTGCAATTTGGTCAAATGGGTCATCAATACGTGGCAATGGATACTATTTTGATGGTGACATGATTGACTCCAGATAATCAATACAAAGTCGCATACTCCCCATCTTTCTTCTTCACGAATAGAGCAGGGCACACCCGAGGAGAAATACTAGGGACGAATAAAGCGATGTCTAACAATTCTTGCGGTTGGGTCTTTAACTCACGAAGTTCAATAGGAGCCATTCGATATGGGGCTTTGGAAATAGGTTTTGTCTGGGTTCAAAGTCGATACAAAATTCAATTTCACGCTTCTGGGGTAGGCGGGGAAGTTCTTGGGGAATCGTCGGGAAATTTATTAACAATAGAAATATCGTTCAAAAGCGGCGTATTTTTGTTTAAATCGTGACATGAGCTAAGAAAGCTTGACATCCGTTTTTCAATAAGCGAATAGCTTTATGGCTTGAGATGACCGTAATTGATTTTAATGGTTTGGTGGCTTGAATTTGCATAATAGGTTGGTTAGGAATATGAAAGCTAACAACCTTACGAAAACAATCAATTTTGCATGATAAGTAGTTAACGATCAATCCTAGAATCACGTCAAATGCAAGTATTTTTAATGAAATAAGATCGACGGGTAATGTGAGGGTACCGATTTGAACCAAACAAGACTTATAAGCGAGTGGATGTAATGAAGGTTTCTCCCAGCGGAGTTTCCACGAGATAAGTCAAAGTCTAATTTCTCGAGTCAAATTTAATCGATGGTAGCAAGTAGGAGAAATAAAAGAATGGGTAGAACCGGTATCAAATAAAGTATAGACTTCATTAGAGTTTATGCTAAGCTTACCCGTGATGACCTCATTCGGGTTCCTTGCTCTACGGGAGGTCACAACAAACGCTCTCCCTTGCACTTCTAGATTTTGACTTTTCTAGGGATGACCTTTGGTGCCTGCATCTAAATTTGAATTTGTCTTGATGACAAATCGAGCTAAGTGACCTTCTCTTCCACAATTATAACATGCTTTTGATGACATGGCACAGATTTGGGTGATGTGTTCCTCTCCTCGCATTTGAAGCATATAATAGGTGGTCTTTCTCCTTCCTTAACAACTTGGTCTTTGGTCTTTGACGTCTTTCCATCATTGTTGAATCTCCTTTTCTTGAAATGTCCATTCTTATTTTTTTGTACGATTACCACCGAAGTGGTTACCATATCGGCTTTGTTGATTCCCTCGCGCTTGTTGTCACAGCCCGATGACTACTCTCATTTGGTATTATAATTTTCCATTTGCTCTCTTTTAGTTGCGTTGACTTGTTATCGCGCTCCACTAATGAGCCCTATTTACAACATCGAATACAAACCACGGTTTATGAGAAATAAGATGTTGACATATCTCGCTTCAAACCTCTTAAAACATTCGCGCCATTTCTCTTTATTATCCACAGAGTGGGGAATATGGCCGTGATAACTCGTAAATTTTGCCTCGTATTGCGACACGGTCATATTGTTTTGTTCAACTTGATAAACTCCACCTCCTTCATTATGGCGAATACTTTCGGGAAAGTATTTGTCGTTGAAGCGACTCTGGAACTTCTCCCGAGATATCTTGATGACAATGAGGTTGAGTCGTTTCTGGATTCCCACCGATGTCTGCCTCTCGCGCATGATATAAAAGCGGCAAAGGAACCTTTGCTCTCGGAGCATCCCGAGACATCAAATATCTTGGTAATCTGCTTTATCCATGCTCCAGCGAAGTGATTTTGGCTCTCCCTTAAACTCCGGTGGTCCGGCTCCTTGAATTGTTTAGCGGTGTGCTTAGAGAGTTTTCGTGTTTCCACCTACGTTTTTGGCGAGGAGTCGCTCTGCTTTCTTTCTTTGTTGCATGAATTGCATAAAGCCTCACGAACATTTGATCATTCATCATTTTGGTCGGTGTTGTTGTTTGCGTGAGGATTATCGCCTTCACGATGCACATTATCACGATTATTGATATGTGGTGAATCGGCGATCGCTTTGTGCTCCATTCTTATTCTCAACATTCTCGGATGTCATTTTTGAGATCATCGCCACAAAACAAAAGGTTAATTGACATGTAACATATTATCCTATATTACGACCAACCAATAAAATATACGTAAACTTAGGTAGGTCATACTAGCGAAAGGTATTCCCCCGTCTCTCCCCTCTAGTACTATTCTCACATCTTGGCGGGGATCGTATCCTAAGCTTTGATACCAATTGTGGCGCCCCAAAATTAGGTATACATCACCCATCTTGGGTAGTCGGATACGTAGTGCAATTTAAATACAACTTCTTAATATAAGCGTAGGTATGCAATCTGACATAAGCGTGAGTTTGAATACAAATATTGTCTACTAGAGATCATCTGAACTCAAAAGGAGTCCTCATTACAATTATTATCACACTATTTCACAGAATAGTGAGGACTACTAATCTATCCTACGGACCATTACTCGTTCCCCGGACTCGTCCCAACTATATTCTCATTTCACGAAGAGAGCGGTGAAAGAAAGGGTGAGCTCAACTAGCTCGATAAGAAATATTATGACTAAGATAATGCGAGAATAAATTATCATTAGCCTTCAATGATGTTAAAGCGATAAAATATAATGAACATCAAGTTTAACTACGGTGAACCAATGATCCATTAAAAAGTCAAGTAGAAAATAAAATCAACTATCTTTTATGATTTAAAAGGTTTTTCATCCTTTATTATATAGTGAGACTCGACTTTAATAAATATTCCACATCATCGAATCACCTTACTTTACTACTGGCCGAGGATATTTTTTAGTATCACGACCACAATTATTCATACCGCTGCGGGCGAGAATATTTGTGTATTCATTAATGGTCATGATCATGCCAA
Source organism: Panax quinquefolius (assembly GCA_020205615.1). Lineage (NCBI taxonomy): Eukaryota > Viridiplantae > Streptophyta > Magnoliopsida > Apiales > Araliaceae > Panax > Panax quinquefolius. The sequence goes on from CM035151.1 coordinate 205,548, forward strand.
CAAGCTGTCCATCGATGCACTACAGACCCTTTGAGGATTTTTACCACATCATTTGTAACATTAAATTTCGTGATTACACCGAATAGTCTCTGGTCGTAATAATCATACCAAGTCCATCTATGCACTTCACAGAATACGAGATGACTTTCAACATAATATAAACATGAGGATGATGACAATGATATAAAATTGATAAAACAAGTTCAAGAATTAATTTATCTAGGAACCGATAACATCAAGCTATCGACATGATCTTGCTTTGTAGAGTAAAATTCAAGAATCTTGAGAAGAATATTTCCATGAAAGGATCTTTGGATGAAGCGTAAATATCGAGGATATTCCACTAATTTCATAGAGTATAGAAGTCAAAGTTTTAACCATTTGGGTATAATTAAGAATGGAATAACAAAAGAAATCACCGTAAATGCGATAGGCCTTGCAGGCGAGTTATTCAAGCAGAATAATAAATAACGGAACCGGTCGGCGTAAAAGCGCCATGAGACGGGATATTCAAAGAATAATAAAGAATGGAACCCGGTCCGGCGTAAAATGCGAGACGAGGATATTCAGCGAGAATAATAAAAAGAATGGAACCCGGTCGGCGTAAAACACTGACGGGATGTTCCTATGAGAATAATAATAAAAAGCGGAACCGGTCGGGTGTAAAACACATGAGCGAGGATGTTCGATAGAATAATAATAAAGGCGGAACCGGTCGGTGTAAAACACATGACGAGGATGTTCCAGCGAGAATAATAGAAGAATGTCACCAAGTATAGGGTAAACCACGTATCTGAGGTTATTCCAGCGAGAATAATAAGCGATGGAATAACAGCAGTTCTCTTCGTGAATAAGAAAGAATAACACCCCTTACTTTTGGTAGGAGATTGAATCTGCTGATAGTGTAGTAACAAAATACTCTTCTTCTCTCTCTTATTCTCTCTATACTTTCTCTCTCTATAAGCTTGAATGAATTAAGTGAAAATAATGAAGCACTAGGCCTCTATTTATAGAAGATTTCTAGCTTAGCCTTTTGCCGTATGAAAAGCAAGTGGCTTGGCTTGTATTTGGTGATGTGAAAAGAAAAGTGGTTTGGCCTTTTGTAATGTGAAGCGACAAGTGGTTCGGCCTTTTGTAATGTGAAAGCGACAAGTGGTTCGATGGTATGTAATATGAAACGGCAAGTGGTTTGACGTCGGTAAAGGTAATTACTATTGACGAAGGTAATTACTATTCACAAAGGTAATTACTATTAGCGAAGGTAATTACTTATTGTGAAGAGACTCTTAGATGATGACATATGGGCCCCCCATAAAATAATCAAACTTACCACAAAGCGTCTCATATGAGACTCTTTATATACATCGAGGATTGAATAAATATTACCACAAATCATTTTATTTTTAATCGACACATATTTAATCTTTCAACAATTATTAATCATTTATAACTTGTCGTCTCGATTATTGATTTAATCTTATAACATATTATCTGAGATGATCTTTGTGACAATAATTGAATCGATAATATAAGAGATATGATGCGGCAATTCTTGTAGCAATAATTGAGCATAGGTGAGTGACTTCTCACGTAAGCATCGATAATCAATATCGTGTCTTCTTATCTGACTACTGGCGTATTCTTTGTACTTTTACTCTAGGGTAGTTCAAGCGGTTTTAACGGTAACACCTCTGTAGTTATTTTTATAGAAAGATAATTTTGTCGTTTTCTAACTACGACAATACTTCCGTTAATGGGGTTCACTTTGATGATTGGTAGTAAATACGAATATTTCCGACAAAAAGAATATTCTCAGACCAAGCGAATATTTTATAACAACTTGCTTACTTTGCAAAATTTATAAATATTACCCACAACTATAACATTATATCAAATTTATTCCATAATATTCAAAAATAATATTTATAGAAAATTCATCTTTATTTATAAAAGTTGGGGTCTTCTGATAATTATTACGAATTAACAACTTTGTTGGAATATCCGGTGGGTAAAGTAATCTGGCGTTGTTGCCTGACAATAGCTAGCGGTATTACATGATATTTTGAATTATTGATTCTTACGTAAGAAGGCACTATTCAATAATTATTACGTTAATTCTTGTTTGATATTTTATTTTATTAATTTAATAATTGCTACGTTGATATTTTATATTATTGTTATTTTAATAATTGTCACTACACAATATTTCCCATTATCAGATCAATGATTCATATTATTTTAATAATATTACTAGATAACATTATTGACAATGTCTAGAAAGTTCTGTCTAAGGAGAGGTTTGGTCACCTAATTGCGGCGCCAAAGAGAAAAATCTTATCGAAAGCCCCTCTGCTCTGGGAACAACACGGTTGTCGATGATTGTGATTACGTAATATTATTTGTGAATAATTAATTATTGATTTATATGATAAGGAAAATATTTATTTATGTGGATATAAATGGAGGAATTTTTAAAAAAGTGATAATTATTGAAAATTGATATTTTATCTTTTCTGATAAAATATATTATTATATTACAATAATATAATAATGATGATATTTTTACAATGAATGTGTGATATATGAATAAATGCGGAGGAGTATTTTTGTTGCAATAAATACTAAAAACATGTTAAACATGTCGGTGGACCCCATTTCTTGACTGAAATTTGATTATAGCCTGTAAAATCGTCCGTATGTGGATTTTAGTCAATTTCTGTTTAGAATTTGGAAAAACTTTCTTCTGTAAAGTTGTAGAGAATTGAATTTCCTATGGAAGGACATGAGATTTGAATTTTTCTGATAAAAGAGCTATTTATTATGAATTATTGAAATTCTGGATTAATTGATTATTATTATTTTTGGAGTTTTAAGTGATTTTTACATGAAAAACGTTTTTGTGACTTTTGGTGAGGTGTGTGGCTGATTTTGGACCAAGTTTGTGTGCGTAGGAATTTATAATATATATATATATATATATATATTAATATTTAATTAAATTTTCTGTTTTGGCGTTCTAAGTATTTTTCTATAAATAGGGTGCTTAGGTTAGAATTGAAAATCACACCAGAAACTAATGTTTTCTCTCTCTATATTATCGAGCGTATTCTTGTGAGTATTTTGATATTTTGAGTGTTGCTATACGGTGTAAGTTCCTTTAGCACTATATCCAGTATTCCAGTCAGAAGTACTGTCTTTTTGATGTAAGGGATTTTAAGGGATTGTAAGGGATGTTTTTTCGTAATGATGTTATTCTTTCAATATCATTATATCGAAATATTGGTATGAATTTTATTGTAGAAGTTCTACCTTTTTGTGTCAGGGTTACTATTCACGTATACGACACTATTCATGTATATGACCTTTTTTACGTATACGGTACTATGTACGAATACGGAGTTACTATTCATGAGTTACTATTCACGAGTTACTATTCACGAGTTATTATTCACGAGTTACTATTCACGGGTACTATTCACGACAAAATTGGTTTCTTTTTCTGACCAAATTATCGTTGATTTATGAATATTGCTTTTGAAATTAAATGTAATTGTTGATTCTATTGTTTTTATTATCATATATAACATTTTTATAACCCTGGTGATGGAATTTCTCTTTGACTTGAGTGTAAAGATGGGTAAAGTATTGGTATGATCGTGACTATGGGTTCTCTTTGGCCAGTAGTGCAAAGTTGAATTGTTGACTAGTATGATCATGACTATTGAATTTACAATGGAATATTTTTAGCTTAAGTGCAAGGTGAATTGATCAACATGGTTATAATTATGGTTTATATAAATTACGAAATGATTATGTATTTCTTTGAGATATGAATGTCTTTGGCACAGTAGTGCAAAGATGACTGTTGTTGAATATCTTTGGCTGTAGTGCAAAGATGAACTGTTGATGAATATCTTTGGCCCGTAGTGCCAAGATGAATTTATTAGTATAATTATGAACAGGAACTGTGATTTGGTTTAACCACGATCTTTGATGTTTCATGTAAAGACAGGTGATAAAAATTATCTTCGTCCTGAATGCGAAAAAGAATTTAGAACTACAATTATGATTATGAGTTATTCACATGATTGTGGACAGGAACTGTTGATTGATGTTACAGGGTTAAAACATTATTGGTGGACTTTTAACATGGAGAAGATAAAAGATCTTATGGTCTATTTGACTCTTCTAATGGATTGCTCGTTCTGCTGCAATTATGGTTGAAAAGTTTTATCATCTACCATATGTTCTAAATTTCCGATTTATTATTGATGAAGGCTATTGAAAATTTAATTATCTTTAGTCATAATATTCTTTACTGAGCTAGTTGTGCTCACCCTTTTGCTTCACAATTCCTTTTAGGTAATAAGAGTGTAGCTGGGTCGAGCGGGGGTAACAGGGGAATAGAACGGTGGTCTCTAGCTGTGGAGGTTCTCCCTAAACAGTATAGAAAAGTGTGTTGTATTTTATACAACATTTAGTAGTTATATTTGGTGAAACAAATAGGGTGAGGCTAACCCAACGTTAGAAGGGTGTTTTGCCACTATCATACAAGATGTCTAATGACATGCGACTTCGTGTTATCATAAGACAAGGTTGTGCACATCCACTTACTGAGTATATCTACAAACACTACCTATATGATCTTGGAGTTTGGTTGAAGTATAATTCTCAATTAGAGACAGTGGAGATAATGATATGTCAAGAGAAGACTCGCCATTAGAAAGAATATGATAGTAATCTTCTCATTTTTCTTTGGGGTTTATTGGGTCAACCAAGGATAATTACGTGGGCATATGATATCTATCATAACCCTAGACGCATGGCCTCCCATGTACGAAGGTTTCCTTGAGCACTTCTCAAAGATTTTAATTTCTAAAACAGTTATTGACTGTACCTTTATATAAGGTGTCATTGTGACGTACTATCCAAGGTTGGGACATGAGTCATGTGACGCCCCCAAAATAGGTATACATCACATATTCTGAGTTGTCAATACATGGTACAGAAACAACTACAACTTTATTATTACAACAGTAAAATTTTGAGTTTGAATACAAATATTATCTTCTAGACAATATCTATACTCAAATAAATCCTCATCACATTTATTGATACATTATTTTACAAAAATGGTGAGGACTACTAAACAACTCTCTCTAGAACCTTCATTCCATACCTCGACTCGTACTCGTTATATTATTAGCCTCACGAGAAGAAAAATGGAACAAAAAGGAAAAGGGTGAGCTCAACTAGCCGATCAAAAAGAATATTATGACTAAGATAATATACAACAAATTATCATTAGTCTTCAACAGGAAAAATCTAATAGAATACAATAGACAACAAGTTTTAAATCAATATTCGTGATGAAATAATAATTCATTAGAAGAGTTACGTAGAGAATGCAAACTACTATCTTACATGTATGAATTTAAAAGTTCAGCGTCTATCTTTTATCCTGTAACATCAATCAATATATATCACGGAATCAAATATTCATCTTTGCACTCTGAGGCCAAAGATATTCATCGATTAGTCATGTTCATCTAAACACTGTTCATCTTTGCACTACTGGCCAAAGATATTCATCGAAATCATTCATCTTTGCTTCTACAGGCCAAAGATATTCAATAATATCATCATTTAAGGCGAGGATGATGAAAAATATTTTTAAAGAAATGAATCCGATTGAAACAAAATGACAAGGATTAAGGATTAAGGATTAAGTAGTTTGTTTTATCCATGTCCAAAAATACCTCAAAAATAATCATAGTGGTGTAAAATTCAAGAATGATCAAAACATGGATACAATCAAAGCTAGTATCCACAATAGATATTTTAGACGAAAAGGAAAATTTTCATTTTTGATGAATAGTGTCAGTATTAAGTGAATAGTGTCGATATCGTGAATAGTGCAGATATCGCGAATAAGTAACTCAGACACCAAAAGTTCCAAATTTGATAAAACTTGAGATCAATATTTCAAAGATAATGATATTGAAGAAATAATATCATTACTGAAAAAAAATATCCCTTACCTCGAAAGATCGGTACTTCTATTTGAAACATAGAATATAGGCTATGACTTGAACTTGCATAGTATAGCAATACTCAAAGTATACTCAAAATACTCACAAGAATAAACTCGATAATATAGAGAGAAAACTTGAGTTTACGGTGTGATTTTCAATTCTAACTAAGCACCTATTTATAGGAAAATGCTTAGAACACTAAAAGTAGAAAATTTAATATAATAATAATATATATATACAAATTTGTCTACGCACCTAGAACCATCTGAATTCAAATGACTTGCATGTGTTTAATGAGGCTAACAAAAACAAAAACGTTTTTGTTAATTAAAACAATTAAAACTTCCAAAAATCAATTATTTGAACTTGAACTTAAATAATTCATAATAAATAGCTACAACTTTACTGAAGGAAGTTTTTCCAAATTCCAAAAGAAATTGGCCAAAAGAAATCCACAAGCAGGCGATTTTACATTTATAATCAAATTTCGATCGATAAATGGGGTCCACCAAGCATGTTTAACATGTTTTAAACATTTATTGCAACAAAAATACTCTTCCTCCTCGTATACTCATATATCCCACATTAGTTGTAAAAATATCACTATTATTATATTATTAAAATATAATAATATATTTAAATAATTATTTTATCGAGGAAAAGATAAAATTTCAATTTTCAACAATTGTCACATTAAAATTTTCTCCATCTATATCCACATAAAATCAATATTTTCCTCATCATATGAATCAATAATTAATTATTCACAAATAATATTACGAGAATCACAATATTGACAACCGGCGGTTCGTGGGGAAGAGGGCTTTCGATAAGAATTTCTCCTTCTTGGTAGCTTGATTAGGTGACCAAACCTCTCCTTAGAAGCAGAACTTTCTAGACATTGCCAATAATTTTATCTAATAATATTATTAGGATAATATGAATTATTGTTTCGATAATGAAAAATCTTGTGTAATGACAATTATTGAAACAACAACAATATAAAATATCAACGCATGACAATTATTAAATCAATAAAATCTTGAGCGAGTAATTAATGTAACCATTATTGAGTAGTGCTTTCTTTCGTAAGAATCGATAATTGGTGCAATCTGAGTATCTTCTTGTGTTTTAACCATAGAGTATTTTAACAATTGATACTTGCAGTAACAACTACTGTAGTTATTTTTAAACAACTTATATTTGTCGTTTTCTTCATCCAATCGCTTTCCGTTATGGGGCCCACAAAAAGCTGCTGCCGTAAATACACAAATATTCCCAAACAATATGAATATTCCACGACGATGACGAATATTCCCAAACAATAATGAACATTTTATAACCACTTACTTATTTGAAATATTTGCGTATTTTACCCATAACTATCCACATTAATCAAATCAACCCTTACTATTTCAAAATAATAAATGGAGGAAAATAAATTTTATTTATTAATAATTTGGTCATCATCTGACCTCCCTCCTTATGAAATTTAGTCCTCGAAATTGGCGTCACGTACTAGTGTTCGAAAAGGTGAGGATACCTCGCTTTCATTTCCGTTTCAATTCCCGGGTCATTTCCTCTATAGCATGATTCCTCCACAAAACTTTAACTTGTGGTATGACCTTTCTTGGCGTGGGACATGCTCCTTCCTATCCAAGATCTTGTGGTACCTTCTCATACGTTAAGTCTTGACTATCTCGTCCGGTTCTAACTCTATAGCGTGATTGGTCTTTCACATATTTACTGAAATGAGATATGTGAAACACATTATGAACACGAGACATACTCGAAGGTATGCTAGCGAGTACATAGGCTACATTTCTACTACTCGGTCGAGAATTTGAAATGGACCGATAAATCGTGGATTGAGCTTTCTTCTCTTCCCAAATCTTGTAACTCCCTTCCATGGAGTAACTTCGCAACAATACATGATCCCCTATACTAAATTCCACGTCCTTTCGATGAAGATCCGCATAACTCTTTTGTACATCTTGTGCCATTTGTATCGTTGTCGAATCATTTGGATCTTTTTCGTGAACATACGTACCAACTTCGGGTCCCAACAATGTTCTTCACCCACCTCGTCCCAAATATCTTTGGAAGCGACATTTTCGTCCATATAATGCTTGAATGGAGCCACACCTATACTTTCACGATAAGCTGTTGTTTTAGGAGAATTCCACTGATGGTAAATCGTATCCCATCGCCCTTGAAGTCTAGGACACGAGTCTTAATAGATCTTGAGTTTGAATAGTCTCTCTACGATTGTCCGTCTGGTTTGAGGATGGTATGCGGCCAGATAAATAAATCCGTGCCCATAGCTTTTTGCAAGCTAACCCAAAATCTTGAAGTGAATCTTGGGTCACGATCCGAAACTATGGATACTGGCATGTCATGCTGACCTCACAATCTCATTCACGTATATACTAGCAAGGCGTTCGAGGAATAAGTCTCCGTATCGGCAAGAAATGAAGCGAGACTTGGTTAATCTATCAATAATAACCCAAAATAGCACTAATGCCTTGAGAAATCGTAGGAAGACTAAGTAATGAAATCCATGGTAATGTGTTCCACTTCTATTTAGGAATCTCAAGTGGTTGCAGCGGACCCTTAGGTACTAGATGCTCGCCTTTACCGTTGACAAGTTAAACACATTGAGATAAACTTTGCAATCTCTCTCTTCGTATTGTTCCACCAAAATGTATGTGAAGATCACGATACATTTTGGTACTTCGAGATGGATTACAAATGGTGTATTGTGTGCCTCCATCATAATCTTATACTTCAAATCGAGTCGTTAGGAACACAAAGTGCAGAGTGGACTCAAGTATTCCTTCTTCATGATTCTCGCTTAGGAATAGCTCCTTCTTGTACTTTCTTCTTCATATACGCATCGGCTCAAGATTCGGTGGCTTGAAGCGACCTTAACCTTTTCTATTAAAGTTGGCTCGATTCGTATACTTAACATCATCGCACTCATTCCTGCATATGATCTTCTACTCAGCGTCGCACTACCACGTTCGCTTTTCGGGATGGTATTGAATAGTGTGGTCGTAGTCTTTCAATAGCTCGAGCCAGCGTCATTGCCGCGTGTTGAGTTCTTTTTAGTGAAGAAATATTTAAGGCTTTTATGGTGCAGAATATATCTCCACTTTCTCCCCATATAGATAGTGCCTCCATATCTTTAAGCGAAAATATTTAACGCTTGACTCTAGATCATGAGTAGGATAATTCCTCTCATATTCTTTAAGTTTGTCATGAGGCATAGGCTATGACTTTCCACGTTGCATGAGAACATATCCTAACCCTTTGCGAAGCATCATTTGTAGATAACAAATCCATCAAGAACGGATGGTATTGTTAGAACAGTCTTAGAAATAAGTCTCCTCTTAAGCTCTTGGAAACTCTTCTCGCATTCTTCGCTCCAAAGCGAATTTTGTATCCTTAGGAGTTAATTTGAGTTAATGGAGTAGCGATTAAAGAAAACCCTTCCACGAATCTCCAGATAATAACCATTTAGACCCCAAAAGCTACGTCTTGATCCGGGACTTGGTTGCTCCAACTTTGTATTACTTCAATCTTGGCAGGGTCCACGGATACTCCGTGTTTTGACACCACGTGCCCAAGAAATGCTACTTCCTCAAGCGAACTCGCATTTCTTCAATTTGGCATATAGTTTGTTTTCACGAAGCCTTTGGAGTACCGACTTCAAATGGTGCTCATGATCTTCATGACTTTTGGAATATATGAGGATGTCATCAATGAAAGACAACAACGAATTAATCAAATATTCCTTGAATACTCGATTCATCATATCCTTGAAAGTCGCAGGGAGCATTAGTCAATCGAAAGACATGACTAAGAATTCATAATGTCCGTCACCAGAGTTCTAAAAGCGGTCTTTGGAATATCCTCGATTCTAATCTTGGTGATGATATCGAGCGAAGATCGATCTTTGAAAAAATTGTGCCCCTTTATGGCTGGTCAAACAAGTCATCAATACGAGGTAGAGGATACCTATTCTTGATGATGACATGGTTCAATTCCGATAGTCAATACAAAGTCACATACTCCGAAATCTTTTTCTTTTTACAAATAAAGCAGGGAGCACCCAAAGGAGATGTCTTAAGTAGAATGAAACCGAGTGTCCAATAATTCCTGTAGTTGGACCTTTAACTCCACGAAGTTCAATAGGAGCCATTCGATATGGGGTTTTAGAAATGGGCTTTGTACCATGTTCAAGATCAATAAAGAATTCAACTTCACATTACGGGGTAGATGTGGTGGCCCCCAAAATAGGTATACATCACCCATTACGAGTTGTCAATACATGATGCGAAACAACTACAACTTTATTATTACAATGATAAAATTGTGAGTTTGAATACAAATATTATCTTCTAGACAATATCTATACTCAAATAAATCCTCATCACATTTATTGATACATTATTTTACAAAATGGTGAGGACTACTAAACAACTCTCTCTAGAACCTTCATTCCATACCCAGGCTTCGTACTCATATATATTACGCCTCACGAGAAGAAAAATGGAACAAAAAGGAAAAGGGTGAGCTCAACTAGCCCGGTAAAGAATATTATGACTAAGATAATATACAACAAATTATCATTAGTCTTGACGAGGGGAAAAATCTAATAGAATACTGATAGACAACAAGTTTTTAAATCAATATTCGCAGAATGAAATAATAATTCATTAGAAGAGTTAAGTAGAGAATGCAAACTACTATCTTCATGTATGAATTTAAAAGTCCATCGTCTATCCTTTATCCTGTAACATCAATCGATATATATACGGAATCAAATATTCATCTTTGCTTGCCTACTGGGGCGAAAGATATTCATCGATTATTCGTGTTCATCTAAACACTGTTCATCTTTGCACTACTGGGCCAAAGATATTCATCGAAATCATTCATCTTTGCACTACTGAGGCCAAAGATATTCCATAATATCATCATTTAAGGCGAGGATGATGAAAAATATTTTTAAAGAAAAAATCCGATTGAAACAAAATGATGAGGATTAAGGATTAAGATTTAGTACTTTGTTTTATCCGTCCAAAAAATACCTCAAAAATAATCATAGTGGTGTAAAATTTAAGAATGATCAAAACATGGATACAATCAAAGCTAGTATCGAATAGATATTTTTGACGAAAAGAAAAATTTTTATTTTTTTTTGATGAATAGGCCAGATTCGTAAATAATGTCGATATCGTGAATAGTCTGCAGAGATATCGTGAATAGTAACTCAAGCGCCAAAAGTTCTAAATTTGATAAAAACTTGAGATCAATATTCAAAGCATAATGATATTGAAGAAATAATATCATTACTGAAAAAAAATAATATCCCTTACCTCACAAAGGCAAGTCTTTACAGTTGAAACAACGGATATTGACTATAACTTGAACTTGCAATCAGTATAGCAATACTCAAAATATACTCAAAATACTCACAAGAATAATTTCGATAATATAGAGAGAAAACTTGATTTACGGTGTGATTTTCAATTCTAACCTAAGCACCTATTTATAGGAAAATCTTTAGAACACAAAGTAGAAATTTTATTAAAATATTAATTTATTAATTTTTATTCCTCATACATTTATAGATCTGAATTCAGCCACTTCTAACACATGCAAGACCCACAATAATGACAAAAAATGTTTTTGTCATTTTAAATATTTTATACTTCCAAAAATCAATTATTTCAGAGCTTCAGAACTTCAATAATTCATAATAAATAGCCCTTTTATCAGAAAATTCAAAACTCGCGCTTTTTTTTATAGGAAATTCAATTCTCTACAACTTTGCAGAAGAAACTTTTTACGAATTCCAAGCAGAAATTGAATGAAATCCACAAACAGACGATTTTACAATTTATAATCAAATTTCGGTCGATAAATGGGGTCCATGAGCATGTTTAATATGTTTTAAACATTTATTGCAACAAAAATACTCTTCCTCCTCGTATACTCATATATCCCACACATTCGTTGTAAAAATATCACCATTATTATATTATTAAAATATAATAATATATTTAAATGAATTATTTTATCGAGAGAAAAGATAAAATTTCAATTTTCAACAATTGTCACATTAAAATTTTCTCCATCTATATCCACATAAAATCAATATTTTTCTCATCATATGAATCAATAATTAATTATTCACAAATAATATTACTGAGAATCATGATATCGATGACAGGCGGTTCACAAGGAAGAGGGGCTTTCGATAAGAATTTCTCTTCTTGGACGCACAATTAGGTGACCAAACCTCTCCTTGGCGAGAACTTTCTAGACATTGCCAATAATGTTATCTAATAATATTATTGAGATAATATGAATTATTGTTTCGATAATGAAAAAAATCTTGTGTAATGACAATTATTGAAACAAATGACAATATAAAATATCAACCTTGACAATTATTAAATCAATAAAATATTGAGCGATAATTCACGTAACCATTATTGAGTAGTGCCTTCTTACGTAAGAATCAATAATTGGTGGTGCAATCTTTGTGTCTTCTTGTGTTTTTAACCGTAGAGTATTTTAACGGTATTAGCTTGGTAACAACTATCTTTGTTATTTTTAAACAACTTATATTTGTCGTTTTCTTCTTCCAATCGCTTTCCTCTATGGGGCCCACACATGGCTTTGCAGGTAAATACGAATATTCCGAAAGCGATCTGAATATTCCACGACCAAACGAATATTCCGACAACAATGAATATTTTATAACCACTTGCTTATTTTGAAATATTTGCGTATTTTACCCCTAACTATCCACATTAATCAAATCAACTCTTACTATTTCAAAATAATAAATAGAGAAAATTAAATTTCATTAATAATAAGTTGGGGTCTTACACTAGACCGGGAAGTTCTTCAGGGAAATCGTCGGGAAAGTCGATACAATAGGAATATTATTCAAATTTGGCGTGTCTTTATTCAAATCCATAACATGGGCTAAGAAAGCTTGACATCCGTTTTGATAAGCGAATAGCTTTATGATTAGATATAGCGGTGATTGATTTTAATGGTTTAGTTGCTTGAATTAAATACAACGGGTTGGTTAGGAATATGAAAACTAATGACCTTACGAAAACAATCAATTTTGGCATGATGAGTAGTTAACCAATCAATCCCTAAAATCATATCAAAAGCAAGTATCTTTAAAGAGATAAGGTCAGCGGGTAAGGTGATGGTGCCAACTTGAATCAAACAAGATTTATAAATAGTGGATGTGATGAAAGTTTCTCTAAGCGGAGTTTTCACGAGATAGGTCAAAGTCTAATTTCTCGAGTCGAGTTTAAGCGTTGAGCACTGGCGGAGAGATAAATGAATGGGTAGCACCGGTATCAAGTAAGGTATAAACTTCACAAGAATTTATAAATAGCTTGCAAAAGTGATCACCTCGTTTGGGTTCCTTGCATTTTGACCGATCCTGACAAGCGCTTCTTCCCAAAGCTGTTGACTTTGACTTTTACGGGACCGGTTTTTTGAGTCAAATCCCCCGTGAACTAGGTTTCATTACCGTCTGATCTCGGCGATATGTCCTTCCTTTCCACAATTATAGCATACCTTGAGCTGTTGTGGGCGGTTTGGGATATATCCCTCTTTCCTCATTTATAGCATATAATGGGTGGTCGTTCTCCTCCCTTAGAACCGATTCTTTGCAAAGCCTTTGTCGTCTTCGCATAGTAGTTGTTAAATCTCTTCTTTTAAAATCTCCTCTGACTCGCTTCTTCTATTTTTATTGCCATGATTACCACGAGTGGTTACCATTTTTTCCGTCTGCTTCTTTCTCCATTTGGTTATCGTTATTACATTGTTCTTTGTCTCTAGTATGATCTGGTTATGGTCCTCGGTTGAACATACTCGTTATCTCGCTTTCTAACAATTGAGCCACATTAACAACATCTGAATAGAGAGAAAATTTATGAAATGAGATATTGTCGTATCTTGGGTTTCAAAACTCTCGAAACATCCGCGTCATACATTCCTCATTCTCCACCGAATGAGGTCTGAAACCTCGATAACTCTGCAAACTTTGCCTCGTCTTGAGACACAAATCTGTTATTCTTGCTCCGATCTAATAAACTCCACTTCCTTCGTATAGCGAACACTTTCGGAAAGTATTTGTCATTAAATAATTCTGAAATGTCTCCCCAAGACATCTTTGAGTCTTAATTTGGATGGGTATGCTTCACTGAGACTCCCACCGATGGTATGCTTCTCGCCACGGAACATAAAGGTGGCGAATGGAACCTTCTGTTCTCCGTGCATCCCAAGACATCGAATATCTTGGTAATTTGCTTGACCCGTGTTTCCACCATGATCGGATCGGCTTTCCCTTAAATTATGGTGGTCCCGACTCTTTAAAGCTGCTTGCATTTGTGACAACAGGTGAATTGCTATCATTTCCTCCACGTATTTTGAACACGAGTCTCCCTAAATCGATTTTGCATGAACTAAAAAAGCTTCTAAACATCCCTCGTTCATCATACGCTTTCGTGGTGTTGTTCGCGGGAGGAACATTGATGACTGTTGCGCGTTTTCCTCGTTGGTGAGTCTGAGCGTCTCCACGGTCTCATTTCCATTGTTAATATTCTCGGTCGACATTCTCGAAACATTGTCGTAAAACAAGGGTTAATTAAGGAAATCAATATATCACATAATATCCTTATATCTTGACCAACTAACAAATAAGCTTAGGTAGGACACCTTGGCGAAGGATTTACTCGTCTCTCCCTTCTAGTTTTATTCCACGATCTCGCTTGAGAGATCGTATCCTAAGCTACGATACCAACTTTCGACACACCCCAAAATAGGTATACATCACCCATTACGAGTTGTCAATACGTGATGCGAAAACACTTCTACAACTTTATTATTACAACGATAAAATTTTGAGTTTGAATACAAATATTATCTTCTGAGATGATATCTATACTCAAATAAATCCTCATCACATTTATTGATACATTATTTTACAAAAATGGTGAGGACTACTAAAAAACTCTCTCTAGAACCTTCATTCCATACCAGACTGCGTTCTATTTATATTCTCGCCTCACGAGAAGAAAAATGGAACAAAGAGGAAAAGGGTGAGCTCAACTAGCCCGATAAAGAATATTATGACTAAGATAATATCTACAACAAATTATCATTAGTCTTCAACGAGGAAAAATCTAATAGAATCTGATGAATGACAAGTTTTAAATCAATATTTAGCGTGAAAATAATAATTCATTAGAAGAGTTACGTAGAGAATGTAAACTACTATCTTCTATGTATGAATTTAAAAGCTCATCGTCTATCTTTTATCCTGTAACATCAATCGATATATATACGGAATCAAATATTCATCTTTGCACTCTGAGCCAAAGATATTCATCGATTAAGTCGTGTTAAATCTAAAACACATTGTTCATCTTTGCACTACGGGCCAAAGAAATTCATCGAGAAATCATTCATCTTTGCACTACTGGCCAAAGATATTCAATAATATCATCATTTAAGGCGAGGATGATGAAAAATATTTTTAAAAAAGCGAATCCGATTGAAACAAAATAATGAGGATTAAGGATTAAGGATTAAGTAATTTATTTTATCCGTGTCCAAAAATACCTAAAAAATAATCATAGTGGTGTAAAATTCAAGAATGATCAAAACATGGATCTGATCAAAGCTAGTATCCACAATAGATATTTTAGGCGAAAAGGGAAAATTTTTATTTTTAGATGAAATAGTCTTGATGATATTAAGTGAATAGTATAAGTATCGTGAATAGTCTTGGTATACTTGAATAGTAACTCAGACACCAAAAGTTCCAAATTTGATAAAAACTTGGATCAATATTTGACATAATGATATTGAAGAAATAATATCATTCTGAAAAAAAAAAAATATATCCTTACCTCGAAAGATCAAGTCTTTAAATTTGAAACAGAATATAGGCTATGACTTGAACTTGCAGTATAGCAATACTCAAAATATACTCAAAATACTCACAAGAATAAACTCGATAATATAGAGAGAAAACTTGAGTTTACGGTATGATTTTTAATTCTAACCTAAGCACCCTATTTATAGGAAAATGCTTAGAACACTAAAGTAGAAAATTTAATATAATAATAATATATATATACAAATTTGTCTACGCACCTAGAACCATCTGAATTCAGAAACTTGCATGTGTTTAATGAGGCTAACCAAACACAAAAAAACGTTTTTGTTAATTAAAACAATTAAAACTTCAAAAATTAATTATTTTGCGACTTGAACTTAAATAATTCATAATAAATAGCTCTTTTATCAGAAAAATTGAAACTCACGACTTTCCATTGGAAATTCCATTATCTACAACTTTGCGAGAAGGAAGTTTTCCAAATTCCAAACAAAATTGGCCGAAATCCACAAGCAGGCAATTTTTAAAGTTATAATCAAATTTCGATCGATAAATGGGGTCCACAAGCATGTTTAACATGTTTTAAACATTTATTGCAACAAAATACTCTTCCTTCTCGTATACTCATATATCCCACATTCGTTTTAAAAATATCACCATTATTATATTATTAAAATATAATAATATATTTAAATGAATTATTTTATCGAGAAAAAGATAAAATTTCAATTTTCAACAATTGTCACATTAAAATTTTCTCCATCTATATCCACATAAAATCAATATTTTTCTCATCATATGAATCAATAATTAATTATTCACAAATAATATTCTGAGAATCACTGATATTGACATTGAGGCGGTTTCAGGAAATAGGGGCTTTTCAATAAGAATATCTCCTTCTCTTGGTAGTATGATTAGGTGACCAAACCTCTCCTTAGAAGCGAACTTTCTGAGACATTGCCAATAATGTTATCTAATAATATTATTAGGATAATATGAATTATTGCTTCGATAATGAAAAATCTTATGTAATGACAATTATTGAAACAACAATGATATAAAATATCAACGCATCAATTATTAAATCGATAAAATCTTTGAGCAGTAATTACGTAACCATTATTGAGTAGTGCCTTCTTTCGTAAGAATCAATAATTGGTGCAATACTGGTGTCTTCTTGTGTTTTAACCATAGAGTATTTTAACAAGATTAACTTGAGTAATAACTATAGTTATTTTTAAACAACTTATATTTGTCGTTTTCTTCATCGATCGCTTTCCAGTTATGGGGCCCACAAAAAGCTGCTGTGGTAAATGCGAATATTCCCAGACAATACGAATATTCCACGACCAAACGAATATTCAAAGCAATAATGAATATTTTATAACCACTTACTTATTGAAATATTTGCGTATTTTACCCATAACTATCCGTATTAATCAAATCAACCCTTACTATTTCAAAATAATAAATAGAGGAAAATAAATTTTATTTATTAATAATTTGGGGTCTTACAAGTCACAGTTGGTATATATTTGTATCAAAACTCACATCATATGTGTTTTTGTATTTTGCACGACAATTGTAGTAATAAAGTTGTAGTTATTTTCTGAATCATGTTTTTGGAGACTCAGAATAGGTTGGTTGGATTGGACCTATTTTGGGGGCGTTACACAACCCATATGAGTATGAAGAAAATAACATCCTTTACCTTAGTAGAAGACTAAATATGACTGGTATAACGGAGATTGTCTTGAGTAATTCTTGTATTATTTGTTACACTCAAAATATCCTTATACTCAAAAGAAATACGCACAATATTATAGAAGAAGAATTCTCTGATTCTGGTGTGATTTTTATTTCTTAACTAAGTAACCTATTTACAGGAGAATGACAAGACACTATTTAAAAGAAAATCACTGACAAACGGTAAAGAAAACTCACGGACGAATTCGACGAAAATTTAATTTTTACTATGCAGCACTATGCAATAAAATATTCTAATAAAATAAAAACTTTATATATAATATAATATATTCTATTCTATTTATATTCTAATAAAACAATTTACTTTATATATATTATAAAAAAAAATCTGTTTTATTACTATTATAATAATAATAAATCAAAACTGAGATAACTTTCTACCAATGATTTGACAAATTGGCACATGGGGGGTCCATGGAATAATAAGTTAAACTTATAATAAAAAAACGCTTTATGACAAACCCCTCTATTTATATATAAAATTGAATAAATTAATGTCTACCACAAACCAGTTATCTTTAATCAACACATTTTTAATCTTTCAACAATTATTCATCATTAATATTATAACTCATAATATTGACAACCAGATCGTTTCCAAGAAAGATGAAGCTTTTCGATAAGGATTTCTCCTTACTGGCGCACAATTAAATAACCTAACCCCTTTCCTCGACAGAAATTTATAGACATCGTCAATAATGTTAATAATAATATGAGTAACTGTGTCGTGTCAATTATTGTTCTAATAATATAAAATATTGTGCGAGATATTCTTTGTAACAATTATTAAATTAATAATATGAGATCTTATCAAAGAATTCTCGTGGCAATTATTGAATGAAATACTGAATGACTTCTTATGTAAGAATCAATAATCAGAGATATTGTGCAATACTGTGATGCCCCCAAAATAGGTGTACATCACCCATTTTGAGTAGCCATATAAGACCCCGAATTTTATGAAATAAAAGTATTCAATTTTTCTTATAATTACAATTCAGTAAATGGTTAAATTGATAAAAGTTAAAGTTAATGGTGATATATGAATTTTTTTCAAAATATGCAAGTGGTTATAAAATATTCTTTACGTAGGGAATATTCGTTTGGTCGTGGAATATTCTTTACATTGGGGAATATTAAATGTATGGCGTAACCATTTGTGGGGCCCATAACGAATAAGCATCGGATGAAAAAAAATGACAAATTTGAGTTTTTATAAATACTTGGCGTAATCGTTCACAGATTAACATTGTTGGAATACCGATTGGGTAAAGTAAAATGTCTGGCGTTGTTGCACAACGAGATACTGCGGTTTTACAGTATTGTTGAATTATTGATTCTTACGTAAAAAGCACTACTCGATAATTGTTACAAAGAATTAATTCTTATTCGATATTTTATTGATTCAATAATTGCTACGTTGATATTTTATATTCTTTGTTGTTTTAATAATTATCACTACGGTAGATTTTCCATTATCGAAGCAATAATTCATATTATCTGAATAATATTATTAGAAAACATTATTAGCGATGTCTAAAAAGTTACATACAAGGAGAGGTTTGGTCACCTAATTGCACGCCAAGAAGGAGAAATTCTTATTGAAAGCCCCTCTCTCACGGAGGCGCCTGGTTGTCATTATTATGATTACGTAATATTATTTGTGAATAATTAATTATTGATTTATATGATGAGAAAATATTTATTTTATGTGGATATAGATGGAGAAAATTTTAAAGTGACAATTGTTGAAAATCGATATTTTATCTTTTACGATAAAATAATATTGTAAGACCCCAACTTATTATTAATGAAATTTAATTTCTCTATTTATTATTTTGAAATAGTAAGGGTTGATTTGATTAATGTGGATAGTTAGGGGTAAAATCATGAAATATTTCAAAATAAGCAAGTGGTTATAAAATATTCATTGTTGTGGGGAATATTCGTTTGGTCGTGGAATATTCGACTTGTCGGGGAATATTAAATGCTGATAGTATGACCATGTGTGGGCCCCATATGTGAGCGAGCGATTAGATGAAAAGAAAACAAATATAAGTTGTTTAAAAATAGCGGTGTAGTTATTTACAGATTAATCTTTGTTAAAATACTCGATGGTTAAAACACAAGTAGCATTACCGGTATTGCACCAATTATTGATTCTTACGTAAGAAAGCACTACTCAATAGTGGTTTACAGTAATTCTTATTGATATTTTATTGATTTAATAATTGATGCGTTGATATTTTATATTCATTGTTTCAATAATTGTCATTTACACGATATTTTTCATTATCGAAACAATAATTCATATTATCTGAATAATATTATTAGATAACATTATTGGCAATGTCTAGAAAGTTACATCTAGGAGAGGTTTGGTTACCTAATTGCTTGCCAAGAAGGAGAAATTCTTATTGGAAAGCCCCTACATCACAGGAAGCGCACGGTTGTCAATAATGTGATTCTATAATAATATTTATGAATAATTAATTATTGATTTATATGATGAGGAAAATATTGATTTTATGAGGATATAGATGGAGAAAATTTTTAATGTGACAATTGTTGAAAATTAATATTTTATCTTTTTACGATAAAATAATTCATTTAAATATATTATTTTAATAATATATTAACGATGATATTTTACAATGAATGTGGGATATATATGAGTATATGAGGAGGAAGAGTATTTTTGTGGCATTAAATGTTTAACACATGTTTTGTGTGTTGGTGGACACAATTATTAATAGAAATTTGATTATAACTTTGTAAAAAATCGCCGTTTGTGGATTTGGTCAATTTCTATTTGGAATTTAGAAAAACTTTCTTCTGCAAAGTTGTAGAGAATTGAATTTCCTATAAAAACTCTGAGATTCGAATTTTCTGATGAAATGGCTATTTATTATGAATTATTGAAGTTAGAAGTTAGAAATAATTAATTTTTGGGAGTTTTAGTTAATTATTTTTAGAAAAACGTTTTTTGCAACTAAGTTGGCCTCACATGTGATTCAAATGGGCTGAGATCAGTTGTCTAAGGTGGGCTAAAGAAAATGTGAAAAATATATTAATATTATATTCAATTTTACTAACTTTGGTGTTCAAGCATTTTCTATAAATAGGGTGCTTAGGTTAGAATTGAAAAACACACGAAGCTGAAGTTTTCTCTATTTCTCTCTCTATGTATTGGCGTATTCTTGTGAGTATACTTTGAGTATTGTTAGGCGGTGCTGAAGTTTCCTTCAAAGACTATATCGGTATTCCAACTAGAAGTACTTAATCTTTCGAGGTAAGGATGTTATTTTCTTCTCAAATGATATTATTTCTTCAATATCATTATATTGAAATATTGGTTGGAACTTTTTATCAAATTTGGAACTTTTTCATGTCGGAGTTACTATTCATGAGTTTCTATTCACGAGTTCTTATTCATGAGTTACTATTCACGAGTTCTTATTCACGAAAGTACTATTCATGAAGCGTGAAGATGGTTTTTGTGGAATTTTATCTTTTGGTGTCGAGTTCTTATTCACGTATCTAAGACTATTCATTAGAAAAATAAAATTTCTTCTTTTTGTCCAAAATATCTATTACGGATACTTGCTTTTATTGTATCCATGTTTTGATCATTCTTGAATTTTACACCACTATGATTATTTTTGAGGTATTTTTGAACATGGATAAAACAAAGTCACGAATCCTTAATCCTTAATCCTTGTCATTTTTGTTTCTTTGGATTCGTTTCTTTAAAAATATTTTCATCATCCTCGGTCTTAAATGATGATATTATTGAATATCTTTGGCTTTGTAGTAAAAAAGATGAATGATTTCTGAAGAATATCTTTGGGCGTAGTGCAAAGATGAACATGTGTTTAGATGAACATGACTATTAATGATGAATATCTTTGGCCTATAGTGCAAAGATGAATATTTGATTCAGATGTATATTGATTGATGTTACGGGGATAAAAGATGAGCGATGAACTTTTAAATTCATACATAGAAGATGAGAGTTTGCATTTCTACTTAACTCTTCTAATGAATTATTATTTCATTGCGAATATTGATTTAAAATTTGTTGTCTATTGTATTCTATTAGATTTTTTTCCCTGTTTGAAGACTAATGATAATTTGTTGTATATTATCTTAGTCATAATATTCTTTCTCTTGGGCTAGTTGAGCTCACCCTTTTTCTTTTGTTCCATTTTCTTCCTGGAGGCGAGAATATAAGAGAGATGAAAGCAGTCGGGGTATGGAATGAAGGTTCTAGAGAGAGTTGTTTAGTAGTCCTCACCATTTTGTAAAATAATGTATCAATAAATGTGATGAGGATTTATTTGAGTATAGATATTATCAGAAGATAATATTTGTATTCAAACTCACGATTTCTTGTTGTAATAATAAAGTTGTAGTTGTTTACGTACCATGTATTGACAACTCGAGAATGGGTGATGTATACCTATTTTGGGGGCGTCACAGGTTGGTATCGAGCTTAGGATATGATCTCTGGCGGAGATCGGGGAATAGAACTAGGAGGGAGGCGAGTAAATCTTTCGCTAGTGTGTCCTACCTAAGCTTATTTTTTAGTTGGTCGATATATAAGGATATTATGTGATATATTGATTTCCTTAATTAACCCTTGTTTTATATGAAGTATTTGAGAATGTCGTGAGAATATTAACAATGGAAATGAGACCGTGGAGAGCGCTGCTGTACTCACCAACGAGGAGAGCGTGAAACAGTGGCAATGTTCCTCCTGTGAACAACACCAATCGAGAAGATGATGAGCGAGGGGATGTTTAGAAGCTTTTTGCAGTTCATGTAAAATCGACGAGGAGACTTCGTGTTCAAAAAATACATGAGGAAATGATAGCAATTCACGGGTTGTCAATGACAAGCGATTCAAAGAGTTGGGACCACGAATTTAAGGAAAGCGAGATCCGATCGTACGCGGGAAACATGGGTCAAGCAAATTACCAAGATATTCGATGTCTTGGGATGCACGGCGAACGAAGGTTCCATTTGCCACCTTTATGTTCCATGGCGGCGGTGATCATCTTGGTGGGAGATGCGTGAAGCGTACCATCGGCCGCTTTCAAAGATGTCTTTGGGAGGCGTTTGAAACTATTTAATGACAAATACTTTCACGAAAGTGTTCGGCTATATGAAGGAAGTGGAGTTTATTAGGCTGGAGCAGAACAACATGGCGGTGTCTCGATGCGAGGCAAAGATTTGCAGAGTTATCGTGTTTGCACCTCATTTGGTGGAGAATGAGGAGCGTATGACGCGGATGTTTCTTAGAGGTTTGAAACCCGGCGTCGTCGATATCTCATTTCTCATAAATTTTCTCTATTGGGATGTTGTAAGCAGGGCTCAATTATTATTAAGCGAGATAACGAGTACGGTCATTGAGGGACCACAACTAGGATCGTACCGGATATAGCGATCAGCAGAATAATGATAACCGGCGGAGAAAGAAAGCAGACGGACAAAATGGTAACCCTCTAAGGTGGTAATCATGGCCATGAAAATAGAAGAAGCGAGTCGGGAGGAGATTTTAAAAGAGGAGATTTAACAACGACCATGTGAAGGCAGCAGTCTTGGCGAAAGAATCGGTTCTAAGGGAGGAGGAGCGACCACCACGGTCATATCTTTATAAATGCGGGAAAGAGGACATATCGGTCAAACCGCCCACAACAGTTCAAGGTATGCTATAATTATGGAAAGGAAGGACATATCGCCGAGATCGAGATTATGCAGTGGCGAAACCTAGTTCAATGGGGACGGTGACTCAAAAGATCGTCCCGAGAAAAGTTAAAGTCAACGATTAGGGAAGGCGTTTGTTGTGGTTGGTCAAAATGCGAGAACCCAACGAGGTGATCACGGGTAAGCTATTTATAAATTTTTGCGAAGTTTATACCTTACTTGATCTGGGGTGCTACCCATTCATTTATCTCTCTGCTTGTGCTCAACGTTTAAACTTGACTCAGGAGAAATTAGACTTTGACCTATCTGTGGAAACTCCGTTAGGAGAAACTTTCATCACATCCACCGTTTATAAATCTTGTTTGATTCAAGTTGGCACCATTACCTTACGCTGTTGACCTTATCTCTTTAAAGATACTTGCTTTTGATGTGATTTTAGGGATTGATTGGTTAACTACTCATCATGCCAAAATTGATTGTTTTTTCGTAAGGTTGTTAGTTTTCATATTCTAACTTGACCGTTGTATGCAATTCAAGCAACTAAACCATTAAAATCAATCTTTGTCATATCTAATCATAAAGCTATTCATTTATTGAAAAGCGGATGTCAAGCTTTCTTAGCCCATGTTATGGATTTGAATAAAGACACGTCAAATTTGAATAATATTCTGTTGTTATTGACTTTCCGACGTATTTCAGAAGAACTTCCCTTTCACCCCGTAGGCGTGAAGTTGAATTCTTTATTGATCTTGAACTTTGGTACAAAGCCCATTTCTAAAACCCCATATCGAATGGTTCCTATTGAACTTGAGGAGTTAAAGGTCCAACTACTGAGAATTGTTGGACATCGGTTTCATTCGTCTAGTTCATCTCCTTGGGGTGCTCTGTTTTATTTGTAAAGAAGAAAGAGCGGAGTATGCGACTTTGTATTGACTATCGGAATTGAACCATGTCACCATCAAGAATAGGTATCCTCTACCTCGTATTGATGACTTGTTTGACCCGATTGCAAGAAGGGCACAATTCTTTTCAAAAATCGATCTTCGTTACGGATATCATCAACCAAGATTAGGCGAGGATATTCAAAGATTGCCTTGAGAACTTCGGTATGGGCATTATGAATTCTTAGTCATGTCTTTCGGATTGACTAATGCTCCTGCTGCTTTCATGGATATGATGAACCGAGTATTCAAGGAATATTTGGATCGGTTTGTTGTTGTCTTTATTGATGACATCCTTATATATTCCAAAAGTCGTGAAGATCATGAGCACCATTTGAAGTTTGGTACTCCAAAGGCTTCGTGAAAACAAACTATATGCCAAATTGAAGAAATGCGAGTTTCGGCTTCGAGGAAGTATCATTCCTTGGGCACGTGGTGTCGAAACATGGAGTATCTGTTGATCCGTGAAGATTGAAGCAATCAAAAGTTGGGAGCAACCAAAGTCGATGGAATCATCACGTAGCTTTTTGGGCTTAAGTGGTTATTATCGGAGATTCGTGGAAGGTTTTCTCGAATCGCTACTCCATTAACTTCGGCTAACTTCGGAAGGATACAAAATTCGTTTGGAGTGAAGAATGCGAGAAGGGTTTCAAGAGCTTAAGAGGAGACTTATTTTCGCACTGTTCTAACAATACCATCGGTTCGGATGGATTTGTTATCTCTGTGATGCTTCGTGCAAAGGGTTAGGATGTGTTCTCATGCAGCGTGGGAAAGTCATAGCCTATGCCTCATGACAACTTAAAAGAGTATGAGAGGAATTATCCTACCATGATCTAGAGTTGGCATGATAATGTCTTTCAGCGCTTAAAGATATGGAGGCACTATCTATATGGGGAGAAAGTGGAGATATATTCAGACCATAAAAGCCTTAAATATTTCTTCACTAAAAAAGAACTCAACATGCGGCAGCGACGTTGGCTCGAGCTATTGAAAGACTACGACCACACTATTCAATACCATCCTGGAAAAGCGAACGTGGTAGCTGACGCGTTGAGTAGAAGATCATATGCAGGAACGAGTGCGATGATGTCAAGTATACGCATAGAGCCAACTTTAATAGAAAAAGTTAAGGTTGCTCAAGCCACCGACCCGGAGCTGATGCGTATGAAGAAGAAAGTACAAGAAGGAGCTATTTAGGGCGAGGCTGATGAAGAAGGAATACTTCGAGTCCACTCTAGACTTTGTGTTCCTAACGACTATGATTTGAAGTACAAGATTATGATGGAGACACACAATACACCATTTGCAATCCATCACGGAAGTACTAAAATGTATTGTGATCTTGACATACATTTTGGTGGAACAATATGAAGAGAGAGATTGCAAAGTTTATCTCGATGTGTTTAACTTGTCAACGTGTAAAGGCGGAGCATCTAGTACCTAAGGGTCCGTTGCAACCACTTGAGATTCCGAAATGGAAGTGGGAACACATTACCATGGATTTAGATTACGGGTCTTCCTACGGTTTCTCAAGGCATCAATGCTATTTGGGTTATTGTTGATAGATTAACCAAGTCTGCGCTCATTTCTTGCCGTCACGGGAGACTTATTCACTTGAGCGTCTTGCTAGTATATGCGTGAATGAGATTGTGAGGTTGCATGGCATGCCTGTATCCATAGTTTGGATCGTGACCCAAGATTCACTTCAAGATTTTGGGTTAGCTTGCAAAAAGCTATAGGCGCGGATCTACGATTGATTCGCGCATACCATCCTCAAACGGACGGACAATCGAGAAAGGACTATTCAAACTCTTGAAGATTTATTAAGACTCTGTGTCCTAGACTTCAAAAGGCGGTTGGGATAAGTATTTACCATTGGTGGAATTCTCCTATAACAACGATTATCGTGCAAGTATAGGTGTGGCTCCATTTGAAGCATTATATGGGCGAAAGTGTCGTTCTCTCAAAGTATGTTGGGGACGAGGTGGGTGAAGCAACCTTTGTTGGGACCCGAGTTGAGTACGTATATGACTACGAAAAGATCCAAATGATTCGACAACGTATACAAATGGCACAAGATCGACAAAAGAGTTATGCGGATCTTCATCGAAAGGGACGTGGAATTTAGTGTGGGGATCATGTATATCATGCGAGTTTCTCCGTGGAAGGGAGTTACAAGATTTTGGAAGAGAGGAAAGCTCAATCCACGATTTATTGGTCCATTTCAAATTCTTGACCGAGAGTAGGAAATGTAGCCTATAGACTCGCGTTACCTCCGAGTATGTCTCGTGTTCATAATGTGTTTCACATATCTCGTACTTCATAAATATGTGAAAGACCGAACCACGTTATAGAGTTAGAGCAGGAAGAGATAGCCAAGACTTAACGTATGAGGAGGTACTGTCAAGATCTTGGATAGGAAGGAGCATGTCCTACGCATGAAAGGTCATACCACAAGTTAAAGTTTTGTGGAGGAATCATCTTTATAGAGAAATGACACAGGAATTGGAAGCGGAAATGAAAGCGAGGTATCCTCACCTTTTGAAAACACCAGTGCGTCGTCGTCAATTTCGAGGACGAAATTTCATAAGGAGGGAGGTTGTAAGACCCCAACTTATTATTAATGAAATTTAATTTTCTCTATTTATTATTTTGAAATAGTAAGGGTTGATTTGATTAATGTGGATAGTTAGGGGTAAAATACATAAATATTTCAAAATAAGCAAGTGGTTATAAAATATTCATTGTTGTTGGGAATATTCGTTTGGTCGTGGAATATTCGTCTATTATCTGGGAATATTAAATGCGAATACAAGCGACCATGTGTGGGCCCCATAACTGAAAAGCGATTGGATGAAGAAAGCGACAAATATAAGTTGTTTAAAAATAGCAGATTGTAGTTATTCTAATTAATCTTTGTTAAAATACTCGGTGGTTAAAACACAAGAAGCAGCGGTATTGCACCAATTATTGATTCTTACGTAAGAAGGCTTTACTCAATAATGGTTACGATAATTCTTATTCAAAGTATTTTATTGATTTAATAATTGATGCGTTGATATTTTATATTCTTTGTTGTTCAATAATTGTCATTTACGGTATTTTTCACTATCGAAGCAATAATTCATATTATCTGAATAATATTATTAGATAACATTATTGGCAATGTCTAAAAGTTACATCTAAGGAGAGGTTTGGTTACCTAATTTGCGGCGAAGATGAGAGAAATTCTTATTGGAAAGCCCCCTCATCTGAGGAGGCGCATTTTGGTTGTCAATAATGTGATTCTGTAATATTATTTATGAATAATTAATTATTGATTTATATGATGAGGAAAATATTGATTTTATGAGGATATAGATGGAGAAAATTTTAATGTGACAATTGTTGAAAATTAATATTTTATCTTTTTTACGATAAAATAATTCATTTAAATATATTATTTTAATAATATATTAACGATGATATTTTTACAATGAATGTGGGATATATGAGTATATGAGGAGGAAGAGTATTTTGTGGCATTAAATGTTTAACACATGTTTTGTGTGTTGGTGGACACAATTATTAATAGAAATTTGATTATAGCTGTAAAATCGGTAGTTTGTGGATTTGGTCAATTTCTATTTGGAATTTGGAAAAATTTCTTCCGCAAAGTTGTAGAGAATTGAATTTCCTATAAAAACTCGCGAGATTTGAATTTTACGATGAAATGGCTATTTATTATGAATTATTGAAGTTAGAAGTTCAAATAATTAATTTTTGGGAGTTTTAGTTAATTATTTTAGAAAAACGTTTTTTTGCAACTAAGTTGGCCTCACATGTGATTCAAATGGGCTGAGATCAGTTGTCTAAGGTGGGCTAAAGAAAATGTGAAAAATATATTAATATTATATTCAATTTTACGCTTTGGTGTTCTAAGCATTTTCTATAAATAGGGTGCTTGGGTTAGAATTGAAAAACACACGAAGCGAAGTTTCTCTATTTCTCTCTCGATATATTGAGCGTATTCTTGTGAGTATACTTTGAGTATTGTTAGATGGTGCAAGTTCCTTGAAGACTTATACATTATTCAAATTAGAAGTCTTAATCTTTCGAGGTAAGGGATGTTATTTTCTTCTCAAATGATATTATTTCTTCAATATCATTATCTTTGAAATATTGGTTGGAACTTTTATCAAATTTGGAACTTTTTTCATGTATGGGGTTACTTATTCATGAGTTCTTATTCACGAGTTACTATTTCATGAGTTCTTATTCACGAGATTACTATTCACGAAAGTACTATTGCGTAAGCGTGAAGATGTTTTTTGTGGAATTTCTATCTTTTGGTGTCGAGAGTTCTTATTCACGTATCGGACTTATTCACGATATCTGATCTTTATTCATAGAAAAATAAAATTTCTTCTTTTTGTCCAAAATATCTATTACGGATACTAGCTTTGATTGTATCCATGTTTTGATCATTCTTGAATTTTACACCACTATGATTATTTTTGAGGTATTTTTGAACATGGATAAAACAAAGCACGAATCCTTAATCCTTAATCCTTGTCATTTTGTTTCTTTGGATTCGTTTCTTTTAAAAATATTTTCATCATCCTCGGTCTTAAATGATGATATTATTGAATATCTTTGGCACTGTAGTGTAAAAGATGAATGATTTGAAGAATATCTTTGGTCAGTAGTGCAAAGATGAGCAGTGTTTAGATGAACATGACCAATCGATGAATATCTTTGGCTGTAGTGCAAAGATGAATATTTGATTCGAGATGTATATTGATTGATGTTACGGGGATAAAAGATGAGCGATGAACTTTTAAATTCATACATAGAAGATAGTAGTTTGCATTCTCTACTTAACTCTTCTAATGAATTATTATTTCGCTGCGAATATTGATTTAAAATTTGTTGTCTATTGTATTCTATTAGATTTTTCCTGTTTGAAGACTAATGATAATTTGTTGTATATTATCTTAGTCGTAATATTCTTTCTTTGGGCTAGTTGAGCTCACCCTTTTCTTTTTGTTCTATTTTTCTTCTCGGGAGGCGAGAATATAGCGAAATACAGTCGGGTATGGAATGAAGGTTCTAGAGAGAGTTGTTTAGTAGTCCTCACCATTTTGTAAAATAATGTATCAATAAATGTGATGAGAATTTATTTGAGTATAAATATTGTACAGAAGATAATATTTGTATTCAAACTCACGCTTTTTTCTTGTTGTAATAATAAAGTTGTAGTTGTTTACGTACCATGTATTGACAACTCAGAATGGGTGATGTATACCTATTTTGGGGGCGTCACAAATATTTTATTATATTATTATAATATAATAATGGTGATATTTTTACAATGAATGTGGGATATATGAGTATATGAGGAGGAAGAGTATTTTTGTTGCAAAAGTTGTTTAAAACATGTTAAACATGTTGGTGGACCCATTTCTTGACTGAAATTTGATTATAGCCTTTAAAATCATCCGTATGTGGATTTCGGTCAATTTCTGTTTGGAATTTGGTAAAACTTTCTTCTGGAAAGTTGTAGAGAATTGAATTTCCTATAAAAACTCGTGAGATTCGAATTTTCTAATAAAAGGGCTATTTATTATGAATTATTGAAGTTCCGGAATATTGGGTCTGAATTTATTTTGTTACAAAAATTATTTAAAACACGTTTTTTATGGTTGGTGGGACCCACTTGTTGTTAAGCATGGCTGAATTCAGATCCTTGAATGTGTGCATAGGAATTTATATATAATTTATTATTATTATATTAAATTTTCTGCTTTGGTGTTCTAAGCAATTTCCTATAAATAGGTTAGAATTGAAAATCACACCAGAAACTAAAGATTTCTCTCTCTTTCTCTCTTTATATATCGAGCGTATTTTTGTGAGTATTTTAGTACTTCGAGTATTGTTATACGGTGCAAGTTCTTTTAGCATTATATCCAGTATTTCAATCAGAAGTACTATTCTTTATGAGGTAAGGGAGATTATTTTCTTCATAAATGATATTATTTCTTCAATATCATTATACCGAAATATTAGTTTGAATTTTTATCAAATTTGGAACTTTTTCATGTCGGGGTTACTATTCACAAGTTACTATTCATGAATTACTATTCATGAGTACTATTCATAAAGCATGATGATGTTTTTTGTGAAATTTCTATCTTTTGATGTCGGAGTTACTATTCACGATACTAAGACTATTCACGATATCGACACTTTATTCACCAATACTAAGACTATTCACGTAAAAATTAAATTTTCGTTTTTCGTCAAAATATCTATTATGGATACTAGCTTTGATTGTATCCATATTTTGATCATTCTTGAATTTTATTCCACTATGATTATTTATGATGTATTTTGGACATGGAATACCAAGTCACGAATCCTTAATATTTATTATTTTGTTTCAATTGGATTCGTTTTCTTAAAATATTTTTCATCATCCTCGGTCCTAAATGATGATATAATCGAATATCTTTGGACCAGTAGTGCAAAAGATGAATGATTTCGATAAATATCTTTGGCAAGAAGTGCGAAGATGAACGGTGTTTAGATGAACATGACTAATTGATGAATATCTTTGGCACGTAGTGCAAAGATGACATGTTGTTGAATATCTTTGGCCAATAGTGCAAAGATGAAGCTGTTGATGAATATCTTTGGCCAAGAGTGAAAAAGATGTATTTATCAAGATATGATTATGAGCGAGGCGTGATTTGGTATAACCATGATCTTTGATGTTTGGTGATGAAAATTAACTTTGTCCCGGATGAGGAAAGGAATTTAGAACTACAATTACGATTATGAAGTTATACACGTGATTGTGGACATGAATTATTGATTAATGTTACGGGGATAAAACATTGTTGATGAACTTTAACACGGAGAAGATAATAGATTTTATGGTCTATTTGACTTCTTCTAATGGATCGCTTCGTTCGATGCAATTATGGTTGAAAAGTTTTATCATCTACCATATGTTCTAAATCTCGATTTATTATTGTTGAAGGCTATTGATAATTTATTTATCTTTAGTCATGATATTCTTTATCTTGAGCTAGTCAGGTTTCACCCTTTTGCTTTCACAATTCCTTTCGTGTAATAAAAGTGTATTTGGGACAAGCTGGGAATAATGGGGAATAGAGCGGTGGTCTATAGATGTTGAGGTGAGGTGAATTTAACTTGGAAGGTGTTTTGCCACTATCATACAAGATGTCTAATGACATACAACCTCGTGTCATCATAAGATGTGGTCAGACTCATCCACTACTTTGAGTATATTTACAAGCACTACCTATATAATCTTGGTGTTTGTTTGGAGTATAATACCCAATTAGAGACAGTGAAGATAATGATATGTCAAGAGAAGACTCACTATTGGGAAGAATATGATAGTAATCTTCTCGTTTTTCTTTGGGGGTCTATCGGGAACCAAGGATAATTCGTGGCCATATGACATCTATCATAACCTGAAGCATGGCCTCCCCGTATACGAAGGGTTTCTGAGCACTTCCCAAAGATTCTAATTTCTAAAGCAGCTTTTTGACTATCTTGTAAGACCCCAACTTATTATTAATGAAATTTAATTTTTCTATTTATTATTTTGAAATAGTAAGGGTTGATTTGATTAATGTGGATAGTTATGGGTAAAATACGCAAATATTTCAAAATAAGCAAGTGGTTATAAAATATTCATTGTTGTTTGGGAATATTCATTTGGTCGTGGAATATTTCTTGCTATCGGGGAATATTAAATCGCATTTATATGCGCTAGATCTTTTGTGGGCCCCATAACGGAAGCGATTGGATCGAAGAAAAATGATAAATATAAGTTGTTTAAAAATAATGGCATGTAGTTGTTACTCAATTAATATCGTTAAAATACTCTATGTGGTTAAAACACGAGAATAGATCGGTATTGCACCAATTATTGATTCTTACGTAAGAAGACACTACTTAATAATTGTTACAAATAATCAATCGCTCAATATTTTATTGATTTAATAATTCTTTGCGTTGATATTTTATATTGTTGTTGTTTCAATAATTGTCATTACACAAGATTTTCATTATCGGCTAATAATTCATATTATCCGAATAATATTATTAGATAACATTATTGGCAATGTCTAGAAAGTTACATCTAAGGAGAGGTTTGGTCACCTAATTGCGCCCAAGAAGGAGAAATTCTTATCGAAAGCCCTCTTTCCTGAACTATTCTGCGTTGCAAGATCTTTGTGATTCTCGTAATATTATTTGTGAATAATTAATTAATAATTTATATAATGAGAAAAATATTGATTTTATGTGGATATAGATGGAGAAAATTTTTAATGTGACAATTGTTAAAAATTAATATTTTATCTTTTTCTGATAAAATAATTCATTTAAATATATTATTTTAATAATATAATAATGGTGATATTTTTACAACGAATGTAGGATATATGAGTATACGAGGAGGAATAGTATTTTTGTTGCAATAAATATTTAAAACATGTTAAACATGTCGGTGGACCCCATTTATTGACTGAAATTTGATTATAGCCTGTAAAATCGTCCGTTAGTGGATTTCGGTCAATTTTTGTTTGGAATTTGGAAAAACTTTCTTCCGCAAAGTTGTAAAGAATTGATTTCCTATAAAAATTGCGAGATTGAATTTTCTACGATAAAAGGGCTATTTATTATGAATTATTGAAGTTAGAAGCTCAAATAATTAATTTTGGAAGTTTAAAATAATTTAAATTAGAAAAACGTTTTTTGATATGTTTGGTGGGCTTGGTTGGTTGTTGAAATGAGCTGATTTCAGTTTATAAGAGTGTGCGAGGAAAATTTTTATATATATTAATATTATATTAAATTTTCTACTTTGGTGTTCTAAGATTTTCCTATAAATAGGGTGCTTAGGTTAGAATTGAAAATCACACCGTAAATCAAGTTTTTCTCTCTATATTATCGGCGTATTCTTGTGAGTATTTTGAGTATTGCTATACAAGATGCAAGTTCAAGTCATAGCCTTTATATCCCAGGTGTTTCAACTAGAAGTATTGTCTTTGTGAGGTATGGGATATTTTTTTTCAGTAATGATATTATTTTTTCGATATCATTATCTTTGAAATATTGATCTGAAGTTTTATCAAATTTAGAACTTTTGGTGCTCTGATTCTTATTCACGATACTCACAGTCTTATTCACGAATACGGCACTATTCATCGAAAAATGAAAATTTTCCTTTTCGTCTCTAAAATATCTATTGTGGATACTAGCTTTGATTGTATCCATGTTTTGTTCATTCTTGAATTTTACACCACTATGATTATTTTGAGGTATTTTTGGACATGGATAAAACAAAGTACGAATCCTTAATCCTTAATCCTTGTCATTTTGTTTCACTGGATTCGTTTCTTTAAAAATATTTTTCATCTTCCTCAGTCTTAAATGATGATATTATTGAATATCTTTGGCTCAGAAGGCAAAGATGAATGATTTCGATGAATATCTTTGGCCCGTAGTGCAAAAAGATGAGCAGTGTTTAGATGAACATGATTAATTGATGAATATCTTTGGCAGTAGTGCAAAGATGAATATTTGATTCGAGATATATATTGATTGATATTACAGTGGATAAAAGATGAGCGATGAGCTTTTAAATTCATACATAGAAGATAGTAGTTTGCATTTCTACTTAACTCTTCTAATGAATTATTATTTCGCTTACTTAATATTGATTTAAAATTTGTTGTCTATTGTATTCTATTAGATTTTTCCTCGTTGAAGACTAACGATAATTTGTTGTATATTATCTTAGTAATAATATTCTTTCTTGGGCTAGTTGAGCTCACCCTTTTCCTTGTTGTTCCATTTTTCTTCTCGTGAGGCGAGAATGTAATGAAGTACTTTAGTGGGGTATGGAATGAAGGTTCTAGAGAGAGTTGTTTAGTAGTCCTCACCATTTTTGTAAAATAATGTATCAATAATTATGATGGGGATTTATTTGCGTGTGGATATTGTTTAGATGGCAATATCTGTATTTAAACTCACAGTTTATATGTTGTAATAATAAAGTTGTAGTTGTTTCTGTACCATGTATTGACAACTCAGAATGGGTGATGTTTACCTATTTTGGGGGCGTCACATATACCTTTATGTAAGGTGTCATTGTGACGTGCTATCCAAAGTTGGTGTCCAGAGTTACAGTTGGTATATATTTGTATCCAAACTCACAACATATGTGTTGTTGTATTTTGCACGACAATTATTGTAATAAAGTTGTAGTTATTTTCTGTACCATGTATTTGGCAACTCAGAATGGTTTGGATGGAATGGACCTATTTTGGGGTTGTCACAAGCCAAATACACGGTACAAAAAATAACTACAACTTCATTATTACAATTATCGTGCAAACTACGACAACCCATAGAATGTGAGTTTAAATACAAATATTATCTTCTAGACAATATCCACACTCAAATAAGTCCTCATTACAATTATTGATACACTATTTTACAAAATAGTGAGGACTACTAAAACAACTGCCTTTAACATCATTCCACACCCCGTCTAGTTCCCGCTACATTCTCTCTTCCTAAGAAGAAAAATGGAACAAAAAGGAAAAGGGTGAGCTCAACTAGCCCACTAAAAAATATTATGACTAAGATAATGAACAAAAAATTATCGTTAGCATTCAACAAATCAGATAAAATATAATGGACAACCAGTTTTAGATCAATATTCACAACGAACATAACAATTCATTAGAAGAGTTAAGTAGAGAATGAAATCTACTATCATCTATGAATTTAAAAGTCCATCATCAATATTTTATCTTTATATCATCAATCAATATAAATTTTAAATCAAATATTCATCTTTGAACTACGGGCTAAAGATATTCATTTGTATCACCAGTTTTAGATCAATATTCGCAGCGAAAATAACAATTCATTAGAAGAGTTAAGTAGATAATGAAGTCTACTATCATCTATGAATTTAAAAGTCCATCATCAATATTTTATCTCTGTAACATCAATCAATATACATTTTGAATGAAATATTCATCTTTGCACTACGGGCTAAAGATATTCATTTGTATCACCAGTTGATCATGTTCATCTCAACACCAGTTCATCTTTGCACTACGGGCCAAAGATTTCATCAGGTAATCATTTATCTTTGTACTACAGGCCAAAGATATTCATCAAGTATCACCATTTAAGACTGAGGATGATGAATTTTTTTTTAAAGAACGAATCCAGTGAGATAAAGGACATGATTATGGATTAATAATTTAGTTTATCCAAGTTCAAGAATACTCCATAATAATCAATTGTGGAGCAAAATTCAAGAATAAAGTTCAAAACATAGATTCAATCAAAGATAGGAACCATAACAGACAACTTGGATACAGAAAAGAAAACTCAAGGAATTTCTGATCATTTCAGGAATTATAAAAACAATACTTACCGTAGTAAGTTTAGAGTTAGGAATCTGAAAGGAATAATATACGAAATTGTAAATGAATTTTCAACTGTCATGCGGTAGTCCGCGCAGACAGATCATTTACATAATTTAATAACAATTGAATACGAAGGGTTATTCACCAGGCATGCGGTAGTCCGCGTAGACATGTTATTCCCACAGAATAATAAAGAATGGAATAACAAAAGGATTTCACCATACATGCGGTAGTACGCGTATGTAAGACCCCGAATTTTATGAAATAAAAGTATTCAATTTTTTTTTAATAACTATTCATGAATTACTATTCATGAGTTACTATTCACGAGTTACTATTCACGAGTTACTATTCATGAGTTACTATTCACGAGTTACTATTCATGAGTTCTTATTCACGAAGTTACTATTCACGAAAGTACTATTCACATAAGCATAATAATTTTTTTTTGTAAGAAGGCATTACTCAATAATTGTTACTGTAATTACTATTCAATATTTTATTTTATTGATTCAATAATTGCTACGTTGATATTTTATATTATTGTTGTTTCAATAATTGTCACAAAGACAGTATTTTCCATTATCTGAGCAATAATTCATATTATCTCGAATAATATTATTGGATAACATTATTGGCAATGCCTAGAAAGTTACATCTAAGGAGAGGTTTGGTCACCTAATCAACGCCAAGAAGGAGAAATTCTTATTGGAAAGCCCCTCTTTCCAAGGAACGAATGGTTGTCAATATTGTGATTATGTAATATTATTTGTGAATAGTTAATTATTGATTTTATGATGAGAAAATATCTATTTTATATGGACATAGATGGAGAAAATTTTTAATGTGACAATTGTTGAAAATTGAAATTTTATCTTTTACGATAAAATAATTCATTTAAATATATTATTATATTTTAATAATATAATAATGGTGATATTTTTTACAACGAATGTGGGATATATGAGTATACTGAGGAGGAAGAGTATTTTTGTTGCAATAAATGTTTAAAACATGTTAAACATGTCGGTGGACCCCATTTATTGATCGAAATTTGATTATAATCAGTAAAATCAATCGTTTGTGGATTTTGGTCAATTTACATTTGGAATTGGAAAAACTTTCTTCCGTAAAGTTGTAGAGAATTGAATTTCCAATAAAACACTCAGCGAGATTCGAATTTTTCGACAAAAGGGCTATTTATTATGAATTATTGAAGTTCCGGATTAATTAATTATTATTTTTTGGAGTTTTAAATTAATTAATTATGAAAAACGTTTTTGTAAGTTTTGTAAGGTGAGATACTTGTGTTGCTGAAGTTTGAACAAAAAAAAGTGGGCGTAGGAATTCAAATTTATTATATTAATAATTTATTAAATTTTACGCTTTGGTGTTCTAAGTATTTTCCTATAAATAGGGTGCTTGGGTTAGAATTGAAAATCACACCGAAATTGAAGTTTTCTCTCTCTATATTATCGAGCATATTCTTGTGAGTATTTTGAGTATACTTTGAGTATTGCTACTAAGTGCAAGTTCGATTCAACGTTATTCCAATGTAATCTTGCTCTTTTGAGGTAAGGGATAGTAAAGGATTTTAAGTGGTTATTATGTTTTTAGTTTCAAAATTTTCTGAACCTTCAAAATTCTGGAAAAATTTGAAATGATAATTTGATGAGTTTTATATATTGTGTCCAAAATGGCGATTTTTGGATGTATAGATTGAGAGTTATGAATTTTATGAGAAAAGACTATTTTAAAAGTAACCGCTTATAACTCCTTGTGATTAACTCCAAAATTGATGAAATTTTTATTGGGAGTACATCTATATAATATCAGTATACCGTGTAAATTTCAGAATTGTTGGATAAAAGTATAATTTATGATAAATGTTTAAATATTCGGTGGTTTTGGCCATATGAAAAATAGTAAATGAATTTTTAAAAGTTTGAGAAAAATATATGTTCAATATGGGACTATGTTATGCTAAATCCCAGAAAAGAAATATTTTTGGAAATGATTTGGTATTTTTTATGAAAATGTTCTAGTTATGAGTAAATGAATTAAATATGTTATGTGAAGTAAGAAAATTGGAAAATATGATTTTATGGCTTGAGAATCATATATGAGGTATATGCAGATTTTTGATGAGGGTTTTGGTTATTGGTGATGAAATCTTATGAGTTTGGCATTTTATGATGATTAAATGCATTAATTAGTAAAGTGTAAACAATTTAATTAAATTGTTTATAAGTTTTAGAAATGATTAAAATATTATTGTAATATTAATAATATTAGATTATGAGATTTCTAAGTGATTTATAATATTTGGATTAAAGTGTTATAAATATGGATATGAATTTTATTATGAAACTTTATCTTTTCGTTATGAGAGGAGTTCTTATGCGCATTATCACGGTACTATGCATTTAATACGGGTACTATTCACGACAAATTGGTTTCTTCTCGACCAAATTATCGTTGATTTATGAATCTTACTCTTGAAATTAAAACCATGTTTTGATTATATTGTTTTTAAATAACATTCTTATAACCCTAATGATGATATTTCTCTTTGACTTGAGTGTAAAGATGAGTAGATTATTGGTATGATCGTGACTATAGGTTCTCTTCGCCGATGAGTGCAAAAGTTGAATTGTTGATTGGTATGATCATGACCATTGAATTTACAATTGAATATTTTTAGCTTAAGTGCAAAGGTGAATTGATCAACATGGTTATAATTATTGTTATATAACTTCTGAAATGATTATGTATTTCTTTGATATATGAATATCTTTGGCTCGTTGTGCAAAGATGACTTGTTGATGAATATCTTAGCTTTGTAGTGCAAAGATGAATTATTGATGAATATCTTTTGCTCGTAATGCAAAGATGACTGTTGTTGAATATCTTTAAATACAGTAGTGCAAAGATGAATTATTGATGAATATCTTTGGCTCGTAATGCAAAGATGATTTTGTTGTTGAATATCTTTAGCTTTGTAGTGTAAAGATGAAGCTGTTGATGAATATCTTTGGCCGTGGTGCAAAGATGAATTTATTTGTATGATTATGAGCACAGAACTGTGATTTGGTATAACCATGATCTTTGATGTTTGAGGTAAAGGCAGTGATGAAATTATCTTCATTCTGGATAAGAAGAGGAATTTAGAACTACGATTATGATTATGAGTTATACATGTGATTGTGGATGTGAATTGTTGATTGATGTTACAGGATAAAACATTGTTGGTGGACTTTTAACATGGAGAAGATAATAGATTTTATGGTCTATTTGACTCTTTCTAATGGATTGTTTCGTCTTCATTGTAACTATGGTTGAAAAGTTTTATCATCTACCATATGTTCTAAATCTCGATTCATTATCGATGAAGACTATTGATAATTTATTTATCTTTAGTCATAATATTCTTTTATTGAGCTAGTTGTGTTTCACCCTTTTGTTTCACAATTCCTTTTAGGTAATAAAAGTGTAATTTGGGTTGAGCGGGGATAACAAGGAATAGAGCGGTGGTCTATAGTTGTTGAGGTTCTTCCTAAAGAGTATGAAAATAATTTTATTGAGGGCTTTAGTGTGTTGTATTTTATACATCATTTAATAGTTATTTTGGTGAATTAAATAGGGTGAAAGCGAACCCAACTTTGGAAGGTGTTTTGTCACTATCATACAAGATGTCTAATGACATACAAACTCGTGTTATCATAAGACATGATTGTACTCATCCACTTCACGAGTATATTTACAAGCACTACCTATATAATCTTGGTGTTTGTTTGGAGTATAATACCCAATTAGAGGCAGTGGAGATAATGATATGTCAAGAGAAGACTCACCATTGGGAAGAATATGATAGTAATCTTCTCGTTTTCTTTGGGGTCTATTAGGTCAACCAAGGATAATTACGTGGCCATATGATATCTACCATAACCTAAAAGCATGGCCTCCCGTATACGAAGGTTTCTTGAGCACTTCCCAAAGATTCTAATTTCTAAAAAGCAGTTTTGACTATACCTTTATGTAAGGTGTCATTGTAACGTGCTACAGTTGGTATATATTTGTATCCAAACTCACAGCATATGTGTTGTTGTATTTTGCACGACAATTGTTGTAATAAAGTTGTAGTTGTTTTTCGTACCATATATTTGGCGACTCAGAATGGGTTGGATGGAATGGACCTATTTTGGGGGCGTTACAGCGTAGACAGGTTATTCCAACAAAATAATAAATAATAAAATAACGAAAAGATTTCACCATGCATGTTGTAGTCTGCGTAGACAGGTTATTCTAACAGAATAATAAAGAATGAAATAACACAACCCTTACGAGTATTGAAAGAAAATAACTCTCTTCATGAATACGAAAAAAATAATACCCCTTACGAATACAACAACTAATATCCCTTACCTTAGTAGAAGATAGAATACTGAAGTAGAGTAGTAGCAGAATACTCTTCTTCTTGCTCTCTTTGGTTTCTCTCTCTATAGTTTTAGTGAATTTGTAACGACCCCAAAATAGGTCCATTCCATCCAACCCATTCTGAGTCGCCAAATATATGGTACGGAAAACAACTACAACTTTATTACAACAATTGTCGTGCAAAATACAACAACACATATCTTTGTAAGTTTGGATACAAATATATACCAACCTGTAGCAGACGTCAACGATGACACCTTACATAAAGGTATAGTCAAAACCTGCATTTTAGAAATTAAAATCCTTGGGAAGTGCTCAAGAAAACCTTTCGCATATATGGGGAGGCCATAAATACAGGTTATAATAGATGTAAGACCAAATTTTTTAAATAAAAGGAATTTCCTTTATTTATTATTTTGAAATAGTAAGGGTTGATTTGATTAATGTGGATAGTTAAGGGTTAAATACGCAAATATTTCAAAATAACAAGTGGTTATAAAATATTCATTGTTGTTTGGGAATATTCGTTTGGTCGTGGAATATTAAAGATCGTCGGGGAATATTCGATGACGGCAGTAGCGACCATAATGTGGGCCCCATAACGAAAGCGATTGGATGAGGAAAACGACAAAGTTTGGGTGGTTATAAATAATGGCGTAGTTATTACCAATTAAGACCGTTGGAATACCCTTTAGTTAAAATACTGAGAATACGCGTGGGTGCCGCGATGGCACGGTATTGCACAATATTGTTGAATTATTGATCCTTACGTAAGAAGGCACTACTCAATAATTGTTACAGTAGTTACTGTTCAATAGTTTATTTTATTGATTCAATAATTGCTGCGTTGATATTTTATATTATTGTTGTTCAATAATTGTCACTACACAGTATTTCCCATTATCAGATCAATAATTCATATTATTTGAATAATATTATTAGATAACATTATTGGCAATGTCTAGAAAGTTCTGTCTAAGGAGAGGTTTGGTCACCTAATTGCGCGCCAGTAAGGAGAGATCCTTATTGGAAAGCCCCCTCTTTCCTGGGAACGGCCTGGTTGTCATAATTGTGATTCTTTAATATTATTTGTGAATAATTAATTATTGATTCATATGATAAGGAAATATTTATTTTATATGAATATAAATGATGGATTTATTTATGTGGTTATTAATGAAGGAATTAATCTTTGAGATGTTTTATTTGTATTTTGTCGGATTGGAGGTATTAAAAGATCAAATCGATTGTTATTACTGACTTTATTGTGTGAGTTATAATATTTAATCCGACCGTTGGATCATTGTAATTTTTGGATATGTTATACATATATAAGTTGAGTATATGTCCACAAATTTTGAACCGTTAAAAATGAGCGTATAATTTATTATGAATTTTAAGAGGTGGCTGATTCAGAAATTAGGTTATAAATGATTTTGGTGGAAAATTCTAGAATTGGTGGACCCCACTTGTGGTTGGTGAAAAAATGTGCTGAATTTTATTTCAAATGTGGTGGGTGGCAATAGTAGCAGGTAAAGCCATCAGGTAGCAGGTCAAGTCTGCTTCGGCGGGCTAACATTTTCCTATAAATAGAGGGCTAAGTTAGAATTGAAAATCACACGAAACAAAGTTTTCTCTCTTTCTCTCTATATTATTGGCGTATTTTGTGAGTATTTAGATACTTTGAGAGTCATTTCAAGATACAAGTTTCATTCAAAGATCACTTGAGACCTTTCCTTTCAAGTACTGATTCTTTGAGGTAAGGGATGTTATTTTCTTCTCAAATGATATTAATTCTTCAATATCATTATGCTGAAATATTGGTTGGAACTTTTTATCAAATTTGGAACTTTTTCATGTCGGGGTTACTATTCATGAGTTCTTATTCACGAAGTTACTATTCACGAGTTACTATTCACGAAGTACTATTCATGAAGGCGTGAAGATGTTTTTTGTGGAATTTCTATCTTTTGGTGTTGAGTTACTATTCACGATACTTAAGACTATTCACGATATCTGAGACTATTCATTTAATACAAGACTATTCATAGAAAAATGAAAATTTTTCTTTTCGTCTAAAATATCTATTCTGGATACTAGCTTTGATTGTATCCATGTTTTGATCATTCTTGAATTTTACACCACTATGATTATTTTTGAGGTATTGTTGGACATGGATAAAACAAAGTACGAATCATTAATCCTTAATCCTTGTCATTTTGTTTCACTGGATTCGTTCTTTAAAAATATTTTTCATCATCCTCAGTCTTAAATGATGATATTATTGAATATCTTTGGCCTGTAGTGCAAAGATGAATGATTTCTGAAGAATATCTTTGGCTTGTAGTGCAAAGATGGCAGTGTTTAAATGAACACGACCGATCGATGAATATCTTTGGCCTTTAGTGCAAAGATGAGCAGTGTTGAGATGAATATGACCGATTGATGAATATCTTTGGCTTTGTAGTGCAAAGATGAATATTTGATTTGAGATGAATATTAATTGATGTTACAGGGATAAAATATTGATGATGGACTATTAAATTCATAGATTATAGTAGATTTCATTCTCTACGTAACTCTTCTATGAATTATTATTTCATTGCGAATATTGATCTGAAACTTGTTGTCTATTGTATTCTATCAGATTTTTCCCTGTTGGAGACTAACGATAATTTGTTGTATATTATCTTAGTCATAATATTCTTTACTGGGCTAGTTGAGCTCACCCTTTTCCTTGTTGTTCCATTTTTCTTCTCAGGAGGCGAGAATGTAGCGAGTCTTAGTCAAAAGTATGGAATGAAGGTTCTAGAGAGAGTTGTTTAGTAGTCCTCACCATTTTGTAAAATAATGTATCAATAAATGTGATGAGGATTTATTTGAGTATAGATATTGTCTAGAAGATAATATTTGTATTTAAACTCACAGTATATATTATCGTATTTCACACGACATTTGTATTATTGAAGTTGTAGTTTGCTTCTTGTACCATGTATTTGGCGACTCAGAATGGGTGTTGTGTATACCTATTTTGGGGGCGTCACAGTTGGTATCGAGCTTAGGGATATGATTCTCTGGCGGAGATCGGG
Organism: Panax quinquefolius; assembly: GCA_020205615.1. Lineage (NCBI taxonomy): Eukaryota > Viridiplantae > Streptophyta > Magnoliopsida > Apiales > Araliaceae > Panax > Panax quinquefolius. Next base: position 248,949 of record CM035151.1, read on the forward strand.
GAATAGAACTAGGAGGGGAGGCGAGTAAATCCTTCGCTAGTGTGTCCTACTAAGCTTATTTGTTAGTTGGTCAAGTATATAGGGATATTATGTGATATATTGATTTCCTTAATTAACCCTTGTTTTATGCGATGATTTGAGAATGTCGAACGAGAATATTAACGAAATGGAGTAAATGAGACCGTGGAGATGCTGTCTTTTACCAACGAGGAGAGCGGCAACTGTCGTGGCAATGTTCCTCCCGTGAACAACACCACCGAAAGCAGATGATGAATGAGGGATGTTTAGAAGTTTTTGCGGTTTTACGCAAAATCGACGAGGAGACTCGTGTTCAAAATCTGAGGAGAAATGATAGCAATTCACGGGTGGTCACAAACAAGCGATTCAAAGAGTTGGGACCACGAATTTAAGGAAAAGCGATCCGATCATGGCGGAAACATGGGTCAAACAAATTACCAAGATATTCGATGTCTTGGGATGCACGGAGGAACAGAAGGTTCCATTCGCCACCTTTATGTTCCGTGGCGAAAGGGACATTGGTGGGAATCGGAAGCGTACCCATCCACCGCACTCAAAGATGTCATGGGAGACGTTTGAGACATTCAATGACAAGTACTTCCACGAAAGTATTCGTCTATATGAAGGAAGTGGAGTTTATTAGACTAGAGAAGCGAGAATAACATGGCGGTGTCCCAAAGACGAGGCGAAGTTCGCGGAGTTATCCAGTTTGCACCTCATTTGGTGGAGAATGAGGAACGATGACGCGGATTTTCTTCGAGAGGTTTGAAACCCGACATACGCCGATATCTCATTTCTCATAAATTTTCTCTCTATCAGATGTTGTCAGCGAGGCTCATTGTTAGAAGCGAGATAACGAAATACGTTCAACCGAGGGACCATAACCGAGGATCATACCAAGATAGCGATCATCGACTAACGATAACCGCCGGAGAAAGAAGAATACGACAAAGGTAGAACCACTCCGGTGGTAATCGTGGCCATGAAAATAGAAGAAGCGAGTGGGAGGAGATTTTAAAAGAGGAGATTCAACAACGACCATGTGAAGACGCCAAAGACCTGTAGCAAACTAGTTTTAAGGAGGAGAACGACCACCGGTCATATGCTACAAATGCGAAAAGAGGGACATATCCAAAGCGCCCACAACAGTTCAAGGTATGCTATAATTGTGGAAAGGAAGGACATATCGCTCGAGATCAGACAAAGATGGCGAAACCTAGTTCAATGGGGACGGTGACTCAAAAGATCGTCCCGAGAAAAGTCAAAGTCAACGATTCCGGGAAGAAGCGTTTGTTGTGGATGGTCAAAATGCGAGGAACCCGAACGAAGTTAAGACAGGTTAGTTAATTATAAATTCTTCATGAAGTATATACCTTACTAGATATTGGTTCTACCCATTCTTTTATCTCTCTTACTTACGCCAACGCTTTGAACTTGACTACGGAGAAATTAAACTTTGACCTATCTGTGGAGACTCCGTTAGGAGAAACTTTCATTACATCCGTTGTTTAGAAATCTTGCTTGATTCAAGTTGGCACTATCACATTACCTGTTAACCTTATTTCTATAGAGATATTTGCTTTTGATGTGATTTTAAGGTTAACTACTCATCATGCCAAATTGATTGCTTTTGTAAGGTTGTTAGTTTTCATATTCCTAAGCAACCTGTTATTCAAATTCAAGCAATCAAACCATTATAGTCAAACATTTTCATATCAAGCCATGAAGTCATTCGTTTATTACGGATGTCAAGTTTTCTTAGTCCATGTTATGGATTTGAATAAAGACACGTCAGATTTGAATAATATTCCTGTTGTTATTGATTTTTCTTGACGTATTTCCTGAAGAATTTCTTGGTTTACTCCCAAAGATCGATATTAAATTTTGTATCGACTTTGAACCCAGACAAAACTCATTTCTAAAATCTCATATCGAATGGCTCCTATTGAACTTCGTGAGTTAAAAATTCAACTATAGAATTTGGTACTGAGCCTTTATCTGGTGACTTCCTTTGTGGAATTCACCTAAGCGGACTCTCTGTAGGGGACGTTATATTAAATGCGATAGTAAAGCGATAGGTGTCATTGTGACGTGCTATCCAAGATTGGGATATGAGTCACAGTTGAGAGCAACCTAAGTCGAGAATCGAAATACGTAGCTTTTAGGCTTAGTTGGTTATTATCGGAGATTCGTTGAAGGATATTCTCGAATCGCTATTCCATTAACGCAAATTTGACTCGTAGAAATACAAAATTGAATGGAGCAAGGAATGTGGGAAGAGCTTGAAGAACTCAAGAGGAGACTCATTCAAAAGACATGTTCTGACCATGCCATCCTGGAAAAGCGAACGTGGTAGCTGACGTGTTGAGAAGAAGATCGTATACAAGTACGCGTACGATATTGTCAAAGACTAATTTCGTATAATTTACAAATAATAGAGATGGAGATGAAAACTCTAGGTACCCACGTGATGATATACGAGTATAATCGACTTTAATCGGTAAAGTTAAAGCTGCTCAAGCCACCGACCCGGAGCTGATGCGTATGAAGAAGAAAGTACAAGAAGGAGCTATTCCGGAAGCGAGAATTGATGAAGAAGGAATACTTCGAGTCAACTCCAGACTTTGCATTCCTAATGATTTTGATTTGAAGCATAGAATCATGATGGAGGCACACAACACATTGTTTGTAATCCATCCTGGAAGTACTAAAATGTATCGTGATCTTCAACATACATTTTGGTGGAGCAATATGAGGAGAGAGATCGCGTAGTTTATCTCGAGATGTTTAACTTGTCAACGTGTAAAGGCGGAGCATCTTGTACCTAAGGGTCCGTTGCAACCACTTGAGATTCCGGAATGGAAGTGGGAACACATTACCCTGAATTTCATTACTAATCTTCCCAAGGTTTCTCAAGACATAGATGCGATTTGGGTTATTGTTGATAGATTAACCAAGTCTACTCATTTCTTACCGATACGAGAGACTTATTCCCTTGAACATCTTTCTCGTATGTACGTAAATGAGATTATGAGATTGCATGGCATGCCAGTATCCATAGTTTTAGATCGTGACCCAAGATTCACTTCATGATTTTGGGTTAGTTTGTAGAAAGCTATGAGCACTAATTTCGATTTATCTAGTTTGGCATACCATCCTCAAACGGATGGGCAATCGAAAGGACTACTCAAACTCTTGAAGATATATTAAAACTCGTGTCCTAGATTTCAAAGGAAGTTGGGATAAGTACTTGCCATTGGTGGAATTCTCATACAACAATAGTTATTAAACAAATATAGGCATGGTTCCATTCGAAGCATTATATGGACGAAAATGTCGTTCTCCAATATGTTGGGATGAGGTGGGTGAAGAAACATTGTTGGGACCCGAGTTAGTACGTATGACTATCGAAAAGATCCAAATGATTCGACAACGTATACAAACGGCACAAGATCGACAAAAGAGTTATGCGGATCTTCATCGAAAGGACGTGGAATTTAGTGTAGGGGATCATGTATTGTTGAGTTGCTTCCATGAAAGGAGTTACAAGATTCAAAGAGAGGAAAGCTCAATCCACGATTTATTGGTCCATTTCAAATTCTTGACCGAGTAGGAAATGTAGCCTATAAACTTCGTTACCTCTCGAGTATGTCTCGTGTTCACAATGTGTTTCACATATCCGCATTTTCAGTAAATATGTGAAAGACCCGAATCACGTTATAGAGTTAGAACCAGGATGAGATAGTAGAAGACTTAACGTATGAGGAGGTACCGCCAAGATCTTGGATAGGAAGGAGCATGTCCTACGCAAGAAAGGTCATACCACAAGTTAAAGTTTTGTGGAGGAATCATGCTATAGAGGAAATGACACGGGAATTGGAAAGCGGAAATGAAAGCGAGGTATCCTCACCTTTTCAAACACTGTGTACGTCACGTCAATTTCGAGGACGAAATTTCATAAGGAGGGAGGTGTAAGACCGAAATTTTTTTAAATAAAAAGGAATTTCCTTTATTTATTATTTTGAAATAGTAAGGGTTGATTTGATTAATGTGGATAGTTAAGGGTTAAATACGCAAATATTTCAAAATAACAAGTGGTTATAAAATATTCATTGTCATTTTGGGAATATTCGTTTGGTCGTGGAATATTTCAGATCGTCTTGGGAATATTAAATTTACTACAAATGACCATGTGTGGGCCCCATAACGGAAAGCGATTGGATGAGAAAACGATAAAGTTTGGGTGGTTATAAATAACTGGCAGTAGTTGTTACCTGCTAAGACCTGCTGGAATACCTTGTTAGTTAAAATACTGAATACGCGTGGTCGCACAAGAAGAATTACCGGTATTGCACAATATTGTTGAATTATCGATCCTTACGTAAAGAAGGCACTACTCAATAATTGTTACAAAGAGTTCTCGCTCAATAGTTTATTTTATTGATTCAATAATTGTGCGTTGATATTTTATATTATTGTTGTTCAATAATTGTCACTACACAAGATTTCCCATTATCGGATCAATAATTCATATTATTTGAATAATATTATTAGATAACATTATTGGCAATGTCTAGAAAGTTCGCATCTAAGGAGAGGTTTGGTCACCTAATTGCGCCAAGAAGGAGAGATCCTTATTGGAAAGCCCTTTCACAGGAACTACTGGTCATCATAATTGTGATTCTTTAATATTATTTGTGAATAATTAATTATTGATTCATATGATAAGGAAATATTTATTTTATATGAATATAAATGATGGATTTATTTATGTGGTTATTAATGAAGGAATTAATCTTTGAGATGTTTTATTTGTATTTTGTCGGATTGGAGGTATTAAAAGATCAAATCGGTGTTATTACAAACTTTATTGTGTGAGTTATAATATTTAATCCGATAGTTGGATCATTGTAATTTTTGGATATGTTATACATATATAAGTTGAGTATATGTCCACAAATTTTGAACCGTTAAAATGAGCGATAATTTATTATGAATTTTAAGAGGTGAGTGATTCAGAAATTAGGTTATAAATGATTTTGGTGGAAAATTCTAGAATTGGTGGACCCCACTTGTGGTTGGTGAAAAAATGTGCTGAATTTTATTTCAAATGTGGTGGGTGGCAATAGTAGCAGGTAAAGCCATCGTGTAGAAAAAGTCAAGTCCGCCTTTACGGCTAACATTTTCCTATAAATGAGGGCTAAGTTAGAATTGAAAATCACACCGTAAACAAAGTTTTCTCTTTCTCTCTATATTATTGAGCGTATTTTGTGAGTATTTAGATACTTTGAGAGTTCTTTGCTCAAGATAAGTTTCATTCAAGATCACTTGACCTTTCCTTAGGCATCTTGATTCTTTGAGGTAAGGGATGTTATTTTCTTCTCAAATGATATTATTTCTTCAATATCATTATTTCAAATATTGGTTGGAACTTTTTATCAAATTTGGAACTTTTTCATGCTTGGGTTACTATTCATGAGTTACTATTCATGAGTTACTATTCATGAGTTACTATTCACGAAGTTACTATTCACGAGTACTATTCATGAAGCGTGAAGATGTTTTTTGTGGAATTTCTATCTTTTGGTGTTTGAGTTACTTATTCACGATATCTGCCTTTATTCACGATATCTGCAGACTATTCACGAATACGGCAAGACTATTCAATCGAAAATGAAAATTTTTCTTTTTTCGCCTAAAATATCTATTCGGATACTAGCTTTGATTGTATCCATGTTTTGATCATTCTTGAATTTTACACCACTATGATTATTTTTGAGGTATTGTTGGACATGGATAAAACAAAGTACTAATCATTAATCCTTAATCCTTGTCATTTTGTTTCTTTGGATTCGTTCTTTAAAAATATTTTCATCATCCTCGGTCTTAAATGATGATATTATTGAATATCTTTGGCTGTAGTGCAAAGATGAATGATTTGAAGAATATCTTTGGCCTGTAGTAGCAAAAAGATGAAGCAGTGTTTAAATGAACACGACCGATCGATGAATATCTTTGGCCTTTAGTGCAAAGATGAGCAGTGTTGAGATGAATATGACCGATTGATGAATATCTTTGGCCCAGTAGTGCAAAGATGAATATTTGATTTGAGATGAATATTAATTGATGTTACAGGATAAAATATTGATGATGGACTATTAAATTCATAGATTATAGTAGATTTCATTCTCTACGTAACTCTTCTATGAATTATTATTTCGCTATAATATTGATCCGAAACTTGTTTGTCTATTGTATTCTATCGATTTTTCCTGTTGGAGACTAACGATAATTTGTTGTATATTATCTTAGTCATAATATTCTTTATTGGGCTAGTTGAGCTCACCCTTTTCCTTGTTGTTCCATTTTTCTTCTCGGGAGGCGAGAATGTAGCGAGTACTAGTGGGGTATGGAATGAAGGTTCTAGAGAGAGTTGTTTAGTAGTCCTCACCATTTTTGTAAAATAATGTATCAATAAATGTGATGAGGATTTGTTTGAGTATATAGATATTGTCTAGAAGATAATATTTGTATTTAAACTCACAAGATATATTGTCGTATTTCACACGACATTTGTATTAATGAAGTTGTAGTTTGCTTCTTGTACCATGTATTTGGCGACTCAGAATGGGTGTTGTGTATACCTATTTTGGGGGCGCCATGGTTGGTATCGAGCTTAGGGATATGATCTCCGGCGGAGATCTGGGAATAGAACTAGGAGGGAGAGACGAGTAAATCCTTCGCTAGTGTGTCCTACCTAAGCTTATTTGTTAGTTGGTCAAGATATAGGGATATTATGTGATATATTGATTTCCTTAATTAACCCTTGTTTTATGACAAGTATTTGAGAATGTCGATCGAGAATATTAATGATGGAGTAAATGAGACCGTGGAGATGCCTGTACTTTACCAACGAGGAGAACGCAACAACAGTCGGGCAATGTTCCTCCGTGAACAAACACCACCGAAGCGCAGATGATGAATGAGGGATGTTTAGAAGTTTTTGCAGATTTATGCAAAATCGACGAGGGAGACTCGTGTTCAAAATAGGAGAAATGATAGCAATTCACCGGTGGTCACAAATGCAAGCGATTCAAAGAGTTGGGACCACCGAATTTAAGGAAAGCCAGATCCGATCACGGCGGAAACATGGGTCAAACAAATTACCAAGATATTCGATGTCTTGGGATGCACGGAGGAACAGAAGGTTCCATTCGCCACCTTTATGTTCCGTGGCGCGAAGGCTGAGACATTGGTGGGAATCGTGAAGCGTGCATCCATCCACCGCACTTAGCATGTCATGGGAGACGTTTGAAGCAGTTCAATGACAAGTACTTCCACGAAAGTATATTCGTCTATATGAAGGAAGTGGAGTTTATTAGACTAGAGCGAGAATAACATGACGGTGTCCCAAAGACGAGGCGAAGTTCGCGGAGTTATCGAGTTTGCACCTCATTTGGTGGAGAATGAGGAACGATGACGCGGATTTTTCCGAGAGGTTTGAAACCCGACATACGCCAAGATATCTCATTTCTCATAAATTTTTCTCTATTCGGATGTTGTCAACAGGCTCAGTTGTTAGAGGCGAGATAACGAGTACGCTCAACCGAGGGACCATAACCGAGGATCATACCGAAGATAGCAAATCATCGTAATAACGATAACCAGCAGAGAAAGAAGTATCTGAGACAAAGGCCAGAACCACTCGGTGGTAATCGTGGCCATGAAAATAGAAAGAAGCGAGTCGGGAGGAGATTTTAAAAGAGGAGATTCAACAACGACTATGTGAAGACGCCATTTTTGTAGCAACTAGTTTTAAGGGAGGAGAACGACCACCCATTATATGCTACAAATGCGGAAAAGAGGGACATATCGGTCAAACCGCCCACAACGATTCAAGGTATGCTATAATTGTGGAAAGGAAGGACATATCGCTCGAGATTTGTACGAAGAATGAAACCTAGTTCAATGGGGACGGTGACTCAAAAAGATCGTCCCGTAAAAGTCAAAGTCAACGATTCCGGAAGAGCGTTTGTTGTGGATCGGTCAAAATGCGAGGAACCCGAACGAAGTTATACGGGTTAGTTAATTATAAATTTTTACGAAGTATATACCTTACTAGATATTGGTTCTACCCATTCTTTTATCTCTCTTTACTTACGCTCAACGTTTGAACTTGACTACGGAGAAATTAAACTTTGACCTATCTGTGGAGACTCCATTAGGAGAAACTTTCATTACATCCGTTGTTTAAAAATCTTGCTTGATTCAAGTTGGCACTATCACATTACCCGTTAACCTTATTTCTATAGAGATATTTGCTTTTGATGTGATTTTAAGGTTAACTACTCATCACGCCAAATTGATTGCTTTTGTAAGGTTGTTAGTTTTCATATTCCTAAGCAACTCTGTTATTCAATTCAAGCAATCAAACCATTGTAGTCAAACATTTTCATATCAAGCCATGAAGTCATTCGTTTATTACGGATGTCAAGTTTTCTTAGTCCATGTTATGGATTTGAATAAAGACACGCCGATTTGAATAATATTCTGTTGTTATTGATTTTTTCGACGTATTTCTGAAGAATTTCTTGGTTTACTCCCAAAGATCGATATTAAATTTTGTATCGACTTTGAACCCAGACAAAACTCATTTCTAAAATCTCATATCGAATGGCTCTATTGAACTTCGTGGAGTTAAAATTCAACTATAGAATTTGGTACTGAGCCTTTATCTGGTGACTTCCTTTGTGGAATTCACCTAAGCGAACTCTCTGTAGGGACGTTATATTCGATGCGATAGTAAGCCGATAGGTGTCATTGTGACGTCTTATCCAAGATTGGGATATGAGTCACAGTTGAGAGCAACCTAAGTCAAGAATCTAAATACGTAGCTTTCAGGCTTAGTTGGTTATTATCGGAGATTCGTTGAAGGATATTCTCGAATCGCTATTCCATTAACGCAAATTGACTCGTAGAAATACAAAATTCGAATGGAGCAAGGAATGTGGGAAGAGCTTCAAGAACTCAAGAGGAGACTCATTTCAAAGACATGTTCGACCATGCCATCCTCGGAAAAGCGAACGTGGTAGTGACGTGTTGAGAAGAAGATCGTGATATTAAATACGCTGCGATATTGTCAAAGACTAATTTCGTATAATTTACAAATAATAGAGATTGGAGATGAAAACTCTAGGTACCCACGTGATGATATACGAGTATAATCGACTTTAATCGGTAAAGTTAAAGCTGCTCAAGCCACCGACCCGGAGCTGATGCGTATGAAGAAGAAAGTACAAGAAGGAGCTATTCCGGAAGCGAGAATTGATGAAGAAGGAATACTTCGAGTCAACTCCAGACTTTGCATTCCTAATGATTTTGATTTGAAGCATAGAATCATGATGGAGGCACACAACACATTGTTTGTAATCCATCCTGGAAGTACTAAAATGTATCGTGATCTTCAACATACATTTTGGTGGAGCAATATGAGGAGAGAGATCGCGTAGTTTATCTCGAGATGTTTAACTTGTCAACGTGTAAAGGCGGAGCATCTTGTACCTAAGGGTCCGTTGCAACCACTTGAGATTCCGGAATGGAAGTGGGAACACATTACCCTGAATTTCATTACTAATCTTCCCAAGGTTTCTCAAGACATAGATGCGATTTGGGTTATTGTTGATAGATTAACCAAGTCTACTCATTTCTTACCGATACGAGAGACTTATTCCTTGAACATCTTTTTCGTATATGACGTAAATGAGATTATGAGATTGCATGGCATGCCAAGATCCATAGTTTTAGATCGTGACCCAAGATTCACTTCATGATTTTGGGTTAGTTTGTGAAAAGCTATGGGCACGAATTTACTGATTGGGTTGGCATACCATCCTCAAACGGATGGGCAATCGAAAGGACTACTCAAACTCTTGAAGATATATTAAAACTCGTGTGTCCTAGATTTCAAAGGAAGAAGGGATAAGTACTTGCCATTGGTGGAATTCTCATACAACAATAGTTATTAAACAAATATAGGCATGGTTCTATTCAAGCATTATACGGACGAAAATGTCGTTTCAATATGTTGGGATGAGGTGGGTGAAGAAACATTGTTGGGACCCGAGTTAATACGATATGACTCACCGAAAAGATCCAAATGATTCGACAACGTATACAAAGCAAGACAAGATCGACAAAAAGAGTTATGCGGATCTTCATCGAAAGGACGTGGAATTTAGTGTAGGGGATCATGTATTGTTGCGAGTTGCTCCATGGAAGGGAGTTACAAGATTTGGGAAGAGAGGAAAGCTCAATCCACGATTTATTGGTCCATTTCAAATTCTTGACCGAGTAGGAAATGTAGCCTATAAACTTGCGTTACCTCCGAGTATGTCTCGTGTTCACAATGTGTTTCACATATCTGTACTTCGTAAATATGTGAAAGACCCGAATCACGTTATAGAGTTAGAACCGGATGAGATAGCCGAAGACTTAACGTATGAGGAGGTACTGTCAAGATCTTGGATAGGAAGGAGCATGTCCTACGCCAAGAAAGGTCATACCACAAGTTAAAGTTTTGTGGAGGAATCATGCTATAGAGGAAATGACCGGGAATTGGAAACGGAAATGAAAGCGAGGTATCCTCACCTTTTCAAACACCAGTACGTGACGTACCCAATTTCGAGGACGAAATTTCATAAGGAGGGAGGTCAGAAGACCTCAAATTTTTTTAAATAAAAAGGAATTTCCTTTATTTATTATTTTGAAATAGTAAGGGTTGATTTGATTAATGTGGATAGTTAAGGGTTAAATACGCAAATATTTCAAAATAACAAGTGGTTATAAAATATTCATTGTTGTTTGGGGAATATTCGTTTGGTCGTGGAATATTCAGATCTTTTTGGGAATATTAAATACGACCATGACCATATGTGGGCCCCATAACGGAAAGCGATTGGATGAGGAAAACGACAAAGTTTGGGTGATTATAAATAACGGCGTAGTTGTTACCGTTAAGACTGTTGGAATACCCGGTAGTTAAAATACAAGTGAATGTCGCGTGGTTGCACAAAGAAGACACTGCAGTATTGCACAATATTGTTGAATTATTGATCCTTACGTAAAGAAGGCACTACTCAATAATTGTTATGTGAATTCTCGCTCAATAGTTTATTTTATTGATTCAATAATTTCTTTGCGTTGATATTTTATATTATTGTTGTTCAATAATTGTCACTACACACAATATTTCCCATTATCGGATCAATAATTCATATTATTTGAATAATATTATTAGATAACATTATTGGCAATGTCTAGAAAGTTTCGTCTAAGGAGAGGTTTGGTCACCTAATCACTTGGCCAAGAAGGAGAGATCCTTATTGGAAAGCCCCTCTTTCCAGGAACTACTTTGGTCATCATAATTGTGATTCTTTAATATTATTTGTGAATAATTAATTATTGATTCATATGATAAGGAAATATTTATTTTATATGAATATAAATGATGGATTTATTTATGTGGTTATTAATGAAGGAATTAATCTTTGAGATGTTTTATTTGTATTTTGCCGGATTGGAGGTATTAAAAGATCAAATCGGTGTTATTACAAACTTTATTGTGTGAGTTATAATATTTAATCCGACCGTGTTGGATCATTGTAATTTTGGATATGTTATACATATATAAGTTGAGTATATGTCCACAAATTTTGAACCGTTAAAAATGAGCGTATAATTTATTATGAATTTTAAGAGGTGGGTGATGATTGAAATTAGGTTATAAATGATTTTGGTGGAAAATTCTAGAATTGGTGGACCCCACTTGTGGTTGGTGAAAAATGTGCTGAATTTTATTTCAAATGTGGTGGGTGGCAATAGTAGCGAGTAAAGCCATCGGTGCAAAAAGTCAAGTCTGCTTTCTACGGGCTAACATTTTCCTATAAATAGAGGCTAAGTTAGAATTGAAAATCACACCGTAAACAAAGTTTTTCTTTCTCTCTCTATATTATTGAAGCGTATTTTGTGAGTATTTAGATACTTTGAGAGTTCTTTATTCAAAGACAAGTTTCATTCAAAGATCACTTGACCTTTCCTTCCAAGCATCGATTCTTTCGAGGTAAGGGATGTTATTTTCTTCTCAAATGATATTATTTCTTCAATATCATTATCTTTGAAATATTGGTTGGAACTTTTATCAAATTTGGAACTTTTTCATGTCTGGGGTTACTATTCATGAGTTACTATTCACGAGTTACTATTCATGAGTCTTATTCACGAGTTACTTATTCACGAAAGTACTATTCATGAAGCGTGAAGATGTTTTTGTGGAATTTCTATCTTTTGGTGTTGAGTTACTATTCACGATACTAAGACTATTCACGATATCTCAAGACTATTCACTTAATATTTAAGACTATTCAATAGAAAAATGAAAATTTTTCTTTTCGTCTAAAATATCTATTCTGGATACTAGCTTTGATTGTATCCATGTTTTGATCATTCTTGAATTTTACACCACTATGATTATTTTTGAGGTATTGTTGGACATGGATAAAACAAAGTACGAATCATTAATCCTTAATCCTTGTCATTTTGTTTCAATTGGATTTGTTCTTTAAAATATTTTTCATCATCCTCAACCTTAAATGATGATATTATTGAATATCTTTGGCCTGTAGTGCAAAGATGAATGATTTCTGAAGAATATCTTTGGCCTGTAGTGCAAAGATGAGCAGGTGTTTAAATGAACATGACCGACTGATGAATATCTTTGGCCTTTAGTGCAAAGATGAACAGGTGTTGAGATGAACATGACCGATTGATGAATATCTTTGGCCTGTAGTGCAAAGATGAATATTTGATTTGAGATGAATATTAATTGATGTTTGAGGATAAAATATTGATGATGGACTATTAAATTCATAGATTATAGTAGATTTCATTCTCTACGTAACTCTTCTATGAATTATTATTTTCACGCGAATATTGATCCGAAACTTGTTGTCTATTGTATTCTATCGATTTTCCTCGTTGGAGACTAACGATAATTTGTTGTATATTATCTTAGTCATAAAATTCTTTATTGGGCTAGTTGAGCTCACCCTTTTCCTTGTTGTTCCATTTTTCTTCTCAGAGGCGAGAATGTACGTAGCGAGTACTAGTGGGGTATGGAATGAAGGTTCTAGAGAGAGTTGTTTAGTAGTCCTCACCATTTTGTAAAATAATGTATCAATAAATGTGATGAGGATTTGTTTGAGTATAGATATTGTCTAGAAGATAATATTTGTATTTAAACTCAAAAGATATATTGTCGTATTTCACACGACATTTGTATTATTGAAGTTGTAGTTTGCTTCTTGTACCATGTATTTGGCGACTCCAGAATGGGTGTTGTGTATACCTATTTTGGGGCGCCACAATAGATATCATATGCCCACGTAATTATCCTTGGTTGACCTAATAGACCCCAAAGAAAACGAGAAGATTACTATCATGTTCTTTCCAGGTGGTGAGTCTTCTCTTGACATATAATTATCTCCATTGTCTTCAAGTGAAAATTATATTTCAAATAAACTCCAAGATCATATAGGTAGTGCTCGTAGATATACTCAGCAAGTGGATGTGCACAACCTTGTCTTATGATAACACGAATTTGTATGTCATTAGACATCTTGTATGATAGTGACATAACACCCTTCCAAAGTCAGGTTCACTTTCACCCTATTTGATTCACCAAATATAACTATTAAATGATGTATAAAATACAACACACTAAAGTCCTCAATAAAATTATTTTCATATACTTTTGAGGAGAACCTCAACAACTATAGACCACCGCTCTATTCCCTTGTTATCCCCGCCAACCCGCCTACACACTTTATTACCTGAAAGGAATTGTGAAGCAAAAGGGTGAGCACAAATAGCCCAGTAAAGAATATCATGACTCAAGATAATTAAATTATTAATAGCCTTCATCAATAATAAATCGAGATTTAGAACATATGGTAGATGATAAAACTTTTCAACCATAGTGCATAAATGAACGAAAGCAATCCATTAGAAGAGTAAAATAGATCATAAAGTCTATTATCTTCTCCATGTTAAAAGTCCACCAACAATGTTTTATCCTCGTAACATCAATCAACAGCTCATGTCCGTAATCATGTGAATAACTCATAATTGTAATTTTAAATTCTCTTCTCATCCAGACTAAGATAATTTCATCATTGCCTTTACTCAAACATCAAATATCATGGTTATACCAAATCACGCCCTGCTCATAATCATACTAATAAAATCATCTTTGCACCACGGGCCAAAGATATTTATCAACAGATTCATCTTTACACTACAAAGCTAAAGATATTCAACAACAACAGTCATCTTTTCATTACGAGCCAAAGATATTCATCAATAATTCATCTTTTGCACTACAAAGCAAAGATATTCAACAACAGTCATCTTTGCATTACGAGCAAAAAGATATTCATCAATAATTCATCTTTGCACTACAAAGCTAAGATATTCATCAACAAGTCATCTTTTGCACTACGAGCCAAAGATATTCATATATCAAAGAAATACATAATCATTTCGAAGTTATATAACAATAATTATAACCATGTTGATCAATTCACCTTTGCACTTAAGCTAAAAATATTCAATTGTAGAATTCAATGGTCATGATCATACCAAACAACAATTCAATTTTTGCACCATCGCCAAAGAGAACCTATAGTCACGATCATACCAATAATCTACTCATCTTTACACTCAAGTCAAAGAGAAATATCATCATTAGGGTTATAAGAATGTTATATAAAAATAATATAATCAAAATATGGTTTTAATTTCAAGAGTAAGATTCATAAATCAACGATAATTTGGTCGAGAAGAAACCAATTTGTCGTGAATAAGTACCGTGATATTCATGACATAGTACCAGTATAACGCGCATAGTAAACTCGACACTAAAAGATAAAGTTTCATAATAAAATTCATATCCATATTTATAACACCTTAATCCAAATGTTATAAATCACTTAGAAATCTCATAAACTAATATTATTAATATTATAATAATATTTTAATCATTTCTTAAACTTATAAATAATTTAATCCAATTATTTACACTTTAATAATTAATGCATTTAATCATCTAAAAATGCCAAACTCATAAGATTTCATCATCATTAACCAAAACCCTCATAAAAATCAGATATACCTCATATATGATTCTCAAGCCAATAAATCATATTTTCCAATTTTCTTACTTCACATAACATATTTAATTCATTTACTCATAACTAGAACATTTTCATGAAAAATACCAAATCAGTTCCAAAAATATTTATTTTTTGGGATTTAGAAGAATATAGTCCCATATTGAATAAATATTTTTCTCAGAATTTTTAAAATTCATTTACTATTTTCCATATGGCCAAAACTACCGAATAGTTAGACATTTATCATAAATTGTACTTTTGTCCAAAAATTCCAAAATTAATACGGTATACTGATATTATATAGATGTACTCCCAATAAACATTTCATCAATTTTGGAGTTAACCACAAGGAGTTATAAGCGGTTACTTTTAAAATAGTCTTTTCTCATAAAATCCATAACTCCTAATCTATACATCCAAAAATTGTTATTTTTGGACACAATCTACAAAACTCATCAAAATATCATTTCAAATTTTTCCAGAATTTTTGAAGTTCCGGAAAAATACAAAACTGAAAAACATAAT
Source organism: Panax quinquefolius (assembly GCA_020205615.1). NCBI lineage: Eukaryota > Viridiplantae > Streptophyta > Magnoliopsida > Apiales > Araliaceae > Panax > Panax quinquefolius. The sequence goes on from CM035151.1 coordinate 264,719, forward strand.
CACCCTTAAAAATCCCTTACTATCCCTTACCTCAAAAAAAAAAGATCTTTGGAATGTTGGGATATAACGAATGAACGAACTTGCAACCAGATAGCAACACTCAAGATATTTAAATACTCACAAAAATACGCTCGATAATATAGAGAGAGAAAACTTCAATTTCTGGTGTGATTTTCAATTCTAACCTAAACACCCTATTTATAGGAAAATGCTTAGAACACCAAAGTAGAAAATTTAATAAATTAATATTATTTATTTTTTCCACATCTTCCTACGCATCCAAGCATCTAAATTCAGTCTCTAGCACATGTTAAAGATGCCCACCAAACACAAAAAACATTTTTCTTATTTAAATTATTTTAAACTTCCAAAAATCAATTATTTCGGAGCTTCTGAACTTCAATAATTCATAATAAATAGCCTTTTATCAGAAAATTCGAATCACGGGTGTTTTTATAGGAAATTCAATTCTCTACAACTTTGCAGAAGAAAGTTTTTCCAATTTTCAAACAGAAATTGATCGAAATCCACAAACCAGACGATTTTACGATACTATAATCAAATTTCGGCCAAGAAATGGGGTCCACCGACATGTTTAACATGTTTTAAACATTTATTGTAACAAAAATATTCTTCCTCTTCATATACTCATATATTCCACATTCACTGTAAAAATATCACCATTATTATATTATTAAAATATAATAATATATTTAAATGAATTATTTTATCGTAAAAAGACAAAATATTAATTTTCAACAATTGTCACATTAAATATTTTCTCCATCTATATCCACATAAAATAAATATTTTCTCATCATAAAAATCAATAATTAATTATTCACAAATAATATTACATAATCACAATATCGACAACTGTGCAGGTTAAGGAAGAGGGCTTTCCAATAAGGATCTTTCTCATCAACGCCGCAATTAGGTGACCAAACCTCTCCTTAGACGTAACTTTCTAGACATTGCCAATAATGTTATCCAATAATATTATTCAGATAATATGAATTATTGCTCAGATAATAGAAAATCTTGTGTAATGACAATTTATCAAACAACAAGAATATAAAATATCAACGCAAAGAATTATTGAATCAATAAAATATAATATTGAATAGTAATTACTGTAACAATTATTGAGTAGTGCTTTCTTACGTAATAATAAATAATTGGTGCAATACCGTGTGCTACTGTGTTTTAACCACCGAGTATTTTAAAAGTATTAACGGTAATAACTACGGCATCATTTATAAACAACTTATATTTGTCGTTTTCTTCATCCAATCACTTTCCGTTATGTGGCCCACACAAGGCTGCGTCGTCGTACTGATATTCCCGACAAAAAGAATATTCCACGATCAAACGAATATTCTTCGACAACAATGAATATTTTATAACCACTTGCTTATTTAAAATGTTTGCGCATTTTTCCCATAACTAACCACATTAATTAAATTAACCCTTACTATTGCAAATAATAAATAGAGGAAATTTCATTTTATTAATAAAATTTCGGGGTCTTACAGAATTCGTAAGAAATAATGAAGGAATGAGCTTCTATTTATAGAAAAAAAGGACTGAATAGTAACTAATTTATGAACGGCCCAGATTAATTTACTTTTAAATGGACGATCCATATTGATTTACTATTAAAACTTATCAACGGTCCATACTGATTTACTATTAAAACTTTAAACCAGCGATCCACATTGATTTACTATTATAACTTTCCACCAGTGGTCCATATTGATTTACAATAATATCTTTAACCAACGATCTGAAAAATTAGCACATCCCCTCATGGAATAATAAGCCAAACTTATAAAAAACACCTCATAACAAATCCCTCTATTTATATCAAAAATTAAATAAATATTTACCACAATTCACTTATCTTTAATAAACACATTTTTAATCTATTAACAATTATTTATCATTAATATTATAACTCACAATATTTAACAACCAGATCATTCACAGGAAAGATGTGGCTTTCCCATAAGAATTTCTCCCTATTGGCGCGTAATTAGGTGACCAAACCTTTCCTCGACAGAACTTTCTAAATGTCGTCAATATTGCAAATAATAATATGAATAACTTTGTCGTCTCAATTATTGATTAAATAATATAAAATATTATGCAGATGATACTGTAACAATAATTGAATTAAATAATGTGAGATACTATGCATCAATTACTATATAGCAATAATTGAGTATAACTGAGTGACTTCTCACGTAAGCATCAATAATCAATACCGTAAGGCTCTTATGCAACCAATGCCAGACATCTTTGTACTTTTACCACCAGGTATTTCAACAGTTTAACGGTATAATTTGGTAAAAAAAAAACCAATTTTGTTGCGAATAGTAACTCGTATTCGTACATATATAGTACTGTATACGTAAATAGTGTCGTATACATGAATAGTAACCCCGATATGAAAAGGTAAAAATTTTATAAGAAAGTTTAGACCAATATTATTTCTGTCGTTTTCTAACTACGACAATACTTCTGTTGTGGGGTCCACCAATGATTGTGTCGTCATACGAATATTCCTCGACAACAAGAATATTCCATGACCAAACGAATATTCCCCGACAACAATGAATATTTTATAACCACTTGCTTACTTTGAAAAATTTGTAAACATTACTTACAACTATAACATTATATCAAATCCACACCATAATATTCCAAAATATATTTCGAAAAAAATTAATCTTTATTCATAAAAGTTAGGGTCTTACAAATACCATGTGTTACTGTGCAACAACGTGTATTATTGTACTTTTATCACCGGGTATTTCAACAGTTTAACAATAAAAGTTTTGCCGTTATTTTTATAAAATGGTTATTTCTATCGCTTTCTATATACGACAGTTATTCCGTTGTGGGGTCCACTAATGATTGCGTCGTTGTACGAATATTCCCTGACAAAAAGAATATTCCCCAACCAAACGAATATTCCCCGACAAAATGAATATTTTTATGACAACTTGCTTACTTTGTAATATTTGCACATATCGCCCATAACTATAACATTTAATAAATTATCACCTGTTACGCCCCCAAAATTAGGTATACATCACCCATCTTGGGTCGTCAGATACATGGTACAAAATTCAAATACAACTTATTAATACAATTGTCGGTACAATACGACAAAAATATAACCGTGAGTTTGAATACAATTATTGTCTACTAGAGATTATACAAACTCAAAAGGAGTCCTCATTACAATTATTAACACACTATTTCACGAGTAATAGTGAGGACTAATAATGTTATCCTCTGAGGCCGTCACTCGGTTCCCGACTAGTCCCTCGCTATGTTCTCATTTCATCAAGAGAATAAATGAAAGAAAGGTGAGCTCAACTAGCCCAAGAAGAAATATTATGACTAAGATAATGCAGTAATAAATTATCGTTAGCCTTCAACAGTGTTAAACTGATAAAATATAACAACATCAAGTTTAACTGCAGTGGAACAAGCAATCCATTAAAGGAGTCAAGTAGAGAATAAAATCTACTATCTTTTATGATTTAGAAGGTTTTTTATCACTTTTATCACGGACTCGATTTTTAATAAATAATCCACATCATCGAATCACCCCGCACTACGGCCAAGGATATTCTTTAGTATCACAACCACAATTATCCATGCACTACAGGCCAAGAATATTTGTGTATTTAATAATAGTCATGATCATGCCAACAACTGTCCATCAATGCACTACGGGCCAATGAGGACTTTTACCACATCATTTGTAACATTACGGTCATGATTACACCGAATAATCCCTGGTCATAATCATACCAAGTCCATCTATGCACTATAGGCCACAGATGACTTTTAACAAAATATAAACATGAGGATGATGACAATGATATAAGAATTCAATAAAACAAGTTCAAGAATTATTTTATCCAGGAACTAATAACGTCCAAATTGTCAACATGATACTGCTTTGTAGAGTAAAATTTAAGAATACTCAGAAGAATATTTCCATGAAAAGATACTAGATGAAGCGCAAATATCAAGGATATTCCATTAATTTCATGGAGTATAAAAGTCAAAACTTTAACCAACTGAGTATAATAAGGAATGGAATAACAAAAGAAATTATCAGGCATGTGATAGATCAAGATGTGCAAAAGTTATTCCAATGAGAATAATAATAACGGAACCAAAGTCGTGCAAAATTTGCAACCGCTGAGAAGTTCCAACAAAATAATAAAGACGGAACCAGTCCATGTAAAACACATGCATGTGATGTTCCAATGTAATAATAATAAAGATTTTAACCAGTCCGGTGTAAAACACATGTATATGATGTTCCAAATGAATAATAATAAAGACGGGACCAAGTCAGGTGTAAAACACACAGACAGGATGTTCCAATAGAATAATAGAAGAATGTAACCAAGTATAGGGTAAACCGCGTATACAGGTTATTCCAAGAGAATAATAAGCAATGGATTAACAACAGTTCTCTTCATGAATAAGAAAGAATAACACCCCTTACATTAGTAGTAGATTGAATACTGCAGTAGTGTAGTAACAAAATACTCTTCTTCTTTCTCTCTTATTCTCTCTATACTTTCTCTCTCTATAGCTTGAATGAATTCGTGAAAAATAATGAAGCACTAGGCCTCTATTTATAGAAGATTTCTAGCTTAGCACTTGAAATGTGAAAAGGCAAGTGGCTTGACGACTGGTGATGTGAAAAGAAAAGTGGTTTGACGCCTATAATGTGAAACGACAATTGGTTCGACGCCTGTAATATAAAACGGCAAGTGGTTTGACGTCTGATAAAGGTAGTTACTATTGACGAAGGTAATTACTATTGACGAAGGTAATTACTATTGACGAAGGTAATTACTATTGACGAAGAGACTCTTAGATGATGACATATGGCCCCCCCATAAAATAACCAAACTTACCACAAACGTCTCATAATAGACTCTTTATATACATGAAGGATTGAATAAATATTACCACAAATTATTTTATTTTTAATCAACACATATTTAATCTTTCAACAATTATTAATCATTTATGACTTGTCGTCTCAATTATTGATTTAATAATATAACATATTATCTGAGATGATATTGTGACAATAATTGAATCAATAATATAATAGATATGATGCAAAGAATTATCGTAGCAATAATTGAGTATAGCCGAAAGTGACTTCTCACGAAGATCAATAATCAATACCGTGTGCTACTATGCAACCATGCCAGACATTCAGTACTTTTACTACCGCAGTAGTTCAACAGCTTTTAACGGTAACACCTACCGTTATTTTCATAAAGTATTTTGTCGTTTTTTCAATTCGACAATAATTCCGCCATGGGGTCCACTAATGATTAATGATTGTGCTGTCATTGAATATTCCCCGACAAAAAGAATATTCCCACCAAACTAATATTTTTTATAACAACTTGCTTACTTTTGCAAAATTTATAAATATTACCCACAACTATAACATTATATCAAATTTACTCCATAATATTCAAAAATAATATTTAAAGAAAATTCATCTTTATTTATAAAAGTTGGGGTCTTACAACCTCCCCTTCTTATGAAATTTCACCCTCAAAGTTAGGGTACGTACCTCGTATGTCGAAGAGGTAAGGATACCTTGATTTCATTTCAGATTCTAACTCCCAAGTCATTTCCTCAACATCTTGGTTTCTCCACAAAACTTTGACTTGAGGTATAACCTCGAGGCGTAGAATATGTTCCTTCTTATCCAAGATTTGAACAGAACCGCTTCATACGCCAAATCTTCCGCTATTTCGTCCGGTTCTAACTCAATAATGTGATTCGGTCTTTCACATATTTACGTAACATGGATATGTGAAAAGCGTTATGAACACGAGACATACTTTGGCAGAAAGCGAGTCTATAGGCCACGGTTCCTACTCGATCGAGGATTAAAATGGGTCGATGAATCGAGGATTGAGTTTTCCTCTCTTTCCAAATCTCGTAAATCCTTTCCATGGAGCAACACGCTTAACAACACATGATCTCCTATATCGAATTCCACGTCCTTTCGATGAAGATCAAAGATAACTCTTTTGTCGATCTTGTGAGGTTTTTATACATTGTCGGATCGTTTGAATCTTTTCCATAGTCATACGTACTAACTCCGGTCCCAACAACGTTGCTTCACCCACCTCATCCCAGCATACTGGAGAACGACACTTTCTTCCATACAACGCTTCGAATGGAGCCATTTCAATACTTGTTTGATAACTGTTGTTGTAGGAAAACTCCACCAATGGTAAGAACTTGTCCCAACTTCCCTTAAAATCAAGGACACAGAGTCTTAATAGATCTTCAAGAGTTTGAATAGTCTCTCCCACCGTCCCGTAAAATTCGAGGATGATATCCGAAGCTAAATCGTAAGTCTGTGCCCATAGCTTTTTGCAAACTAACCCAAAATCGTGAAGTGAATCTTGGGTCTCGATCGACACTATGGATACGGCATACCATGCGGTCTTATAATCTCGTTTATGTACATATGAAGCAAGACGTTCAAGTGTATAAGTTTCTCGATCGGAAGAAATGAGCAGACTTGGTCAATCTATCAATAATGACCCAAATCGCATCTATACCTTGAGAAACCTTAGGAAGACCCAAGAATTGAAATCCATGGTAATGTGCTCCCACTTCCATTTTGGAATTTCAAGTGGTTGCAATGGACCTTTTGGTACTTGATGCTCCGCTTTAACTCGTTGACAAGTTAGACACCTTGAGATAAACAACGTTATCTCTCTCTTCATATTGCTCCACCAAAAAATGTATGGACGAATATCATGATACATTTTGGTACTCCCGAGATGGATTGCAAACGGTGTGTGTTGCGCTTCCATCATGATTTTATACTTTAAAGGTAGGTCGTTAGGAAGACAAAGTGCGGAGTTGATTTCAAGTATTCCTTCTTCATCGATTCTAGCTTAAGATAAAGACCTGTAAGACCCCAAATTATTAATAAATAAAATTTATTTTCCTCTATTTATTATTTTGAAATAGTAAGGGTTGATTTGATTAATGTGGATAGTTATGGGTAAAATCGCAAGTATTTGAATAAGCAAGTGGTTATAAAATATTCATTATCGTGGGGAATATTCGTTTGGTCGTGGAATATTAAATCTTTGTCGGAGAATATTAAATGCGACAGTATGTGATCTTTTGTGGGCCCCATAATGTAAAGCGATTGGATGAAGAAAATGACAAATATAAGTTGTTTATAAATAACTTGGCGTAGTTGTTACCAAGATTAATATCTTGTTGGAATACCCGGTGGTTAAAACACACTAATCTGGCGTTGTTGAACAAGAAGTAGCACTTTGCGGTATTGCACCAATTATTGATTCTTACGTGAAGAAGGCACTAGTCAATAATTGTTACGATGAATTATTGCTCGGTGTTTTATTTTATTGATTCAATAATTCACGCATTGATATTTTATATTACTTGTTGTTTCAATAAATTGTCATTACACAAGTATTTTCCATTATCGAAGCAATAATCCATATTATCTGAATAATATTATTAGATAACATTATTGGAAATATCTAGAAAGTTCTGTCTAAGGAGAGGTTTGGTCACCTAATTAATTGCGCCAAGAAGTGAGAAATTCTTTTGGAAAGCCCCTCTTTCCCAGGAGCTACACAGTTGCCAAGATCTTGTGATTCTGTAATATTATTTGTGAATAATTAATTATTGATTTATTTGATGAGGAAAATATTGATTTTATATGGATATAGATGGAGAAAAATTTTAAAGTGACAATTGTTGAAAATTAATATTTTATCTTTTTCTGATAAAATAATTCATTTAAATATATTATTATATTTTAATAATATAATAATGGTGATATTTTTACAATGAATGTGAGATATATGAGTATACGAGGAGGAAGAGTATTTTTGTTACAATAAATGTTTAAAACATGTTAAACATGTCGGTGGACCCCATTTATTGACTGAAATTTGATTATAGCTTGTAAAATCATCCGTTTGTGGATTTCGGTCAATTTCTGTTTATAATTTGGAAAAACTTTCTTCTGTAAAGTTGTAGAGAATTGAATTTCTTATAAAAGCTCACGAGATTCAAATTTTCTGGCAAAATGGCTATTTATTGTGAATTATTAAAGTTCCGAAGTTATGAAATAATTGATTTTTGTAAGTTTTAATTATTTATTTTATGAAAAATGTTTTTTTATTACTTTTTCTAGAAGGTTGGCATGTGGGAAATGTTAGGAGTTGATTTTTAAAGAGGCGTAGAGGAAAATTTATTATTAATAATATATTATATTAAATTTTCTACTTTGGTGTTCTAAGCATTTTCCTATAAACAGGTGCTTAGGTTAGAATTGAAAATCACACGTAAGCTCAAGTTTTCTCTCTATATTATCGAAGCGTATTCTTGTGAGTATTTTGAGTATATTTTGAGTATTGCTATACTGATTGCAAGTTCAAGTCATAGCCTATATCCGGTGTTTCAAATAGAAGAATCGATCTTTCGAGGTAAGGGATGTTATTTTATTCGAAAATGATATTATTTCTTCAATATCATTATGCCGAAATATTGGTTGGAAATTTTATCAAATTTGGAACTTTTTCATGTCGGGGTTACTATTCATGAGTTCTTATTCACGAGTTATTATTCATGAGTTACTATTCACGAAAGTTCTTATTCACGAGTTACTTATTCACGAAAGTACTATTCACGAAGCGTGAAGATGTTTTTTGTGAAATTTCTATCTTTTGGTGTTGAGTTACTATTCACGATATCGGACTATTCATGTATATCTGACACTATTCATTCGAATACGACTACTTATTCATAGAAAAATGAAATTTCTTCTTTTGTCCAAAATATCTATTATGGATACTAGCTTTGATTGTATCCATGTTTTGATCATTCTTGAATTTTACTCCACTCGATTACTTATGAAGTATTTTTGAACTTGGATTGTTTAAAATCTGAATCCTTAATATTGTTCTTTTGTTTCTTTGGATTCGTTTCCTTTAAAATATTTTTCATCATCCTCAGTCCTAAATGATGATATTACTGAATATCTTTGGCATGTAGTGCAAAGATGAATGATTTCTTGATGAATATCTTTGGCCCGTAGTGCAAAGATGAACAGGTGTTGAGATGAACATGACCAACTGATTAATATCTTTGGCCCGTAGTGCAAAGATGAACAGGTGTTTAGATGAACATGACCGGTGATGAATATCTTTGGCCTCAGTAGTGCAAAAAGATGAATATTTGATTCGGATATATATTGATTGATGTTACTGAGGATAAAATATCGACGATGAACTTTTAAATTCATATATAGAAGATAGTAGTTTGCATTCTCTACTTAACTCTTCTAATGAATTGTTGTTTCATTGCGATTGTTGATTTAAAACTGGTTGTCTATTGTATTCTATTAGATTTTCCTTGTTGAAGACTAACGATAATTTGTTGTATATTATCTTAGTCATAATATTCTTTTCTTGGGCTAGTTGAGCTCACCCTTTTCCTTTTGTTCCATTTTTCTTCTCGGGAGGCGAGAATGTAGCAGTCTTAGTGGGGTATGGAATGAAGGTTCTAGAGAGAGTTATTTAGTAGTCCTCACAATTTTGTAAAATAATGTATAAATAATTGTGATGAGGATTTATTTGGGTATGTATATTGTCTAGAAGACAATAATTGTATTTAAACTCACAGTATATATGTTGTCGTATTTTGCACGACAAATGTATTAATAAAGTTGTAGTTATTTCTGTACCATGTATTTGGCGACTCAGAATGGGTTGGATGGAATGGACCTATTTTGGGGGCGTCACAGTTGGTATCAAAGCTTATTTGTTAGTTGGTTAGTATATAGGGATATTATGTGATATATTGATTTCCTTAATTAACCCTTGTTTTATGATAGTATTTGAGAATGTCGACTGAGAATATTAACAATGGAGTAAATGAGACCGTGGAGATGTCTGTACTTACCAACGAGGAGAACGTGCAACAGGCTGGCAATGTACCTCCTGTGAACAACACCACTGAGCAGATGATGAACGAGGGGATGTTTAGAAGCTTTTTGCAGTTCATGCAAAATCGACGAGGAGACTCGTGTTCAAAATCTGAGGAGGAAATGATAGCAATTCACGGTGGTCAAAGCCAAGCAGATTCAAAGAGTTGGGACCACCGAATTTAAGGAAGCCGGATCCGATCATGGCGGAAACATGGGTCAAGCAAATTAGCAAGATATTCGATGTCTTGGGATGCACGGAGGAACAGAAGGTTCCATTCGCCACCTTTATGTTTTCGTGGCGAGGCAAACCATCTTGGTGGGAGTGCGTGAAGCGTATCCATCCACCCGCACTTATCATGTCGCCGGGAGACGTTTGAAAGCAGTTCAATGACAAGTACTTCCCCGAAAGTATATATATGAAGGAAGTAACGTTTATTAGGACCGAGCGAGAATAACATGACGGTGTCCCAGTACGAGGCGAAGTTCGCGGAGTTATCCAGGTTTGCACCTCATTTGGTGGAGAATGAGGAACGTATGACGCGGATGTTTCTGAGAGGTTTGAAACCCGACATACGTCAGTATCTCATTTCTCATAAATTTTCTCTCTATTCAGATGTTGTCAACAGGGCTCAGTTGTTAGAGTGAGATAACGAGTACGTTCAACCGAGGGACCATAACCAGGATTATACCGAAGATAGCAGTCATCAGAATAACGATAACCAGCGGAGAAAGAAGAATACGGACAAAGGCGGTAACCACTCTGGTGGTAATCGTGGCCATGAAAATAGAAGAAGCGAGTCGGGAGGAGATTTTAAAAAGAGAAGATTCAACAACGACCATGTGAAGACGCGTCGACCAAAGAGTAACTGGTTCCGAGGAGGAGAAAGACCACCGTATCGTATGTTACAAATGCAGAAAAGAGGATATATCGGCCCAAACCGCCCAAGCAGTTTAAGGTATGCTATAATTATGGAAAAGAAGGACATATCGCTCGAGATTATACGGTATCGAAACCCAGTCAAGCGGGAATGGTGACTCAAAAGGATGTCCCAGAAAGGTCAAAGTCAAGCGGTTCTGGAAGAGCGTTTGTCGTGAACTTCGGTCAAAATGCGAGGAACCCGAACGAAGTTAGCACAGGTTAGCTAATTATAAATTCTTGCGAAGTTTATACCTTACTAGATCTGGGTTCTACCCATTCTTTTATCTCTCTTGCTTGCGCTCAACGTTTGAACTTGACTACGGAGAAATTAGACTTTGACCTATTTATAGAGACTCCGTTAGGAGAAACTTTCATTACATCCGTTGTTTAGAAATCTTGCTTGATTCAGGTTGGCACTATCACATTACCTGTTAACCTTATTTCTATAGAGATATTTGCTTTTGATGAGATTTTAAGGTTAACTACTCATCATGCCGAAATTGATTACTTTCGTAAGGTTGTTAGTTTTCATATTCTTAAGCAACCTGTTATTCGAATTCAAGCAATCAAACCATTGTAGTCAAACATTTTCATATCAAGCCATGAAGTCATTCGTTTATTACGGATGTCAAGTTCTTAGTCCATGTTATGGATTTGAATAAAGACACGTCAGATTTAAATAATATTCCTGTTGTTATTAATTTTTCCTGACGTATTTCCTGAAGAATTTCTTGGCTTACTCCCAAAGCCTGATATTAAATTTTGTATCAACTTTGAACCCGGTACAAAACTCATTTCTAAAATCTCATATCGAATGGCTCTATTGAACTTGAGGAGTTAAAATTCAACTATAGAATTTGGTACCGAGCCTTTATCTGGTGACTTTCTTTGTGGAATGCTGCAAAAGCGGACTCTCGTAGGGACACCATATTAAATGCGATAGTAAAAGCGATAGGTGTCATTGTAACGTGTTATCAAGGTTGGGATATGAGTCACGATTTGAGAACAACCTAAGCTTCGGTAATCGAAATACGTAGCTTTCTAGGCTTAGTTGGTTATTATCGGAGATTCGTTGAAGGATATTCTCGAATCGTTATTCCATTAACGCATGGTGACTTCGTAGAGATACAAAATTCGAATGGAGCAAGGAATGTGGGAAGAGCTTGAAGAACTCAAGAGGAGACTCATTTCAAAGACATGTTCGACCATGCCATCCGGAAAAGCGAACGTGGTAGCCGAGCGTGTTGAGTGAAGATCGTATACAAGTCACGAGTACGATATTGTCAAAGACTCATTTCATATAATTTACAAATAATAGAGATGGAGATGAAAACTCTAGGTACCCACGTGATGATATCTGAGTATAATCGACTTTAATCGATAAAGTTAAATTTATTCAAGCTACACACACGGAGTGATGAATTTGAAGAAGGAGGTGCAAGAAAGTTATTTCAAAAGCGAGAATCGGTGAGGTGAGGAAAGCTCAAACCTTCGATTTATTAATCCATTTGAAATTCTCGATCGAATAGGAGCTGTGGCCTATAGACTCGCTTTTACCGCCAAGTATGACGCGTGTTCATAACGTTTTTTCACGATCGATGTTACGTAAATATGTGGACGACCGAACCACGTCATTGAGTTAGAACCAGGACGAGATAGTAGAAGACTTAATGTACGAGGAGGTAATTGTCAAGATCTTGGATAGGAAAGAACATGTCCTATGTCTTCGAGGTTATACCACAAGTTAAGGTTTTGTGGAGAAACCATGCTATTGAGGAAATGACACAGGAGTTGGAAAGCGGAAATGAAAGCGAGGTATTCTCATCTTTTGAAACACCGGTAGACGTACGTCAATTTCGAGGACGAAATTTCATAAGGAGGGAGGTTGTAAGACCCCAAATTATTAATAAATGAAATTTATTTTCCTCTATTTATTATTATGAAATAGTAAGGGTTGATTTGATTAATTTGGATAGTTGGGTAAAATACGCAAATATTTGAATAAGCAAGTGGTTATAAAATATTCATTATCGTTGGGGAATATTCGTTTGGTCGTGGAATATTAAATGCTGTCGGGAATATTAAATTATTTGACAGTAGATCTTTTGTGGGCCCCATAACGGAAAGCGATTGGATGAAGAAAAGCGACAAATATAAGTTGTTTATAAATAATAACAGTAGTTATTCACAGATTATCTTGTTGGAATACAGAATTGGTTAAAACACACTAATACGCTGGCGTTGTTGAGAAGAAGATATGGTATATGCACCAATTATTGATTCTTACGTAATAAGGCACTACTCGATAATTGTTACGATAATTATTGTTCAAGTATTTTATTTTATTGATTCAATAATTCTTTTGCATTGATATTTTATATTCTTGTTGTTTCAATAAATTGTCATTACACAAGTATTTTCCATTATCGAAGCAATAATTCATATTATTTGAATAATATTATTAGATAACATTATTGGCAATGTCTAGAAAGTTACATCTAAGGAGAGGTTTGGTCACCTAATTGCGGCGCCAAGAAGGAGAAATTCTTATTGGAAAGCCCCTCTTTCTTAGGGAACACTGTTTGCCAATCTTGTGATTCGTAATATTATTTGTGAATAATTAATTATTGATTTATATGATGAGGAAAATATTGATTTTATGTTGATATAGATGGAGAAAATTTTAAAGTGACAATTGTTGAAAATTAATATTTTATCTTTTTACGATAAAATAATTCATTTAAATATATTATTATATTTTAATAATATAATAATGGTGATATTTTACAATGAATGTGGGATATATGAGTATACTGAGGAGGAAGAGTATTTTGTTACAATAAATGTTTAAAACATGTTAAACATGTCGGTGGACCCCATTTATTGGTGAAATTTGATTATAGCTTGTAAAATCGTCGTTTCTGGATTTGGTCAATTTTTGTTTAGAATTTAGAAAAACTTTCTTTCCGTAAAGTTGTAGAGAATTGAATTTCCTATAAAACTCGTGAGATTGAATTTTTCCGCAAAAGGGCTATTTATTGTGAATTATTAAAGTTTCAAAGTTACGAAATAATTGATTTTGTAAGTTTTAATTATTAATTTTATGAAAAACATTTTTATTACTTTTTCTAGAAGGTTGGCATGTGGGAAATGTTAGGAGCTGATTTCCAAAGAGGCGTAGGAAAATTTATTATTAATAATATATTATATTAAATTTTTCTTTTTGGTGTTCTAAGCATTTTCCTATAAATAGGGTGCTTAGGTTAAAATTGAAAATCACACGAAGCTGAAGTTTTCTCTCTATTATATTAGTGTATTCTTGTGAGTATTTTGAGTATTGAGTATTGCTATCTGATTGCAAGTTCAAGTCATAGCCTATATCCGGTGTTTTCAAATTTAAATCTTGATCTTTCGAGGTAAGGGATGTTATTTTATTCGAAAATGATATTATTTCTTCAATATCATTATCTTAGAAATATTGGTTGGAAATTTTATTAAATTTGGAACTTTTTCATGTCGGGTTACTTATTCATGAGTTCTTATTCATGAGTTACTATTCACGAAAGTTCTTATTCATGAGTTACTATTCACGAGTTCTTATTCACGAGTACTATTCACGAAGCGTGAAGATGTTTTTTTGTGAAATTTCTATCTTTTGGTGTAGAGTTCTTTATTCACGATATACGGCACTATTCATGTATACTGACCTTATTCACGAATACGACACTATTCATAGAAAAATGAAATTTCTTCTTTTGTCCAAAATATCTATTATGGATACTAGCTTTGATTGTATCCATGTTTTGATCATTCTTGAATTTTACTCCACTCGATTACTTATGAAGTATTTTTGAACTTGGATTGTTTAAAATACGAATCCTTAATATTGTTCTTTTGTTTCCTTTGGATTCGTTTCTTTAAAATATTTTTCATCATCCTCGGTCCTAAATGATGATATTCTTGAATATCTTTGGCATGTAGTGCAAAGATGAATGATTTCTTGATGAATATCTATCTTGGCCCGTAGTCTGAAGATGAGCAGTGTTGAGATGAACATGATTACCGGTGATTAATATCTTTGGCCGTAGTGCAAAGATGAGCAGTGTTTAGATGAACATGACAATCGATGAATATCTTTGGCTGTAGTGCAAAGATGAATATTTGATTCGGATATATATTGATTGATGTTACGAGGATAAAATATCGACGATGAACTTTTAAATTCATATATAGAAGATAGTAGTTTGCATTCTCTACTTAACTCTTCTAATGAATTATTATTTCCATTGCAGATTGTTGATTTAAAACTGGTTGTCTATTGTATTCTATTAGATTTTTCCTTGTTGAAGACTAACGATAATTTGTTGTATATTATCTTAGTCATAATATTCTTTACTGGGCTAGTTGAGCTCACCCTTTTCCTTTTTGTTCCATTTTTCTTCTCAGGAGGCGAGAATGTAAAGTAGTACTAGTCGGGGTATGGAATGAAGGTTCTAGAGAGAGTTATTTAGTAGTCCTCACAATTTTTGTAAAATAATGTATAAATAATTGTGATGAGGATTTATTTGGGTATGTATATTGTCTAGAAGACAATAATTGTATTTAAACTCACAATATATATGTTGTCGTATTTTGCACGACAAATGTATTAATAAAGTTGTAGTTATTTCTGTACCATGTATTTGGCGACTCAGAATGGGTTGGATGGAATGGACCTATTTTGGGGGCGTTACAGTTGGTATCAGAGCTTAGGGATATGATCTCTGGCGGAGATCGGGGAATAGAACTAGGAGGGGAGAGACGAGTAAATCCTTCGCTAGTGTGTCCTACCTAAGCTTATTTGTTAGTTGGTTAGTATATAGGGATATTATGTGATATATT
Source organism: Panax quinquefolius (assembly GCA_020205615.1). Lineage (NCBI taxonomy): Eukaryota > Viridiplantae > Streptophyta > Magnoliopsida > Apiales > Araliaceae > Panax > Panax quinquefolius. Next base: position 280,579 of record CM035151.1, read on the forward strand.
GATTTCCTTAATTAACCCTTATTTTATGATAGTATTTGAGAATGTCGACTGAGAATATTAACAATGGAGTAAATGAGACCGTGGAGATGTCTGTACTTACCAACGAGGAGAACGTGCAACAGGCTGGCAATGTACCTCCTGTGAACAACACCACTGAGCAGATGATGAACGAGGGATGTTTAGAAGCTTTTTGCAGATTCATAAAAAAATCGACGAGGAGACTCGTGTTCAAAATCTGAGGAGAAATGATAGCAATTCACGGGTGGTCAAAGCCAAGCAGTTCAAAGAGTTGGGACCACCAGAATTTAAGGGAAAGCCAGATCCGATCATGGCGGAAACATGGGTCAAGCAAATTAGCAAGATATTCGATCGGAGGAATAGAAGGTTCCATTCGCCACCTTTATGTTTCGTGGCGAGGCAAACTACTGGTGGGAGTCTGTGAAGCGTACCCATCCAGCCGCACTTAGCATGTCATGGGAGACGTTTCAGAAACAGTTCAATGACAAGTACTTCCCTGAAAGTATTCGTCATATGAAGGAAGTAGCGTTTATTAGACTGGAGCATGGGTCCCTGGAGTCTTTAACTCTATCTCCATCCTTTGTAAGTCACACAAAATGGGCCTTTGTGTTGACAATATCACACTCGTACTTGCATATGATCTTCTACTCAATGCGTCAGCTACCACGTTCGCTTTTCCAGGATGGTATTGGATGGTATGATCATAATCTTTCAATAGTTCAAGCCAACGTCGTTGTCGCATGTTGAGTTCCTTTTGAGTAAAGAAATATTTGAGGCTTTTATGATCCGTAAAGATCTCCACCTTCTCCCCATACAAGTAATGCCTCCAAATCTTTAGTGCGAAGACAACAATCGCCAACTCTAGATCATGAGTAGGATAATTCCTCTCATATTCTTTGAGTTGTCTTGAGACATAAAGGCTATGACTTTTCCATGTTGCATGAGAACACATCTCAACCCTTTGCGAAGCATCACATGAGATGACAAATCCCTCGAGGCGGATGGTATTGTCGAGCAGTCTTTGAAATGAGTCTCTCTTGAGTTCTTGAAAACTTTTCTCACATTCTTCGCTTCCAACCGAACTTTGTATCTTTACGAGTCGGTGAGTCGATGGAGTAGTGATTCGAGAAAATCCTTCCACGAATCTCCGATAATAACCAATTTAAACCGAGAAAGCTACGTCATTTCCGATCATCGATTTAGGGTTGCTCTCGGCTTTGAATTGCTTCAATCTTTCTTTGGGTCAACAGATATTCCATGACTTGATACTACGTGCCCAAGGAATGCTACTTCCTCAAGCCGTAATTCGCATTTCTTCAACTTGGCATAAAGCTTATACTCACGAAGCTTTTGGAGTGTCACCAAAAATGTTGCTCATGATCTTCACGGCTTTTGGAATAAATAAGGATGTCATCAATAAAAGGCGACCACAAAGTGATCCAAATATTCCTTGAATACTCGGTTCATCATATCCATGAAGGCAAAGAGGAGCATTAGTCAATCTAAAAGACATGACTAGGAATTCATAATGCCCGTCTTAGAGTTCGAAGTCGTCTTTGGAATGTCATCGGTTCTAATATTCAATTGGTGATATCCGAAACGAAGATCAATCTTTGAAAAGAATTTGGCTCATTGCAACTGGTCAAAGAGGTCATCAATACGTGGCAATGGATACCTATTTTTGATGGTGACATGATTCAACTCCCGATAATCAATACAAAGTCGCATACTCCCATCTTTCTTCTTCACGAATAGAACAGGAGCACCCCAAGGAGAAGTACTAGGACAAATAAACCCAATGTCTAACAATTCCTGCAGTTGGGTCTTTAACTCCTGAAGTTCAATAGGAGCCATTCGATATGGGGCTTTGGAAATGGGTTTTATACCGGGTTCAAGGTCGATACAAAATTCAATTTCACGCTCAGGGGGTAGGCCAGGAAGTTTTTCGGGGAATACGTCAGGAAATTTATTAACAATAGAAATATCGTTCAAAACTGACGTATTTTTGTTTAAATCTGTGACATGAGCTAAGAAAGCTTGACATCCGATTTTCAATAAACGAATAGCTTTATGGCTTGAGATGACCGTGATTGATTTTAATGGTTTGGTCGCTTGAATTCGCATAATAGGTTGATTAGGAATATGAAAGCTAACAACCTTACGGAAATAATCAATTTTTGCATGATGAGTAGTTAACCAATCAATCCCTAGAATCACATCAAATACAAGTATTTTCAATGAAATAAGATCTACAGGTAATGTGAGGGTACCGATTTGAACCAAACAAGACTTATAAACAGTGGATGTAATGAAGGTTTCTCCCAACGGAGTTTCCACAGATAAGTGAAAGTCTTATTTCTCCTGAGTCAAATTTAATCGATGAGCGCAAGTAGGAGAAATAAAAGAATGGGTAGAACCGGTATTAAATAAAGTATAGATTTTGTTAGAGTTTATGATAAGCTTACCCGTGATGACCTCATTCGGGTTCCTTAGTTTTTGGGAGGTCACAACAAACGCCTTCCTTCAGACTACTACGGTTTGACTTTTACGGGACTACCTTTGGTGCCTACATCCTAGCTGAATTTGTCTTCGGTGAACGATAAAATCGGGATAAGTGACCTTCTCTTCTACAATTATAACATGCTTTGGAAGGCATCGCGCAGTTTGGACTGATGTGCCCCTCCCCTCCGCATTTGAAACATATGATAGGTGGTCGTTCTCCTTCCTTAACGATGTGTCTTTGGTCTTGGCGTCTTTCCATCATTGTTGAATCTCCTCTTCTTGAAATGTCCATTCTTATTGTTTTGGCCCTGATTACCACCGAAGTGGTTACCATTTCTGGCCTATTGATTCCCTCCACGCTTGTTGTCACCGCTTCGATGACTGCTCTCGCTGGTATTATCATTTTCATTTTACCGCTTCTCTTTTAGTTCGTTGACTCGTTATCAAGGCTCCACTAATCGAGCCCTATTTACAACATCGAATATAAACACAGTTTGTGAGAAATAAGATGTTGACGTATCTCCGGCTTCAAACCTCTTTAAAACATCCGTGTCATTCTCTCTTCATTATCCACCAAGTGGGACGCAAACCGGGATAACTCCGCAAATTTAGCCTCGTATTGCGACACGGTCATATTGTTTTGTTCTAACTTGATAAACTCCACCTCCTTCATGTGACGAATACTTTCGGGAAAGTATTTATCGTTGAACAGCTCTTGGAACTTCTCCCAAGACATCTTCAGTACGGCAGGTTGAGTACGTTTTATCGATTCCCACTAGTAATCTCGCCTCCGCTTGCAACATAAAAAGCGCAAAGGAACCTTTTGCTCCTCGGAGAATCCCAAGACATCAAATATCTTGGTGATACGCTTTATCCATGCTTCCGCCATAAGTGGTTTTGGATCTCCCTTAAACTCCGGTGGTCCCGGCTCCTTGAATCATTTAGCGGTGACCGCCGAGAGTTTCAAAGTGTTTCCACCGCATTTTGAGAGTCGCTTCGCTCTCGCTTCTTTGTTGCATGAATTGCAAAAAGCCCCTGAATATTTGATCATTCATCATTTGGTCAGGGTTGTTATTTGCATGAGGATTGTCGCCTTCCTGATGCACATTATCCTGATTATTGATATGTGGTGAATCAACGGTCGTCTGTGCTCCATTGCTATTCTCAACATTCTCGGAAGTCATTTTCAGATACTGCCACAAAACAAAGGTTAATTGACATGTAACATATTATCCCTAAATTCTGACCGACCAATTAAATACCACATAAACTTAAGTAGGTCATACTAGCGAAGGAATTCCCCGTCTCTCCCCTCCTAGTACTATTCTAACATTTTAGCCAGAGATCATATCCCTAAGCTTTAATACCAACTGTGACGTCCCCAAAATTAGGTATACATCACCCATCTTGGGTCGTCAGATACATGGTACAAAATTCAAATACAACTTACTAATACAACTGTCGTGTACAATACGACAAAACATAACTGTGAGTTTGAATACAATTATTATCTACTAGAGATTATACAAACTCAAAAGGAGTCCTCATTACAATTATTAACACACTATTTCATAGAATAGTGAGGACTACTAATGCTATGCTCTGGACCGTCAATCGCTCAGTTCCCGACTAGTCCTCGCTTATGTTCTCATTTCTGAAGAGAACGGTGAAAGAAAAGGGTGAGCTCAAATAGCCCAAAGTAAGAAATATTATGAGTAAGATAATGCAGAATAAATTATCGTTAGCCTTCAACAGTGTTAAATTGATAAAATATAACAACATCAAGTTTAACTGCAGTGGAACAAGCAATCCATTAAAAGAGTCAAGTAGAGAATAAAATCTATTATCTTTTATGATTTAGAAGGTTTTTCATTACTTTTATCATTTGGGACTCAAATTTTAATAAATAATTCACATCATCGAATCACCCCTGCACTACGGCCAAGGATATTCTTTAGTATCACGACCACAATTATCCATGCACTACGGGCCAAGAATATTTGTGTATTCAATAATGGTCATGATCATGCCAATAACTGTCCATCAATGCACTACGGGCCAATGAGAACTTTTACCACATCATTTGTAACATTACTACCATGATTACACCGAATAATCCTCAGTCATAATCATACCAAGTCCATCTCATGCACTATAGGCCCATGATGACTTTCAACAAAATATAAACATGAGGATGATGACAATGATATAAGAATTCAATAAAACAAGTTCAAGAATTATTTTATCCAGGAATTAATAACGTCCAAATTGTCAACATAATACTGCTTTGTAGAGTAAAATTCAAGAATGCTCAGAAGAATATTTCCATGAAAAGATACTGGATGAAGCAAAAATATCAAGGATATTCCACTAATTTCATGGAGTATAAAAGTCAAAACTTTAACCAACTGAGTATAATAAGGAATGAAACCAGGCATGCGATAGACCGCACAAGCAGGTTATTCCATCAGAATAATAATAACGGAACCAGGTCAGGCAAAATTTGCACCGACAGGATGTTCCAATGCGTAATATAAAGGCGGAACCAGTCCGGTGTAAAACACATGCATGGATGTTCCAACGAGAATAATAATAAAGAGCGGAACCAGTGTCCGGTGTAAAACACACGCACAAGATGTTCCAACAGAATAATAGAAGAATGTCACCAAGTATAGGTAAAAAGCTGATATCTGAGTTATTCCAATGAGAATAATAAGCAATGGAATAACAACAGTTCTCTTCATGAATTAGAAAGAATAACACCATTTACATTAGTAGTAGATTGAATACTGCAGTAGTGTAGTAACAAAATACTCTTCTTCTTTCTCTCTTATTCTCTCCATACTTTCTCTCTCTATAGCTTGAATGAAATCGTGAAAAATAATGAAGCACTAGGCCTCTATTTATAGAAGATTTCTAGCTTAGCACTTGAAATGTGAAAAGGCAAGTGGCTCGATTTGGTGGTGATGTGAAAAGAAAAGTGGTTTGACGCTTGTAATGTGAAACGACAATTGGTCGGACCTACCGTAATATGAAACGGCAAGTGGTTTGACATCCGATAAAGGTAGTTACTATCGACGAAGGTAATTACTATTGATGAAGGTAATTACTATTGTGAAGGTAATTACTATCGACGAAGAGACTCTTAGATGATGACATATGGGCCCCCCATAAAATAACCAAACTTACCACAAACGTCTCATAATAGACTCTTTATATACATCAAGGATTGAATAAATATTACCACAAATCATTTTATTTTTAATCAACACATATTTAATCTTTCAACAATTATTAATCATTTATAACTTTTCGTCTCAATTATTGATTTAATAATATAACATATTATACAGATGATACTATGACAATAATTGAATCAATAATATAAGAGATATGATCTGACAATTATTGTAGTAATAATTGAGTATATTTGAGTGACTTTCACATAAGATCAATAATCAATACCGTGTGCTCTTACGCAACCACGCCAGACATCGTATTCTTTTCTTTTACTAAGGGTAGTTCAATGCTTTTTTAACAGTAATACCCTCCGTAGTTATTTTCATAAAGTATTTTTGTCGTTTTCTCAATCAACAATAATTCCGTTTATGGGGTCCACCAATGATTGTGCAGTCAATATCGAATATTCCCCGACAAAAAGAATATTCCCTACCAAACGAATATTTTATAACAACTTGCTTACTTTTTGTAAAATTTATAAATATTACCCACAACTATAACATTATATCAAATTTACTCCATAATATTCAAAAATAATATTTATAGAAAATTCATCTTTATTTATAAAAGTTGGGGTCTTACATCACCTTACTATTTAGAATAATATTTAGAGAAAATTAAATCTTTATTCATAAAAGTTGGGGTCTTACAATTTTACTGGAATATTGGTCTGAACTTTCTTATTAAATTTTAATTTTTTTCATGTCGGGGTACTACTATTCATACCGGAGTACTATTAATCCGGGGAACTATTCACATCAGAGTACAATTCACGACAAAAATTAGTTTTCTTTTTCTTGTCCAAATTTTCTTTGAAATATGAATCTTAAATATCATTATTGACTTTGAATCCATGTTTTGGTTATGTTGACAATTTGGACATTCTTGAAATCTGAATAAATTAAATTATAAATATCTAATATTTATACTTGATTTTACTTGATTCATTCTTTATATCATTGTAATAATCTTCAGACTTATATTGTTGTTAAAGTTATCTTTGACCCGTAGTGTAAAGATGAACTGTTGATTGATGAATATATTTGGTCCGTAGTGCAAAGATGAATTGTTGATTGGTATGATTATGACTATGAACTATGTATTGGTATAATCATGACCTTTAATTATACAAATAAAGACTTGTGATGAAAGTTCTCTTTGGTCCGTAGTGCAAACAAGAACTGTTGATTGATATCTTTGGTCGTAGTGCAAAAAAGAACTGTTGATTAATATCTTTGACCCGTAGTGCAAAGATGGACATCTGTTTGACATGATCATGACCACACTGATGATATAAATGAATATCTTCGGTCGTAGTGCAAAAATAGACTATTGTTTGGCATGATCATTGGTTTTATAGTTGAACAATTTTGGCCCGCAGTACAAAGATAGATAATTGATTGGCATGATCATGACCATTGATATTACAGTTGAACATCTTTGGCCCGCAGTGCAAATATAGACAATGGATTGGTATGATCATGACCATTGCTATTATATTTAAATGTCTTTTGTGTAGGGTGTAAAAATGATATGATTATTGAGTGTCTTTAGCCTTTGTGGCAAGGACAATGAGTGAAAGTTCTATTAAGCCTTTGTGGCAAGTTAATTTACATGATTATAAATATGAATTATGAATTAATATTTAACTATAATCTTTGGTGGTTCAGGTGAAGACATGTGATGAAAGTTATCTTTGTCTTGGGTACAACAAAGAATTGTTGATGGGTATTACATGAATAAAATATTAGTGATGGACTTTTAATTTGGAGGAAATAGTAAACATTATGTTCTACTTGACTCTTCTAATTGATTGTTGATTCCGCTGCAATTATGGTTGAAAACTTTTATCATCTACCATATGTTCTAAATACCTGATTTATTAATGATGAAAACTACTGATAATTTAATTATCTTTAGTCATAATTTTTTTTACTGTGCTATTTGTACTCACCTTTTTGCTTCACAATTTCTTTCAGGTAATAAGAGTGTAGCTGGGTCGAGCGGGAATAAATAGAGTGATGGTTTATGATTGTTGAAGTTTCTCAATACATTATAAAACAGCATGACAATTAATATATAATTGTATTGATGACTTAATTAAAATGTGTGTGTCGTATTTTATACGTCATTTAATAATTGATTTTGGTGAACAACTATAGGGTGATGAGAACCCGACTTTGGAAGCGTCAAAAATGCACCCCATTAGAATGAGGATGCCATAATTGTACTGAGAGCTTAAAGGGCGTGTTACCACTATCATACATGATGTCTAACCACATACAAATTCGTGTTATCATAAGATCATATGGTTGGGCGCATCCCCACTTGCTAACTATATCTATGAGTATTATCTATATAATAATCTTGGAGTATGGTTGGAATATATAATCCTTAGTTTGAGACAATAAAGATAATTGTATAGCAAAAAGATACACACCATTGGAATGAAAAGGATATATAGTAATCTTCTCGTTCTTCTTTGGGGTCTATTGGGTCAACCATAGTTAATTCTCAAGTCCTATAATATCTATTATAACTTAGATGCATGACCTCCCATGTATAAAGGTTTCCTTGAGCATTTTCCAAATATTTTAATTTCTAAAACAGTTATCAACTGTACCTTTATATAAAGTGTCATTGGTTTGAAGTGTGTATACTGTTATTTATTGAAACTCACAGCTTATATGTTATCGTATTTTGCACGACAGTTTAATAATTGTAAATAAGAAAATTGTATTTGGATTCTGTACCATGTATTTGACGACTCAGAATGGGTTGTGTAGACCTATTTTGGGAGCGTCACACTTTGTATTGATAAACTCAAAACGTCAATCTTTTAAGAACAAAAATTATTTCCTAGAACGACAATCTTTTAGGAACGGAGAGAGTAACAAATATCATTAATTATAATATTAGATAATTAATGTATATATTATATTTAATGCTATATAATCATTCTCTTATTATTTATGTACAACTTTAAAACGACATATATTAAGTGACAAAGTGAGTACTCTATTTTTTAGAGGTAAAATTAAAAAATAATTAATCACAATCGTTATAAAACGATTTAAGTAATGGAAAATAGGGAGTATATACATCCGTATATTATATTTAATATACCCCTCCGGCCCTCCCCCGTCCGTAAATACCCATATTTAACCTCGGACCATACGTACATGCATACTCTATATATATCTTTCAACACAAGTCACATCTCTTAAATTACCCTCCAACCTCTCTTAATCCCTCTCTCTAAATATTGGCCGGCCGGCAGAATGAAGGGCCGATCATGGTTCTCAACATGCTCCTCTTCCGCCACCGACTACGCCACCCTACCGCACTCATCACAATCCCCAACACCGTTATCTCTCCCCAGTTCAGACACAAGCAGCAACAGCAGCTCATCATCACCAGCAATCTCTCAAGCAACCAGCTGTAGCAGCCTCCAATCGAACCTCTCTCTCCAAACCTTGTCATCTGTCCCTTCTCTCCAAAAATTCTCCCCGAAACCCTTAACCTCTCCGTCACTCATACTTCCCTCACCTCCCTCAAACCTCACCCCATCCACGTCAACTTTCTCTCTCTTCACAACAACTTCCTTTATGCCGCCTCCGGTAACTTTATCAACGTCTTCGACATCACAACTTTCACGCATCTCGACACATTTAGCGTCAAAGATTCCTCCTCAGGCTCCGTCAAATCCATCACTTTCTTCAACAAAAACATTTTCACTGCACACCAAGACCGTAAGATCCGAGCCTGGGAATTAACGGCTAATAAACGCCACAGGCTTATAGCAACGCTGCCCACTGTTAAAGACCGCTTGCGCCGTTTCATGTTACCCAAAAACTACGTTACAGTCCGTCGTCATAAGAAACGGCTGTGGATTGAACACAACGACGCCGTATCCGGACTAGCCATTTCTGGTCAATTAATGTGTTCAGTTTCATGGGACAAATGCTTGAAGATTTGGAGAACGTCCAATTTTCGATGCACCGAATCGATTAAAGCTCACGACGATGCCATTAACACCGTCGCGGTGGCGGTTGACGGCACCATATACACGGCGTCAGCTGACCGGCGGATTAAAGTTTGGGGGAGGGCGTTAGGCGGCGGCGAGAGAAAATCCAAGCACAGTTTGATTGCGACGTTAGAGAAGCATAAGTCAGCTGTGAATGCGCTGGCGTTAAACGAGGAGGGATCGGTGTTGTTTTCGGGGGCATGTGATCGGTCGATATTGGTGTGGGAGAGAGAAGACAGTGCTAATTATATGGTGGTCACGGGTGCATTGAGAGGGCACGGGAAGGCTATATTGTGTTTAACCAACGTTTGTGATTTGTTGTTCAGTGGGTCGGCGGATAGGACGGTAAGGATTTGGCAACGTGGAGAGGAGGGCAAGTTTTGGTCCTTGACGGTGCTGGACGGACATGAAAAGCCGGTGAGATCGCTGGCGGCTGTGACGGATGAGAATTGGAGAGACGGCGGTGCCGGCGGGATTAAGGTGTTTAGTGGAAGCTTTGACGGAGAGATAAAGGTGTGGGAGGTGGTGGTTTCAAGTCGAAGTAGTAGTCCAAATTAAATGTTGTCGTTAATATTATATTGTAGGTAGTTTCAAATTAAATGTCTATTTATTTTAAATAATAAATTTTTATAAAAATTTATTTATAATATTATTAATATTAATTGTCATATTTTTATTTTTTATATATGTATATTTATAGAATATCACTAATCATATGTAAAAAAAAATAATTAAAATATAAATAATTTTATTATTTAATCATCTTTTTTAATATACACAAAAAAAAAATCAATTAAAATATTTATCGTGGAACCGGAACGGATGAAGTATTATAAATGGCTTACAAGAAGTTAACTTTATGAGGATAAGAGTGCTAGGCTTTGGAACTTTCTGGAAGTAATTAGTACTAGTTGCTAAATTAATCACTGACTTGCGTGATTGACGAAGTCAAACACATTGATTTCAGTCTTACATGCAAACTAGACGAGTGAGTACTATAATTAAATTAATAAATATATATATGCGGCAATAATTAATTTAATTTCTATATCAACTAAACATATATAAAGCATTGAAAGAGTGAATTTGTCAAGATCATTAGCAGGGACTTGAGTGTTTTAATATTCTGCAATGAAGTTGTTTAGATTTTCTGGAGATTTTGTTCAATATATAGAAGAATTTTGACGGAAGAAATTGTTTAGTGATTGATGCTTCGTTCTCTATTCTCTCCCTATATATATATATATATATATATAATGCATGCATGAGTATTTTAATTTATGATCCTGGAATGGTACGTCAACTACTAGAATTCAGTATATAAATATATATATTATATTATAATATGGAGTAGTTCTTTCCAAGTTGCCAACTTGATATATATATATATATATATATATACTGGGTGTTTGAACGAATGAGAAAGGAGGTCTCTGCAACCACTCCTTTTAGTACGTAGTAATATAGAGAATTAATTAATAATTGTCAAAAAGCACCTTAATCTCCTTGTAGTTGTCGACTTATAAGCATTGAGTCATTGAATTTTAAAAAAATGCAATTAACCCACTGTATTTTTAAAAAAAAATTAATCAGGTCTCCAAATTTCCTACGTGACTTAAAAAGAATAAAAGGAAATGACATGTAAATGGTGAGGTGGCTTGTCTTCAACCTTCAACCGGATCAACCCGACCCGTGCACATAATAAACGGGTCAAAAACCATAACTCTTTTGTTTTAATTCTAAATAACACAAATAATATATCAAAATTTCACTATCAATTAAATCTATCATTTCACAGAAGTAAGTAAAAAGATCAAGCAGATCTGGGCAGATATAAACTAATAGAAATGTTCCACTCATGAGTCATGAATCCAAGTTCAATTAGTTTGTATTAGATAAATCAATTTGTCTGGTTTTATTTTTTTCTTTCTAGATAAGATCCTCAAGTCAGATCTATCTGCCAAGTAGGGTGCGATTCAAATTCTTCATCACCGATGCTGAGTAATTTTTTCCTAATAACTCGATCCATTACGCAAGCAGACTTAATAAAAAAAACCTAGCCTAATGTTCATCCGTTTTCCACCATCAGTAACTACATCAACATCATGAAGCCCAACACCAAGAAAAATGAAAAGGAATTTTGCATCATAGATCTGAGTTGATCACGCTAAGATCTGTTTCATCTTCTTCTTTCTCTCATTGTTTTTTTGTTGTATGAAGAAGAAAATTGTTAAGAAGAAAGAATTAAGAAGAGTCAAACTTTAGGTGTGGTGGGATGGATGTGGGTCTCCTGTTATGAAGAACAAAAGAAGAGATGGTAAAATTGTTTTACAAAACAGAAAATAGAGAAAAGATGTGATTTTCGTGATTTGGTTCTCTCAAATTAGTCAACTTTCTTTAATCTTCTTTGCCTTTTTCTAATCTTATTCAGAATTTTTGTTTTAAGCTTATTAAAAAATGATTTTCCAATTAAAAAAAAATCATAGTTTGTTTTATTTTTGATTTTGTATTTTTTTTAATTTTGTTGAAGAATTACATGTATTTGGAAAAAGTATATGTATTTTGTTTATATATGTATTGGCCTTGATGCACACATCAGCAAATACACAAATAAATGTTTTTTTTTAAGCCACGTAGGAAATTTGGACAATTTATTTAACATCCGTAAGTAAAATTGGACGGAATGGCCTGATTAATTTTTTTTTAAAAACATAGTGGGCTAATTATATTTTTTTTTAAGTTCAATGACTCAATGCTTACAAGTAGACAACAAGGGAGTAAATGTGCTTTTTGCCATTAATAATTATTTATAAAGTAGTTAATTACAAGTTGCCAATTGGATTTAAAATATTGCAAGACTTGGGGGTTACGTTGAAGAGTGAAGACGATTAAAAACAGCCAAAAGGCATGCAGATTTTGAATTTGAATGGTCTCTGCCCACCTTTACCATGAGCATTGTGTCATGATATCCTCTTTTCCGCTTAGCCCCATACCGGCCTATTTCTTATCTTTCTCTTTTCTTCTCTATATACTTATTCTCCCTGGCCTCCCACCATTTTTAAGCATGTGTCGTGCTGTGCTGTGCTGTGTTGTGCTGTCTTCAACAACAATTAACAAAAGAGTCGTGCTATATATATATATATATATATATATATATATATATATATATATATATATATATGACACAACGGAAGACGGTATTTAAGAGAATAGAAACAATCACAGGAATTGAATTTACCTACTTTGCAATCCCAAAAATTTTCAAAGTTGGGATAAATCGACTAAATAGCCAAGTAATTCATAAACAATAATAATAATAATAATAATATTCATAATGAGTTCCTAAAACACATGAAAATATCATATAAATACTAAACTACAAGCTAAAAAATCTAATTATGAAAGGAATAATGAAATTACGAAAACATCCAACTAAGTCCAAAATTGGTATAACCTGGGAAGGCCAAAACGACCCTTTCCGTGCCTTTTTTGGGCTTCAAACGGTATATGTCATGGCCGAAGGCGATGTGTTTTGTAAGACTCGTTTCGTTTTGATATATTATGAGTCCCGGCCCGTAACTCAAAACGAATAAAAAATTACGCCCAAAACAATATCAATCATTCTTAAACTTGAATTTTCTTTCTTGTCCGACGTGATCTCCTACTTGAACCTTGTAAATATATTGATGCGTGTGTACGCATGTGAGTGATAACAAGACATAATAACACATTCTATAAATTATTAGTTATAGTTTCAAATGTTGAAACTATGTGTTTAGTCGTGAGAATAGTTAACACAAAAGTCGCAATATATATCCAATCCAAAGGAGGGGCCAGTAATTGTTTATGGTTTTTCGTCTGCTATACCGATATTATAAGAGTTGATCTATTTTTGTTAAGTCTAAGTGTGTTAAGAGAATGTAGGAAAATGATATATATTACGATTGTGTACGTTGATTTTTTAATTGTCAATTATGTGTACAAGTCATTAGCGGTTGAATTTTTAGGAGATGTGTAATAAATGCATGTGACACACTTATAATTCTTACAAATTTCATATATCGATAAATTATACAATTATAATTTAACGTAATTCGACGTAAATATATCACAATACATAACATGACTTGAGAGTACTGTGTATATTATGTATGTCTCTCTTGTTCATCAATTGGAATGTGATCATGGTAAGTGTATGATATTACCTGAACTCTGATTTGTTTACAAACTAAGCCCATGAATTATGAAAACTGAAAATTATATACTCCGTATTAATCTTCCTATCCTTTGTAGTTATTTCTTATTTTGGAGGGGTGAAAAGTAGTTCAATTGTCTATATGGGCTGAGTTCTACAGTAACAAATAAGCACAGTTGCAATACGGCCCATTTAAACTTCACTCAGAAACAATGCTTCAGTATTGCAGTTAAGGCCCATTGAAAACTTGACAAAAATGGGGAAGGAAAAGGAAAAACAAAGCGTTACTTTATTTTAAATATTTTTCTTTTAAAAATACATAAAAAAGTTGTTGTTGCCCTCACGCAGGATCGAACTGCGGACCTTCAGTTTACAAGACTGACGCTCTACCACTGAGCTATAAGGGCCAAGTACGACTAATAACATTTATTAAGATAAAGAAACTGTGAAATGTATATAAGTACCATTCATAGATGCCTTTGTTAATAAAGACTTGCCAAATCAAAGGGAAAAAAAATCTGAATGGTCACGTGACTACTTCTGATGGTTTGATTATGTGTTCAAATTTTAAATTTGGGTTCGAAACTGAATTTAATGGATGACCGTAAATTCAAATAATCCAATTCGAATAACAGTATGTAATGAAGGCTTAATTATGTGTCATCTTTGAAAAAGAAACAGATAATCCAGATGAAATATACAAATACATGTACATTTCATGTTTGATTTCATTAGCCTATAAAACCACGTTCAATCTGATTAAAGTTTGAAGAATCCAATATATTTTTTATTAAAATTTAAACCAATTAATATCAATAATCTAATATTTAATAATTATTAATTACTCGCTCTTTTCTTTAAAAAAGAAAAGAAAAAAGGAATCTCATTTGTAAAATTAAAATAACCAAATTTAGCTATGGGAAAACCCTTTCTTTAAGTTGATTCACGTGTCATCGTAGAGAGATCATTGCTCGATCTGATGTAATGAGTCATTGGTATATATTACTTCCACCAAGATACAACATTCCATTCCAACCTCCACGTAGTTTACATGAGCTGGATGTTGACTTCTCGCGCAACTTCGATTCTTTGGCCGTGGTTGTGAACTTGTGGATCCATTCTAGATCCTCTCCTCCGAACAAGCAAATGTATTTTCCGTCCGTACGTAATCTAAATACAAAAAGGACGAAAAAATATACAGATAAAATATATGAAAATTATTAATTAATTCTAAACACTTTTCTATGCATGAACTGTTGTCCACTAATTAACTAACCCACATTCTCTTTTTTTTCTTTATTAGTGGCAGTGTGGCATAGCCACACTGTTAATGCATGTAGAATTATTCAACTAAGGGGACAATGACCCTAATTACCCAATTAAAAATCATCGGATCAATAGAATCTGCCAATAATAACTCGATCCGGCCTCCATGATTCCTCTTTCCAAAGTGCTTCTTCCTTTGAGCTAGTGAAAGGGAAATTAAAGCCAAGCTTCCCCAAATCCACATCATGTGGAGCGCGTTGAGGTTCACAAATTTCCCTTGTGGATCCAATACTACAACAATAGGTTTCTTAATTTGTGTAGTGCCAATAATCCTTAATATACTTGATCACAGGTGGTTCGAGCAGCGAATTGAAGGATTAATCACCGATCGATAACCATGACATTGTGCTTTGTGAACGTTCAAATTGCTTTTCCTTTGCTTCAGTCCATGGAACTGATCATCTGTCAATAATTGGGAGCCACACAACTCTCTGGCCTTGATGGCTGGGTTTTGTTTTGGTTCTGTGTACATTTGATCAAACAATAAAAGCTCGATCCCCTTGGGAGATGTCAAGGTCTGAGATGAGTAGCAACACAACCTTCCTACTCAGTGTCTCAATGCTAACCTGTGATTTTGAATTTAAAAAATGAATTAGATATAAGCTAAGTTAATTGTCTTACATATCTTCCTCCTCCTCCTGCCTTGCATATATATATAAATGTCGAACGCAAATATTGTACGTGCCTGCAGAATTTAAGGATTCAGCAATAGGTGAGGGGCGATCGTAGTTTGTTCACAACGTCGGATGACAATGTGATGATGAGGCAAATCCAGGCAACTCGTGCTCCTGACGGCCTCGAATTTGATGTCAAACCTATTCTCCACATCATCGAAGGCGTTATGCACCGTGCCACCGCTCCACCCTCTCTTCATACCACTCTTCATGCATCATTCGAATCTTATATATATATATCTCATAATTCATTTGCTGTAGAGTATATATATACTCATTTGTTTTAAGATCACTTAATTTGTACTGACCGTTCTTCGCTAGCAACTGTTTTGGTACTGATTTGGTTTCGCTATACAAAATCTAGATTCGCTTATGTGGATGAAAAGGCCAAACTGAATCGGTACCTTACTTCCAATTCTGTTTAAAGTAGTCTCGAATTGTTGTCATAAGAGCTTTTAGACTGTAGATAAGAAGTAGTAGCTGGCAATGATTCTTCAGTTAATTCCCTACCTGTCCAACTAAAGCTAACAAAGTTCCAAATATATAACTCAATATGCATGGTAGGATACGCTACGTACGGGGCGAAGCTGTTGAGTAGTGGGTCAATTGACCCCACTAATTAATATATATATATATATATATATATATATATATATATATATACACACGATATAATATAATTTATTTATTTTATGTAATTTATTAATTTGACCAAAATTTAACACTGACGCTAGCTAGCTATACCTGTAGTAGTATTTCATACTCTAATGAATAACTATATCTATTATAACAAGTCTATCAACATATCTTATTCAATAATTTATTAAGTCATTTTGGATCTATATATAAACTCTTCGTATCTCATAAAATATATACAATAATTGTATATATATACGTGCATGCATGTATAATATAATTTGAGAACCTAATAGATATGGAAAGACAACTCTTAGGTTCAAATTATTCAATATAAGAAAAAGTAATTAATAATTAACAACTCTAAATTAGCATTATGGAATTTATTAGTCAATACAAAAAATACATATTATACATTAAAATAAGGACTCAAGACATAATTCATTTATTTATATTGATTTTTATATAAGATATAATTTGAAAAATATAATTTTTTGTAAAAAATCCTACTTTACACGAGTTATCAATCTAGTTAAAATAAAATAGTAGTGGTAATACAATCTCAAGCACATTTATTAATAGTGCACAGTTACAGTATGCATGCATGCATGTGCTATCGTAAACTTTTAATATATGCCGTAATCAAAGGGTATATAAATATACTAATTAAGCGATATATACCTTCTCCATTACTCCATCACCCCACAAATTAGTCGCAGTTTACAAAAAAAAAAAAAAGAGAATATCCTAAGAACAGAGTCCACATGCATTTCTTTGCTTTATTTACAATTATTAACAAGCTATGTGGGCCTATAAGTTCCAAAGGCAAGTATTGGGCCCATATATATCTTGATTTATCAAAGTAGGAAAACATAAAGACCTACACAAAATGCCCAAATATTAATAGCATCTCCAAAATTCTTTTAACCTGAAAATCCCTTGCTTGGTGGGCAGGCAAGTGTAATGGGTTTAAAAACCGGATCTGGCAAAGAGTTTACATTACCAAACTTTAATCAGAATACTTTTAAAAGTAGTGTGAACTGGGCAGCATTGTAGCTATATACTCAGTTGCATCACATAACAAACTTTTCTTTACACTTTCTTCAGCATATGGAACAACACTAGAGTGAGTCATCCAAGAAGATCGATGAGGCTAGCTCAAGTGCATTCTGAAGAATTCCATAACTAAAACACCTTGAAGCTAGCTTTTATAACAACATCTTCTAAATTCTCCTTAATTAATTCCCAATTACTACCCAATCTTCATCTTTTCATACTCTCCAACCTAAGCAGTGAAATCCAGTGGATCATAGAAATTTCTCTTGGATTTTCCTACTCGTGCATGTAGACTACCTCTAGGTGCAACCCTGCAGCTTTGATCTCCTTCATTCTTGAATTGAATTCTCTAATCCAATCTAGGTCATCACTTCCATAAATGCATACACTTCTACCTTCTTCAACCTGGATTAAAATCAAGTATTAAAATAAATGAGTAACATGCAAGAAATTAACTATCATTTGAGGTATATTCATCAAAATTTGAGTTGAAAGAGTCTTACCCACTTCAACAGAAAGGGATCAACACCATCTAGCATAAGTTGCACATTTCAATTATGTTCTTCCCAAAGCTCTTTCTCCCTTGAAGTTGAGAAGGGAAATGCCTTGGCGCCCCATATGAACACCATATCTATTGCATTTGTATTTGTAATCCTACCTTGTGAATCCAATACTACCATTAAGGGTTGCTGCTCTTTGTAGTTCCACTCCTGTTTGATAAAGCTCACCACTGCTGAGCTTAATAGCCATGGTTTTTGAATTGAGAGCCATGGCAAGGAGTTTGATAAAAAGCTGAAGCTTCTCTTTTCAGAAAAACTCCATGTATCTGACGATGGAATTGGGAACCATACAATTTCATAGCTTGTTCCTACCTTCTTCTTGTAAGGATGATCATATGTCTGTTGCACTAGCAAATGTATTTGCTCATTGGGGACAAGTTCTGGCTTTGAAACCAAGATTATAACTACCTTGTTTCTAAGTTCAGAGATATTCACCTATTGCAAACACTAAAAAATGTTTACCAATAGTGACAAAAGGCCCATAAATTAGACTATGAGAATGAGTATGGTGCAATGTTTTGTGTTAGTTATGTCTCCTACAACAATATGATTGTACTATAAAACAAGTAAATTTCCATGACAACCATACTTGTGCTTGTGAAGAGCAATTTTTTAGAGGCATGTCATCCTTCAAACCAAACAGCATGTGAATCACCTCTTGGTTGTCTTCATGGACCTCCTTGAAAAGATTTAACAGCTTGTTGTACAGCTTCGCTTCTGCAAGTTGCACGACGATAAACAAAGTTAAGTAGTTAAATACAAACAGAATAGCTATATTGAATTTACAAACATAAAGATGAAACATTTAATTCAAAATTGCCAATGCTACATCATTCTTTGTGAGATTCTTTTGTAAAAACACTTCTCTCTGAATTTTTACAGTATGCACATTTTGATAGTGATCACAGTTTTTTGAAAAAGAACAGTAGTTATAATTACCTATCTGTTGATGGCAAAAATCCACCTGCTTTCTGAGGTCACTGCATAAGCTTCTCAGCCTATGTACCAAATTTGAGAGCCCCCATGCTGCAATCGTTGTGGAATGGGAATGCCTGGAGATCAAGGAAAGAGAGGGAGAGCCAATAGATGAATATATCATATAGGATAAATCTTGCTCAAATGCCAGTTTATTAGTTTTAATAGAAATCACGAGTAACAAAATATAGACAAGTAATGGGAAAGAACATGCACTTCTCATGTTTCATGGCTATAAAGTCTGTGATTTGAGAAGAACATTCCAATGAGCTTCTAAAGATCCAGTAAGTAGCTATATAGATCTGAGATTTTGCCAAGGCCATCGCTCTATAGTCCAAAAGTATATCTTTCTGCAGCAAGCCTTCAAACTTGATGATACACTTTGTCAACTCCACCATTGTATTAACCAACAAGGTCAAGGCCTTGAGCCGAATCCTCAACATGCTCAAGTCGGAAGGAAATTGCTTGAGCAACGCGACAGATGCTGCCAAGGGATTATGAGGGTACATTTGCATTATGAGCCAGCATTCACCGTAGCTTGTAGCTAATGCTGCAAGTATTAGCACCACTTTTGCATCCCAGGTATAATCTCCTAACATATCAAACAACACCATAGTCTTTATGTGTAAATCTCCATCCTCAGAGCACTTCAACAGCATCTGCAATTACAACTATGCTATTAATTATTATGTAGACAGCAAAGATACAGAGAGTGAGAAAAGAGAGACTGTTACCTCGCGTGAGATCTTGTACACAATATGTCCTAGAGTTTCTTCTGAACCAACTACTTCAATCTTGCTTACAATACTGCCATCATTATGTAAATCAGAATCCTGAAATTGTTTAAAATGTAACCGACGGATATCAGATGAGCTATGCTTATATGTTGTACAGGAGCAGGACAATACATCTAGATGCCGGAATTTAGTAAATGAGAAACAATTTTGTTGATAACCAGTCATGTATTTGCTGTTCTTTTTTTGGTGCTACAATTAAGTAGAAACAAAACTTGTTGCTTAAAACTTAATTCAGTTAACATTGTTTATATTATGTCACCAGATATATGTGAAAGAAATGGATATTTCAATCATCAAATTAGATTAGAATTTAGGAAATGTGGGCAATTGGGGGGAGAGAGAGAGAGAAAGAGGAGTGAGTTATTACTTCTGCACTAGCAGTCGAACACATAACACTCTCCACTGCTTGAAGCAGCAGCTCAGAATGAAGGCGGCGACCATCAGGATCATGGGTCAGTAAAATCTTCCTTATGAGGAAATCTTCTTCTATAGATTTTGAGAATGTTGGGGAGAGAAATTCAGTTTCAGTTGAGTCCATCGCCCCTTAAAGAATAGGATGACAAGTTATGAGGGGCTGCTTATTATCATGGTATTTGTTTAATTTATATAATATAATGCAGTATTGTCATTGTCATTTAGAAAAGGCAACACAATATTTTACTTAATTTGCATAAATATGTGTACTGTGTCACTTGTTCAGATGATATTCTTTCTTTCCCCAGCTTTAATTTGCTCGTCTCATCAAATCTTTCAGGCTTTAGACCAAAGTAGGAGGTTCTTGCTTTAAGATTCTGATCATGTGCAGGAAAAACTTCTTGAATGGAAATTTAAGCCCTCTTTTGTGTACTTAATATTAATTAACACAGTTCTGAATCAAGAATCAACACCGATTAAGTCCAAATATATTATATGATTAAACCATATGTTGATGATATAATTTAGGCCATGCTCACTACCTTTTGATTTGATCTCTTATAAAACAAAACCAACAATTAATCAAACCAAAATTAAAAAATATAAAGAAAGAGCAGTTAGTCGGAAAATTATAGAAAAGTCGTCATTTTCAACCTTCTGAGAATGTTATTCCAGCTGGGGCCAGCTGAACCAAAACATTTTTAGCATTAGTAAAATAAAGTTATTTATTGATGCTTGGAGTGCTTCTTTCAAATTTATTTTTGACCAATTATATTATTTCATAATATCTTATTCCAATTATTGTCAACCTTTGAGTTGTGAGTTTAATTTCTTTCTTTGATAAAGATTTGTTCTCTCTTTAAAAAGAACCATTCTTCGGCTATAATCTTTAAAAAGAAGTATTCTTCACATTCACAACAGCATAAAATATGGATAGTTAAGATGTCTTTATTTTTGAATCTTCAGAGCATGCATATTAACTACATTTAATCTTTTTCCACTAAAACATAAAAACAAAGGAGACTGCATAGTAAATTCCCAATTTACTTTGTAGGGTAAAAATTAAGGAAAGTTTATTCTTTTTGTGAATTTCCTGTTTATGAGGATTTTTAAAATAAATTTTACTAACCCCATTTCCCTTTCCTTAACTTTCCTACCATTTTGTTCACAGAAAATATCTAAAGAAAATTGAGCCCAATTTTCCTCAACTATTTTATCTTTCTTGACTTAAAAAACTCAGAAACATGGGATTATTAAAAAAAAAATACAATTTTTCTTCTTTCATATCATTTCCTTTGTTTTAAAAACTCACAAACAGAAACAGGTGTAAAGTTGAATTTTTAATACTCCAAATGAAACAGAGGATTGAGAAGTACAAAAAGGTTTATTTTTTAATATGTCGTTTTAGATTATTTTATTTGTCCCAAATTTATTTATAGTTTTATATAATTTAGGAGAATTAATTACAATCATTCTAAAATCACCCTTCAAAATTCAAAAATGATACAGATGCGATTAAAGAGTATGAGATACTTGTGGTAATAAATGAGAATTTAAGAATATTATAGATAACTGATATTATATTTAATGTTATATAATCATTTATTTAATTCTTTTATACAACTTTAAAACGTTTTATTATATATTATGGGATGGACGGAGTAGTAAATAAAGTAAGCTCAATATTTCAAGTAAAATATGGAGCAGAAATGAAGGAGTTGAGTCAGAAAGTATTGGTATTAGTACAACTACTTATTAATGATCGATTATTGGGTTGATGGTGAATGAAGCAAAGTGGGATTGGCCAACAACATGTAATTAATCCCTTAATTAAGAACTTAGTTGGTGTAATGCAACTATCAATCAACTTTATTGGCTTTAATTTTTCATGAGGGCCCCACCTCTCCCCAAGTGGGAACTTGTTATTAGTACTACGAGTACCAGAGAGCATGTCATCGGTACCCATTTTTGACATCTAACTTTTTATTTAATATTAATTAATTTTAAAATTAAATAAAATGTTAGATATCAAAATTTAAGGAGTTTAAAATTAAATAAAATGTTAGATACCAGCTTAGATACCATGAATAATTATTCTGTAATTATTACTCCCTCCATCCCTAAATAATTGACGGAGTTTAAAATTTCTCAATATATTTGACGTTACCAAGTTTCTAGGAAGCATTAATTACAATTTTTCCTCTATTGCCCTCAACTATATGGAGTATTTTATTTATCTAGACAACTATATGGAGTACATCTTTTCTTAATTAATGCAAGGGTAATTGTGGTAATACATATCAATCTTATTGACAAAATTGAAGTAATAAATGACTTCCTTAATAAGTGTGAAAACCTTCAAAACGTCAGTTATTTAGGGATGGAGGGAGTAGTATTACTATTATGTTGTCTTCACTTAAATTGGAATGCCGCAGAGCGCTGGCCTATGATTTTATTCATGAACTATTAACATTAATTAATATAGTTGGAAAATGGTAAGAGGGCCCGGCCCAAACTTCAATTAGACTTGAAAGTAGTAGTTGGGAGGGAAGTAGATAGGATAATTGAAAGTCTGACAAGACTGCGCATCGGTCTATCTTGAGTAAAGGTCCATCATGGCGGGGGGGTTTACCTATTACTCCATATGATTTTGGGCTCATATCATATATATGATGAGCCCAGTACTAGGTTGGCCTAAATCTTAACGCTAGTAACTCATAGTATAAATATATAGGAACAATTACATTTTCTATTACATTTTAAAAAATAATTACATAAAAAGAGTACAAACAAAATAATTATAAAAAGAGTCATATGCAATATTTAATTACAAAAAAGAGTGCAATCTTATCCCTTTAATTATGCACACGATTACCATCTCTCCCACAATTTTCTCCCCATCTCTCCCACGATTTTCTCCCACTCCATTTCTGTTTTCCGTCTTCTTATCCTCCCTCCGCCTCCGCCTCCTCCTCCTCCTCCTCCTCCTCCTCCTCCTCCTCCTGTCCCACCCCTCCGCCTCCCCTCCTCCCGCCTCCCCCTCCCATCCTCCCGCCCCACCGCCTCCCCCCGCCTCCCTTCCATTCGCCCCTTTCTCCCCTCCTCCTCCTCCCGCCTTTCTTTCTCCTCCCCCACACCTCCACCCTCCACCATCCTCTCCTCCCGCCCCTTTCTCCTCCCCTCACGCCCACTTCCCACTGCTCATTCATTTCTCCACTTCTACCTAGAATCAAACAGTCATACACGTTGGTAGCCGAAACGGTCGTATAGTTGGTAGCCAAACATTCCGATAAGGTAACCAATTCAATTTTATTTGATTACCTATTTATTTTGAATGTGATGCGATTTGGTAATCAAACTTCATACAGATTGGTTACCAAACTTTTCGATAAAGTAACTAATTCAATTTTATTTGATTACATTTTTATTTTAAATATGATGCAATTGGTAGCCAAACTTCAGATAAAAGTAAACATTTTAATTTTTGTTGGTAACCAAATCGTCAAAAAAATTGAATAAGAACTCCTATGGTGGTATGGCATGGCATGGCAAATGGCGATATAAGTGCCTGGTGGCGATTTAATGACTGACGATATAGCGGCAATGGCAAGAAGAAGAGGGGGGAGGAGGATGATCTGATAACTCCTTCATAATTTTTTATTTTTATTTCCTCATTTTGATTTGAATTTTGAATTATGGATTTGAAATTGTTGTTAGCTCCAAAAGATTTAAATTTGAATTTTAGTTATCCTTGATTTTAGGTTTGTACTATTTTTGTAATATGAGTCGTAATTACCTCTTTTTATAATTATTTAGTTGATGACTTTTCTTATAATTACTTTCTATTTGTTAGATACTTATGTAAATGACCCAAATATATATGACTCGATTCAGTCATTCTCCCCCCCACACCCCCCACCCCCCACCCCCACCCCCCACCCACCACACACATGCCATTAATGCACGACCCCATAACAAATCAAAGTTGTCATGTATAAGGGCTACGTGCATGTATATATATATATATATATATATATATATATATATATATATATATATATATATATATATATATATATACTCCTATTTGTTATTGTGTAATTTACGTATGGACAATTTGGAAGAGTTTTATTTTAAATGTAATTATATATGTTATTATAGCGTCATAATATATTTGATTAATATTAGGACACTAAATATGTGATTATTGTATTATATATATAATATCAATTTGTTTGGTGGCCTTCCTTATTCAATTAAGCAATATTAATGTAGTATATTTTGAATGTTAGTTTTAATAGACCAATTTATGTTGGATTTACGTAGGGACAAAGTTGAAAGAGTTGTAACGTACAAGAAATTCAACTTAAATTTATTCTAACATGTATATAAATAACTACATATATAGGTATTAATTTTCACTATAATATATAAATTTATCCCTAAAAGGACTATATATATATATATCAAGCTAAACTAATATAGTAATAGATAGATAGATGTGTATTGTGACTTGCTATTCATGTGTTGAGATTTTTCAAATTGGTATGTATTAACTTGTGACCAAGTGTTCTCGATCTCCCTCCCGCAGTAACTAACTAGTATACTAATATTTTCATTTTCACAATTTAATTTTTATAAATTAAAGTTGAATTTATAGTACAAACCAGATGAGGGTTAAGAAATGAGAATTGGGAAACCACAAACCAGATGAGGGTTAGATTTATTGTCAAAGAGTAATGTTACAGACACAAACTATTTTATAAATTGTTAATGTGGCGTACTCCACCTCAACATATTAATCAATAAATTATTTCAATATAGGAGCATTTAAATTAAGTAAGCTCAACTAAGTAGGGTTGGGTTGATGGTGAATGAACCTATTAAATTTCTCATGCCCCGCCTCTCCCCCAAGTGGAAACTTGTTAGTATTAGTAGTATGACTATTCATGAATTATAAGTACTTGTAACATTGTCTTTCTCAATAATTAAAAGGAACAATTACATTTTTTATTACATTTTAAAAAATAATTACATAAAAAGAGTACAAACAAAATAATTATAAAAAGAGTGATATGCAATATTTAATTACAAAAAAAGTGCAATCTTATCCCTTTAATTATGCACACGATTACCATCTCTCCCACAATTTTCTCCCCATCTCTCCCACGATTTTCTCCCACTCCATTTCTTTTTTCCTTCTTCTTATCCTCCCTCCCTCCCTCCGCCTCCTCCTCCTCCTCCTCCTCCTCCTCCTCCTGTCCCACCCTCCGCCCTCCCCCGCCCTCCTCCTCCTCCTCCTCCTCCCGCCTCCACCTCCTCCCGCCCCTCCCTCCCCCCCCTCCTCCCGCCTCCTCCTCCTCTCCTCCGCCCTCCTCCCCGCCTCCCCCTACTCCTCCTCCCTCCCCCCACCGCCTCCCCTTCCATCCGCCCCTTTCTCCTCCCCTCCTCCCGCCTCCTCCTCCCCCCTCCACCCTCCACCCTCCCTCTCCTCCCGCCCTCTTTCTCCTCCCTCCGTCGCCCACTTCCACCGGTTCATTCTCCACCTCCACCGATAACCAAACAATCATACGTTGGTAACCGAACAGTCATGTAGTTGGTAGCCAAACATTTCGATAAGGTAACCAGTTCAATTTTATTTGATTACCTATTTATTTTGAATGTGATGCGATTTGGTAACCAAACTTCATCTGATTGGTTACCAAACTTTTCGATAAAGTAACTAATTCAATTTTATTTGATTACCATTTTTATTTTAAATGTGATGCAGTTGGTAGCCAAACTTCGTATAAAGGTAAACATTTTAATTTTTGTTGGTAACCAAATCGTCAAAAAAATTAGAAAGAACTCCGTGGTGGCAATGATATAATGGCCAAGAATTCATTTACTCATGATTTATATAATGGCCATGGCAGGAGGCGGGGGGAGGAGGATGATGTACAATAACTCCTTCATAATTTTTTTTTTAATTTCCTCATTTTGATTTGAATTTTGAATTATGGATTTGAAATTGTTGTTAGATCTAAAAGATTTGAATTTGAATTTTAGTTATCCTTGATTTTAGGTTTGTACTATTTTTGTAATATGAGTCCTAATTACACTCTTTTTATAATTATTTAGTTGATGCACTTTTGTTGTAATTATTTTTTATTTGTTGTATACTTATGTAAAGGACCCTAATTAAAATACTTGGAAATTAAATGGTAAGAGGGCCTGGCCCAAACTTCCATTCTTTTGTCCAACATTGGGGGAGACCATTAAACTTGAAAGTACTAGTATTCCCTTGCCTTTGTTTTATTTTATTTTGTCTAATTTTAGAATTGATGATCAAAGAATTTATTTATATTTTTCATTTTTTAAAAATTAGATGATGTAGTAAATTAAACATATTTTTTTGTGGTTTTAATCTCTTTACTTATAATTGATCAAATTAATTTCAAATTTCAAATTAAGCTAACTTTTATGGAAAGGAGGGAGTAGGTCCATCATGTCCTATTGGCCTAAATTTAATATTACGTTTGGCTTGAAATAATTATGTATTTAGTGTAGGAATTAATGAAATAGATAATAAAATGGAATTGAGTGAAATGATTTATTCTATTTTTGTTGGAATGAGTTGTTCCATACCTTACATCAATGAATAAAATTCACAAATTTAATAGAAATGAAAATGGTTCATTTTATTTCAATGGACTAATTAAATATAATTTTTTTCATTTAATGAGAATGAGTCATTTTGTAATTAAGACCTCGACTTTTAATAAATAAAACTTAATTTTTCTTATAATTATTATTATAAACAGTAAGGTGTTAAATTGATAAAATATTAAAATTAAGGGTGATATCATGAATTCATGATATGTGCAAATTATAAGATAAAAAGAAAGTATGTCGGAGAGTATTCGTTAAAGTACGACGTTGCCGAAACAACCAACATTGGTGGACCCCAAACTGAAATAATTGTCGGATACAAAAAATGACAGAATTAACCTTTTTAATAAAAATTGTCGACACAACTATCACGTTTAACTGTTAAAATACCTGATGATAAAAGAAACAGTAGCATGTGGCACTCTACAGTAGCATATGACATTTCACAGTAACACATGATATTGCACAGTATTTTATATTATTGAATTAATATTTGTCATAATAGTAATTGCACAGTATTTCATATTATTAAATCAATAATTGTCATCATAGCAAGGGTAGTAATGAAAAGTTACGTAATTAAAAATCACGGGTATTAAGTAGTTATACAGACTCATTATTTGAAGAACACTAATATCTGTGATATTAATACATTAAGTTAATAATGCATAAGACATATAATATAATAATAATTGATGAATGATATAGATTAAAGATAATCTTGAAAAGTGTGAATAATTGATGCATAATTGAAAATGTGTGAATAATTGATGAATAATATATTGAAAAGACGTGAATAATTGATGAATGATATAAATTAAAGATAAAGTATGAATAATTGATGAATAATATATATTAAAGATAATATTAAAGTGTGATAATTGATGTGTGGTAGATGTTGGTTAAGTTTTGACTATAAATAGGGGGATTAGCATAAGGAGTTTCATAACTTTCTTGTTTATCATTCCTTTCACTCTCTAAAAATTGCTTAATATAATTATCTCTCTAAGTGTGCTAAGGCTACCTTAAATATTGGTTAATATCAGTATGAGAGCAAAAATTGTTCAGATGAATTTTTCTATAAAAGTTGCACAAACACTCACACATCACACAGTATTTACTAAGGCTGAACAAGAAATCAAATTGGAACCGAAACCGCACCAATTAAAATCGCACCAACGGTTCTGGCGTATGTGACGGTTTTAGATAGGTTGAAAAAACAAATTTACGATTTCGGTTTTGTTACGTTGTGACGCCCCCAAAATAGGTATACATCACCCATTCTGAGTTGTCAATACATGGTACAAAAATAACTACAACTTTATTATTACAACAGTAAAACTGTGAGTTTAAATACAAATATTATCTTCTAGACAATATCTATACTCAAAGAAATCCTCATCACATTTATTGATACATTATTTTATAAAAATGGTGAGGACTACTAAACAACTATCTCTAGAACCTTCATTCCATACCCCGACTCGTACTCGCTATATTCTCGCCTCCTGAGAAAAATGGAACAAAAAGGAAAAAGGGTGAGCTCAACTAGCTCAGTAAAGAATATTATGACTAAGATAATATACAACAAATTACCGTTAGTCTTCAACAGGGAAAAATCTAATAGAATACAATAGACAACAAATTTTAAATCAATATTCGCAATGAAATAATAATTCATTAGAAGAGTTAAGTAGAGAATGCAAACTACTATCTTCCATGTATGAATTTAAAAGTTCATCGTCTATCTTTTATCCCTGTAACATCAATCAATATACATCGGGAATCAAATATTCATCTTTGCACTCTGAGGCCAAAGATATTCATCATTGGTCATGTTCATCTAAACACTGTTCATCTTTGCACTCTGAGGCCAAAGATATTCTTCAGAAATCATTCATCTTTGCACTTCTGAGCCAAAGATATTCCATAATATCATCATTTAAGATGAAGATGATGAAAAATATTTTTAAGAAAGCGAATCCGGTGAAACAAAATGACAAGGATTAAGGATTAAGGATTCGTACTTTTGTTTTATCCATGTTCAAAAATACCTCAAAATGATCATAGTGGTGTAAAATTCAAGAATGATCAAAACATGGATACAATCAAAGCTAGTATCCGAATAGATATTTTGGACAAAAAGAAGAAATTTTATTTTTCGGTGAATAGTCGTGAGTATCGTGAATAGTGTCAGATATCGTGAATAAGGCCGATACACGTGAATAAGTAACTCGACACCAAAAGATAAAAATTCCACAAAAACATCTTCACGCTTCATGAATAGTACTCGTGAATAGTAACTCGTGAATAGTAACTCGTGAATAGTAACTCGTGAATAGTAACCCGACATGAAAAAGTTCCAAATTTGATAAAAGTTCCAACCAATATTTCAAAGATAATGATATTGAAGAAATAATATCATTTGAGAAGAAAATAACATCCCTTACCTCAAAAGATTAGTACTTTAATTTGGAATCAATTGTATAGTGCGGAAGGAACTTCAGACCGCCTAACAATACTCAAAGTATACTCAAAATACTCACAAGAATACGCTCGATAATATAGAGAGAAAACTTGATTTCGGTGTGATTTTCAATTCTAACCTAAGCACCCTATTTATAGGAAAATGCTTAGAACACCCAAAGGAAAATTTAATAAAATAATAATATTTCTTAAAAATATTCAAGCCCACCTTAGAAATCGATTTGGATCATTTATAACACATGTGATGTGACGCCCCCCAAAATTAGGTATCGTCACCCATCTTGAGTCGCCACTTACATGGTACATAAATTCAAATACAACTTACTTAATATAAGCTGTAGGTATACAATACGACATAAACTATGAGTTTGAATACAAATATTGTCTACTAGATATTATACAAACTCAAAAGGAGTCCTCATTACAACTATTATCACACTATTTCACGAATAGTGAGGACTATTAATGCTATCCTCTCGGACCATTACTTCGTTCCTCGACTCGTCCCCGCTTATGTTCTCATTTCTCAAGAGAACGGTGAAAGAAAGGTGAGCTCAACTAGCCCAAGAAGAAATATTATGACTAAGATAATGCGAATAAATTATCATTAGCCTTCAACAAGTGTTAAACCGATAAAATACAATAAACAACCGGTTTAAGCTCATAGCGTGAATATGCAATCCATTAAAAAAAATCAAGTAGAGAATAAAGTCTACTATCTTTTAGGTTTTAAAAGGTTTTCATCAATTTTTATCGCTGAGACTCAGCTTAATAAATAAACCACCACATCTAATCATCCCTGTACCACGGTCAAGGATTTTCATCAAATTATCAATGGTCATGACTATACCGAATCACCCCTGGTCATAATCATACCAAAAATTATCCATCACTGCATTACAGGCCACTGAGGACTTTGTCACATCATTTATATCAAGTCATGATTATACCGAATGATCCCTGGTCATAATCATACTAAGTTCATCTATGCACGTAAGCCAAAGATAACATAATATAACATGAGGATGATGACAATGACATAATAATTCAATAAAACAAGTTCAAGAATTATTTAATCCATGAATTATTAACGTCCAAATTGTCAACATGATCTTTGTTTCAGAGAGTAAAATTCAATAATGATCGGAAGAATATTTCCATGAAAAGATCTTGGATGAAATGCAAATATCAAGGATATTCTACTAATTTCATGGAGTATAGAAGTCAAAGTTTTAAACCAATGGGTATAATAAAGAATGGAATAACAAAAGAAATCACCATGCATGCGGACTTGATGATGTAAAGTTATTCCAATGAATAATAATAACGGAACCGGTCGTGTGAAATTCACCGACAGGATGTTCCAACAGAATAATAAAGATGGAACCAGATCCGGTGTAAAACACACAGATAGGATATTCCAATGAATGATAAAGCGGAACCGGTCCAAAAGGTGTAAAAACACATGCATGAGGATGTTCCAGCAGAATAATAAAAAGCGGAACCAGTCCGGTGTAAAAACACACGCATGGATGTTCCAATGAATAATAGAAGAATGTCACCAAGTATATAGGTAAACCGCAGATCACAAAGTTATTCCAATGAGAATAATAAGCAATGGAATAACATAAGGATTTCACCAAGTATAGGGTATGCTGCGCGTATCAAAGTTATGTATAGGGTATGCCACTTTTACAAAGTTATTCCAATGTAATAATAATGAATGGAATAATGAAGTTCTCTTCAAGAAGAAAGAATAACACCCCTTAAGTAAAAGAACTGAATATAGAAGTAGTGAAGTAGCGTAGAATACTCTTCTTCTTTCTATAATTTTCTCTATAGCTTCTCTCTATAATTTTCTCTCTAGAGTTTCAATGAATTCGTAAGAAAATAATGAAGGAATGAGCTTTTATTTATAGGAAAATGGAATGCATAGTAACTAATCCATGAACGGTCCAGATTGATTTACTTTAATCGACGGTCCATATTTAAAGAAAATCTTTTAAATAAAATATAATATATTCTATTTATATAAAAACATTTTACTATGCAAACACTATGCAATACTATGCAAAACACTATGCAAAACACTATGCAACACTATGCATAATAAAATATAATATATTCTATTTATAGAATAACTTTAATAAAGTATTCTATTTTATATAAAAGATGTTTACATTTTATTACGTTAATAATCTGAATAAAACAAAACGTCATTATCATTATAATAATTCATATTATTAATCAACAATAATGGAATCAAACCGAGTGACTTCTCACATAAGCATCAATAATCAATACAGGTATTGCTACTATGCAACCACACGTACATTGTATTTTTTACTACGAAAGTAGTTCAACAAGAACCACGGTAAAACTTCATAGTTATTTCAATAAAATATTTTTGTCGTTTTCTCAATCAAATAATAATTACATTGTGGGGTCCACCAAT
This sequence comes from Panax quinquefolius, assembly GCA_020205615.1. NCBI lineage: Eukaryota > Viridiplantae > Streptophyta > Magnoliopsida > Apiales > Araliaceae > Panax > Panax quinquefolius. The sequence continues at coordinate 312,592 of CM035151.1, forward strand.
GATTGAGTAGTTGTACGAATATTCCTACTAAACCGAATATTCCCCGACCAATCGAATATAATATAACCACTTGCATACTTTGCAAAATTTATAAATACTACCCACAACTATAATATTATCTCAAATTCACACCATAATATTAAAAATTATTTCGACAAAATTTAAATCTTTATTGATAAAATCTGGGGTCTCACAATCTCCCTCCTTATGAAATTTAGCCCTCGAAATTAAGTGCGATACTGGTATGATAAAGAGATGAGGATACCTTGAATACCTTTATCGTTTAAAAATATTAAATTCATCTTTGAAATCTGCCAAAGCTATTCATTAACAATTCATCTTTGCACTACAGGCTAAAGATATACAACTGTAAAACCAATAATGCTAAGACGCAGCTTAATAGTATCACGACCACGAATTATCCATGCACCACTGGCCAAGGATATTCGTGTTTTCAATTACGGTTATGATTATACCGAACAATCCCTGGTCATAATCATACCAAGTCCATCTATGCACGTAAGCCATGAGATGACTTTGAACGCATCCATGAATTAATATTTCATTCTTTGAGACTCATTTCAATAATTAATCCACATCATCGAATCATCCACGCTTTACGGGCCAAGGATATTCATTAGTATCACGACCACAAATTATCCATGCACTACTACCCAAAGATAATTGTGTTTTCATTAAGTATCCGACACCGCAAATTATCCATGCACTACGGCCAAAGATAATTGTGTTTTCAATTACGGTTATGATTATACCGAACAATCCCTGGTCATAATCATACCAAGTCCATCTATGCACGTAAGCCACAGATGACTTTGAACGCATCCATGAATTAATATTTCATTGCTGAGACTCAGCTCAATAATTAATCCACATCATCGAATCATCCCTGCACTACAGGCCAAGGATATTCATTAGTATCACGACCACAAATTATCCATGCACTACGGCCAAAGATAATTGTGTTTTCAATTTCTGATTATGATTATGCCGAACAATCCTCGGTCATAATCATACCAAGTCCATCTATGCACGTAAGCCATGGATGACTTTGAACACATCCATGAATTAATATTTCATTCTTTGAGACTCAAATTTCAATAATTAATCCACATCATCGAATCATCCCCCGCACTACTGGTGCCAAGGATATTCATTAGTATCACGACCACAAATTATCCATGCACTACTACCAAAGATAATGTGTGTTTTCAATTACTAAGTTATGATTATCTTATAACAATCCACGGTCATAATCATACCAAGTCCATCTATGCACTTAAGCCGAGATGACTTTGAACACATCCATGAATTAATATTTCATTCTTTGAGACTCATTTCAATAATTAATCCACATCATCGAATCATCCATCGCACTACTAAAAGCCAAGGATATTCATTAGTATCACGACCACAAATTATCCATGCACTACTACCAAAGATAATTGTGTATTCATTACGGTTATGATTATACAAAGAATAATCCGTGGTCATAATCATACCAAGTTCATCTATCATCTATGCACTACAATACAGATGACTTTTAACATAATATAAACATGAGGATAATGATATAAAGAATCAATCAAATGAGATAAAGGATAAATATTAAACATTTATAATATAATTTATCCAGATTCAAGAATATCCCCATGTTATCAATCATTTAATAATCTCATAATCTAATAACATTAATATTATAACAATATTTTAATCACTTCTTAAATTTATAAACAATTTATCTTAATTGTTTACACTTTACCATATAATGCATTTAATCATTCAAAATGTCATACTCATAAGATATCATCACCAATTATCAAATCCTCATCAAAAAAAAATATGCATATACTCTATATAGGATTCTCTAGCCATAAAATCCTATTTTCAACTTTGTTACTTCACATAACATATTTAACTCATATGTTCATAACTAAACTATTTTCATGAAAAATACCAAATCAGCCCCAAAAATATTTCTTTTCTGGGATTTAGCATAATATAGTCCCATAATGAAAATATATTTTTCTCGGAATTTTAAAATTTATTTACTATTTTTAAAAATCAATTTCCACTTAATTCCTTAAGAAATTAGCTACCTCAAGTTTAACTCCAAAATTCCCAAATCTTGGCAGGACCTTACACATGTTAACGTGAGCTTCCAGTTTAAATTTCATGGTCATCTGAGTTATAGAACTCCGGGTTATAGCGTTTTTAAATCGGAAAAACCTAAATATTGAAATAGTCATAACTTGCTCATTTTAAGTCGAGAATGAGCTCATTTTTGGACAGGAGGTACTTTATACCATATACTTTCATGTCCCAAAAGGCCAGAATTTTTCTCATAATTTAAGTGGCCGAAACAGTCCCTTAAAGTTTCTGGGCAGTAGCATTTTCGAAATTTACAGCTTTTACCTCCTTTGCTAAAATCAGTCCACACAAAAATCTACAACACCTTTTCCAGTAATTCCACTTGGATTAGTTAGGTAACTCATAGATCTAACTCTAGGACTTGACCACATTCAAAAATTCAAAATATAATAGGAGATATGGTCAATTTAATTTCATGTTACGTTTTTCACTAAAATCTGATTTTCAACTCTTTGTGATTTCTAAGAAACTTTCATGTTTTTACGTACTAACCAACATAACTCATCATAAAACTTACTAATACTTCATATACCCATGATTTTCATTATTCCAATGCTTTTATTATGACTTTCATCATAAACCACGTAAACTGTTTATTTAGTTGAAGAAATATTTGAGGGTTTAAGAAATGGGTTTTTGTACGGGGTCAATACAAAATTTCGATTTCACGCCTAGGGTAGGCTAGAAAGTCTTCAAGAATACGTCAAGAAATTTATTAATGATAGAAATATCATTCAAAATTACTTTTATCCAAGACTTGGATAGTACGTCACATTGATACCAATCGTGACTTCTATCCCTTAACCTAGATAGTACCTCACAATGATACCTATAAACTTGCCATCTTCATTCACGATGTCGCCTACTGTAAAGCCCGGCTTCGGTGCATTCCACACAAGGAAGTTAACAACGAAAGGTTCGGGCTCTTTTTACTTATGGCTTGATATGACAATGATTAACTTTAGGGTTTGGTTACTTTGAATTGGTGTAACAGGTTGTTATAAATATAAAAGCTAACAACCTTACTAAAAGCATGATGAGTAGCTAACCAATTGATTCCTAAAATCACATCAAAGGCAAGTATTTTCAAAGAGATAATATCGACAGTAACGTGAAAGTGTTTATTTGAAACAACAAGATTAATAAATGATTGGAGGTAACGAAGGTTCCTCGCTAACGAAGTTTCAACCAATAAGTCAAAGTTTAACTTCTTCGGAATCAAATTTAAACGTTGAACACAACTAGGTGAAATAAAAGAGTGGGTAGAACTGGTATCTAACACGGTATAGACTTCGCAAGAGCTTATGATTAACTTACCCGTGATAATTTTATCCGTGTTCCTCGTTACGAGAAAAAAAACGCTCTCTTAAACTACGGCTTTGGTTTGTGCGGGATGACCTTTGGTGCCTCCATCCTAGTTGAATTTGTCTTCGGTAAACGACAAAATCGAGCTAAGTGACCTTCTCTTCCACAATTATAACATGCTTTGGATGGCATGGCGCAGTCCGGACTGATGTGTCCCTCTCCTCCGCATTTGAAGCATATGACCGGTGGTCGTTCTTCTTCCTTTGAAACGGGTGCTGGTGCTGACGTCTTTCCATCATTGTTGAATCTCCTTTTCTTGAAATGTCCATTCTTATTATTTTGGCCCTGATTACCACCGAAGTGGTTACCATATCTCGCCTGTTGATTTCTCCACGCTTGTTGTCACCGCTTCGATGACTACTCTCATTTGGTATTATAATTTTTGCTTACCGCTCTCTTTTAGTTGCGTTGACTCGTTATCGCTCCACTAATCGAGCCCTATTTACAACATCCGAATAAAAACACGGTTTATGAGAAATAAGATGTTGGACGTATCTCCGGCTTCAAACCTCTTAAAACATTCGCGTCATTCTCTCTTCATTATCCACCAAGTGGGACGAATCGTGATAACTCCGCAAATTTTGCCTCGTATTGCGACACACTGGCCATATTGTTTTGTTCCAACTTGATAAACTCCACCTCCTTCATGTGGCGAATACTTTCGGGAAAGTATTTGTCGTTGAACGACTCTGGAACTTCTCCCAAGATATCTTCAATCTGGCGAAGTTGAGTACGTTTTTACCGATTCCCACCAAGAATCCGCCTCTCGCGCAACATAAAAGGCAAAGGAACCTTTTGCTCCTCGGAGCATCCCAAGACATCAAATATCTTGGTAATCTGCTTTATCCATGCTTCCGCCGAAGTGGTTTTGGCTCTCCTTAAACTCCCGGTGGTCCCAACTCCTTGAATTGTTTAGCGGTGACCGCCCGAGAGTTTTCCGTGTTTCCACCTACGTTTTTGGATGATGTGAGTTTTCACCGATGTTGCATGAATTCTAAAAACCTCTTAAACGCATCGTCGTTAGTCAATTGATCGTTGTTGTTGTTTTACAGGAGGATTATCGCCATCCTGTTGTACATTGTCTCCGATTATTGATCTCATGGAGAATCAGCAGGTCTCCCGTGCTCCATTGCTATTCTCAACATTCTCGGATGCCATTTTCAAATCGCCATAAAATAAGGGTTAATTAACATATCACATATTATCCCTATACTCAACCCACCAATTAAATACCAAATAAATTTAGGTAGGTCATACTAGCGAAGGAATTCCCCGCTCTCCCTCCTAGTACTATTCTCACATCTTAGCCAGGATCATATCCCTAAGCTCGATACCAACCGTGACGCCCCAAAATTAGGTATCGCCACCCATCTTGAGTCGCCACTTACATGGTACATAAATTCAAATACAACTTACTTAATATAACTGTAGGTACAATACGACATAAACTATGAGTTTGAATACAAATATTGTCTACTAGATATTATACAAACTCAAAAGGAGTCCTCATTACAACTATTATCACACTATTTCACGTAATAGTGAGGACTATTAATGCTATCCTCTCGACCATTACTTCGTTCCCCGACTCGTCCCTCGCTTATGTTCTCATTTCTCAAGAGAACGGTGAAAGAAAAGGTGAGCTCAACTAGCCCAAGAAGAAATATTATGACTAAGATAATGCGTAATAAATTATCATTAGCCTTCAACAAAGTGTTAAACCGATAAAATACAATAGACAACCAGGTTTAAGCTGCAGTGAATATGCAATCCATTAAAAAAATCAAGTAGAGAATAAAGTCTACTATCTTTTAGGTTTTAAAAGGTTTTCATCAATTTTTATCATTTGAGACTCAAATTTTAATAAATAAACCACCACATCTAATCATCCCCGTACCACGGTAAAGGATTTTCATCAAATTATCAATGGTCAGCGACTATACCGAATCACCCCCGGTCATAATCATACCAAAATTATCCATCACGTGCATTACAGCCACCGAGGACTTTGTCACATCATTTATATCAAGTCATGATTATACCGAATGATCCTCGTCATAATCATACTAAGTTCATCTATGCACGTAAGCCAAAGATAACATAATATAACATGAGGATGATGACAATGACATAGTAATTCAATAAAACAAGTTCAAGAATTATTTAATCCATGAATTATTAACGTCCAAATTGTCAACATGATACTGTTTCGTAGAGTAAAATTCAATAATGATCAGAAGAATATTTCCATGAAAAGATACTGGATGAAATGCAAATATCAAGGATATTCTACTAATTTCATGGAGTATAGAAGTCAAAGTTTTAACCAACTGGGTATAATAAAGAATGGAATAACAAAAGAAATCACCACGCATGCAGATTGCAGATGTAGAGCGTGTTATTCCAACAGAATAATAATAACGGAACGAGGGTCGTCGTGAAATTCACACACCGACAGGATGTTCCAACGAGAATAATAAAGATGGAACTGTATCCGGTGTAAAACACACAGATAGGATATTCCAACAGAATGATAAAGGCGGAACGGTGTGGGTGTAAAACACATGAGCATGTGATGTTCCAATGAAATAATAAAAGCGGAACCAGTCCGGTGTAAAACACATGCATGAGGATGTTCCAATGTAATAATAGAAGAATGTCACCAAGTATAGGGTAAATCACGTATACAAAAGTTATTCCAATGTAATAATAAGCAATGGAATAACATAAGGATTTCACCAAGTATAGGGTATGCCAGCAGATACGAGGTTATGTATAGGTATGCCACTTTTACAAAGTTATTCCAATGTAATAATAATGAATGGAATAATGTAAGTTCTCTTCAAGAAGAAAGAATAATAACCCTTTACCGTAAAAGAACTGAATATGAAGTAGTGAAGTAGCGGTAATACTCTTTCTTCTTTCTATAATTTTCTCTATAGCTTCTCTCTATAATTTCTCTCAGAGTTTCAATGAATTCGTAAGAAAATAATGAAGGAATGAGCTTCTATTTATAGGAAAATGGAATGCATAGTAATTAATCCATGAAACGGTCAGATTGATTTATTTTAATCGACGGTCCATATTTAAAGAAAAATCTTTTAAATAAAATATAATATATTCTATTTATATAAAAACATTTTACTATGCAAACACTATGCAATACTATGCAAAACACTATGCAAAACACTATGCAACACTATGCATAATAAAATATAATATATTCTATTTATAGAATAACTTTAATAAAGTATTCTATTTTATATAAAAGATGTTTCGCTTTTATTACGTTAATAATAATGTAATAAAACAAAACGTCATTATCATTATAATAATTCATATTATTAATCGACAATAATGGAATCAAACTAAGTGACTTCTCACATAAGCATCAATAATCAATACCGCAGTGCTACTATGCAACCACACGACATCGTACTTTTTTACCGAGTAGTTCAACAAGAACCACGGTAAAACTTCCGCCGTTATTTCAATAAAATATTTTTGTCGCTTTTCAATCCGACAATAATAATTACATGCTGGGGTCCACCAATGATTGAGCCGTTGTACGAATATTCCCTACTAAACCTAATATTCCCCGACCAATCGAATATAATATAACCACTTGCATACTTTGCAAAATTTATAAATACTACCCACAACTATAATATTATCTCAAATTCACACCATAATATTAAAAATTATTTCGACAAAATTTAAATCTTTATTGATAAAATCTGGGGTCTCACATGTGAGCCAGTCAATTACAACAAAAAACGTTTTTCTTACAAAAAAAAAAATATTTTAAACTCCAAAAATCAATTATTCCGGAATTTCAGAACTTTAATAATTCATAATAAATAGCCCTTTCATCAGAAAATTCGAATCTCGCGAGTTTTTATAGGAAATTCAATTCTCTGCAACTTTGCAGAAGAAAGTTTTTCCAAATTCCAAATAGAAATTGACCGAAATTCACAAACGGACGATTTTACAAAAGTTATAATCAAATTTTCACCAATAAATGGGGTCCATTGACATGTTTAACATGTTTTAAACATTTATTGCAAACAAAAAAATACCTCCTCCTCCTCAGATACTCATATATCCCACATTCGTTGTAAAAATATCACCATTATTATATTATTAAAATATAATAATATATTTAAATGAATTATTTTATCGTAAAAAGATAAAATTTCAATTTTCAACAATTGTCACAATAAAATTTTCTCCATCTATATCCACATAAAATCAATATTTTCTCATCATATGAATCAATAATTAATTATTCACAAATAATATTACAGAATCACAATATTGACAACCAAAGCAGGTTCAGGAAGAGGGGCTTTCAATAAGAATTTCTTATATCATGGCGCAATTAGGTGACCAAACTCTCCTTAGACATGTAACTTTCTAGACATTGCCAATAATGTTATCTAATAATATTATTCAGATAATATGAATTATTGCTTTCGATAATAAAAATCTTGTGTAATGACAATTATCAAACAACAAAGAATATAAAATATCAACGCAAAGCAATTATTAACTCAATAAAATAATTGAATAAAGAATTATCGTAACCATTATTGAAAAGGCCTTCACGTAAGAATCAATAATTGGTGCAATACTGGTAAAGCTTACCGTATTTTTTAACCAACCGAGTATTTTAACAAGATAATTGTGAATAACTACGTCGTTATTTTTAAACAACTTATATTTGTCGTTTTCTTCATCCAATCGCTTTCGTTATGGGGCCCACACACGGCTGCTAGCCGTAATCATTATGAATATTCCCCAACAAAGACGAATATTCCACGACCAAACGAATATTCCCCGACAACAATGAATATTTTATAACCACTTGCTTATTTTGAAATATTTCATGTATTTTACCCCTAACTATCCACATTAATCACATCAACCCTTACTATTTCAAAATAATAAATAGAAAATTAAATTTCATTAATAATAAGTTGGGGTCTTACAACCTCCCTCCTTATGAAATTTCGTCCTCGAAATTGACGTACGCATACTGGTGTTTGAAAAGGTGAGGATACCTCGCTTTCATTTCCGTTTCCAATTCAGGTCATTTCCTCTATAGCATGATTCCTCCACAAAACTTTAACTTGTGGTATGACCTTCTTGGCGTAGGACATGCTCCTTCCTATCCAAGATCTTAACAGTACCTCCTCACACGTTAAGTCTTCATTATTTCGTCTCGGTTCTAATTCTATAACGTGGTTCGGGTCTTTCACATATTTACGAAGCATGGATATGTGAAACACATTATGAACACGAGACATACTCGGAGGTAACTTAAGTCTATAGGCTACATTTCCTATTTGGTCAAGAATTTGAAATGGACCAATAAATCGTGGATTGAGCTTTCTCTCTTCCCAAATCTTGTAACTCCCTTTCATGGAGCAACTCGCAATAATACATGATCCCCTACACTAAATTCCACGTCCCTTTCGATGAAGATCCGCATAACTCTTTTGTCGATCTTGTGCCGTTTGTATATCGTTGTCGAATCATTTGGATCTTTTCGGTAGTCATACGTATCTTAACTCGGGTCCCAACAATGTTGCTTCACCCACCTCATCCCAACATATTGGAGAACGACACTTTCGTCCATATAATGCTTCAAATGGAGCCACACCTATACTTGCTCGATAATGTTGTTGTAGGAGAATTCCACCAATGGTAAATACTTATCCTAACCGCCCTTGAAGTTCAGGACACAGAGTCTTAATAAATCTTCAAGAGTTTGAATAGTCCTCTCGATTGTTCGTCTGTTTGGAGATGGTATCTTCGAACTAAATCGTAGAACTGCGCCCATAGCTTTTTGCAAGCTAACCCAAAATCTTGAAGTGAATCTTGGGTCACGATCCGAAACTATGGATACAGGCATGCCATGCAACCTCACAATTTTATTCACGTACATACTAGCAAGACGTTCAAGGGAATAAGTCTCCCGTATCGGCAAGAAATGAGCAGACTTGGTTAATCTATCAACAATAACCCAAATAGCATTGATGCCTTGAGAAACCGTAGGAAGACCCGAACTTGAAATCCATGGTAATGTGTTCCCACTTCCATTTCGAATCTCAAGTGGTTGCAACGAACCCTTAGGTACTAGATGCTCCGCCTTTTACGTTGGCAAAAGTTAAACACATCGAGATAAACTTTGCAATCTATCTCTTCATATTGTTCCACCAAAATGTATGTCAAGATCACGATACATTTTAGTACTTCCGAGATGGATTGCAAATGGCGTATTGTGTGCCTCCATCATAATCTTGTACTTCAAATCGAGTCGTTAGAAACACAAAGTCTAGAGTGGACTCAAGTATTCCTTCTTCATCAATTCTCGCTTAGGAATAGCTCCTTCTTGTACTTTCTTCTTCATACGACATCATCGCCGGGTCGGTGGCTTGAGCAACCTTAACTTTTTCTATTAAAGTTGGCTCTATGCGTATACTTAACATCATCACACTCGTTCCCGCATATGATCTTCTACTCAATGCGTCAGCTACCACGTTCGCTTTACCAGGATGGTATTGAATAGTGTGGTCGTAGTCTTTCAATAGTTCGAGCCAACGTCATTTGCTTGCCGATGTTGAGTTCTTTTTGAGTGAAGAAATATTTAAGGCTTTTATGGTCCGAATATATCTCCACTTTCTCCCCATATAGATAGTGCCTCCATATCTTTAAATAAAAACGCATGGGCCGCTAACTCTAGATCATGAGTAGGATAATTCCTCTCATGCTCTTTAAGTTGTCATGAGGCATAGGCTATGACTTTCTCACGTTGCATGAGAACACATCCTAACCCTTTGCTCAAGCATCAGAGATAACAAATCCATCCGAACCGGATGGTATTGTTAGAACAAAAAGAAATAAGTCTCTCTTAAGCTCTTGGAAACTTTTCTCGCATTCTTCGCTTCCAAACGAATTTTGTATCCTTCCGAGTTATTTGAGTTAATGGAGTAGCGATTCGAGAAAACCCTTCCACGAATCTCCGATAATAACCCGCCTAAGCCCAAAAGCTACGTGACTTGATCCACCGACTTCGGTTGCTCTAACTTTGTATTGCTTCAATCTTCGCTTCGGATCAACAGATACTCCATGTTTCGACACCACGTGCCCAAGGAATGCTACTTCCTCAAGCCGTAACTCGCATTTCTTCAATTTGGCATATAGTTTGTTTTCACGAAGCCTTTGGAGTACCAAACTTCAAATGGTGCTCATGATCTTCACGACTTTTGGAATATATAAGGATGTCATCAATAAAGACAACAACGAATCGATCCAAATATTCCTTGAATACTCGGTTCATCATATCCATGAAAGTCGCAGGAGCATTAGTTAGTCCGAAAGACATGACTAAGAATTCATAATGTCCGCATCTGAAGTTAAAAAGCGTCTTTGGAATATCCTCGATTCTAATCTTCATTGATGATATCCAGAAGCTAAGATCGATTTTTGAAAAGAATTGTGCCCTCAGAATCGGGTCAAACAAGTCATCAATACGAGGTAGAGGATACATATTCTTGATGGTGACATGGTTCAATTTCGATAGTAATACAAAGTCGCATACTCCCCGTCTTTCTTCTTTACTGAATAAAACAGAGCACCCCAAGGAGATGTACTAGACGAATGAAACCGATGTCCAACAATTCTCAGAGTTGAACCTTTAACTCCGAAGTTCAATAGAGCCATTCGATATGGGGTTTTAGAAATGGGCTTTGTACAAAGTTCAAGATCAATAAAGAATTCAACTTCACGCTTACGGGGTAATCAGGAAGTTCTTCCGAAATACGTCGGAAAGTCAATAACAACAGGAATATTATTCAAATTTGACGTGTCTTTATTCAAATCCATAACATGGGCTAAGAAAGCTTGACATCCGCTTTTCAATAAACGAATAGCTTTATGATTAGATATAATAGTGATTGATTTTAATGGTTTAGTTGCTTGAATTGCATAACAAAGGGTTGGTTAGGAATATGAAAACTAAGAACCTTACGAAAATAATCAATTTTGGCATGATGAGTAGTTAACCAATCAATCCCTAAAATCACATCAAAAGCAAGTATCTTTAAAGAGATAAGGTCAATGTGTAAGGTGATGGTGCCAACTTGAATCAAACAAGATTTATAAACGGTGGATGTGATGAAAGTTTCTCCTAACTGAGTTTCCACAGATAGTCAAAGTCTAATTTCTCCGAGTCATGTTTAAACGTTGAGCACATGCGGAGAGATAAATGAATGGGTAAGACCAGATCAAGTAAGGTATAAACTTCGCAAGAATTTATAAATAATTTTACCCGTGATCACCTCGTTTGGGTTTCTCGCATTTTGACCGATCACAACAAACGCTTCTCTCCGGAATCGTTGACTTTGACTTTTCGGGATGATCTTTTGAGTCACCGTCCTCATTGAACTAGGTTTCGCCACCGCATAAATCTCGGCGATATGTCCTTCCTTTCCACAATTATAGCATACCTTGAATCTGTTAGGGCGTTTGACCGATATGTCCCTCTTTTCCGCATTTGTAGCATATATAGGGGTGGTCGTTCTTGTGAGACCCAGATTTTATCAATAAAGATTTAAATTTTTTGAAATAATTTTTTTTTTTATATTATGGTGTGAATTTGAGATAATATTATAGTTGTGGGTAGTATTTATAAATTTTGCAAAGTATGCAAGTGGTTATATTATATTCGATTGGTGGGGAATATTAGGTTTAGCAGGAATATTCGTACAACTACTCAATCATTGGTGGACCCATAATGTAATTATTGTCGGATTGATCGAGAAAACGACAAAAAATATTTTATTGAAATAACGGCGGAAGTTTTACCGAAGTGGTTCTTGTTGAACTACTCGGTAGTAAAAGTACGAAGAATAACGTGTGGTCGCATTACCAGTATTGATTATTGATGCTTATGTGAGAAGTCACTCGGTTTGATTCCATTATTGTCGATTAATAATATGAATTATTATAGCGATAATGACGTTTTGTTTTATTCGTATTATTAACGTAATAAAAGCGAAACATCTTTTATATAAAATAGAATACTTTATTAAAGTTATTCTATAAATAGAATATATTATATTTTATTATGCATAGTGTTGCATAGTGTTTTGCATAGTATTGCATAGTGTTTGCATAGTAAAATGTTTTTATATAAATAGAATATATTATATTTTATTTAAAAGATTTTTCTTTAAATATGGACCGTCCGATTAAAGTAAATCAATGGACCGTTCATGGATTAATTCTTATACATTCCATTTTTCTATAAATAAGCTCATTCCTTCATTATTTTCTTACTTAATTCATTGAAACTAGAGAGAGAAATTATAGAGAAGTATAGAGAAAGTTATAGAAAGAAGAAGAGTATTCTCTACTTCACTACTTCTATATTCAGGTTCATTTTTTACGGTGTAGTGGGTGTTATTCTTTCTTCTTGAAGAGAACTTCGTTATTCCATTCATTATTATTCATTGGAATAACTTTTGTAAAAGTGGCATACCCTATACATAACTTTGATATACTGCAGACATACCTATACTTGGTGAAATCCTTATGTTATTCCATTGCTTATTATTACATTGGAATAACTTTTGTATCATGGTTTACCCTATACTTGGTGACATTCTTCTACTATTCTCGTTGGAACATCACATGTCTGTGTGTTTTACGGGACTCGGTTAAAATCTTTATTATTCTACGTTGGAACATCCTGCTCATGTGTTTTACAGGACCGGTTCCGCCTCTTTATTATTACATTGGAACATCACATGCGTGTGTTTTTACAGGACTGGTTAAAATCTTTATCATTACGTTGGAATATCCTATCATGTGTTTTTTACACCGGATCTGGTTCCGTTTTTTATTATTCATTGGAACATCCTGTCGGTGTGAATTTCACACGACACGGTTCCGTTATTATTATTATTCTGTTGGAATATAACGTCACGCGGAAATCCGCATGCATGGTGATTTCTTTTGTTATTCCATTCTTTATTATACCCAGTTGGTTAAAACTTTGACTTCTATACTCCATGAAATTAGTAGAATATCCTTGATATTTGCGTTTCATCCGAGATCTTTTCATGGAAATATTCTTCCGATCATTCTTGAATTTTACTCTACTTAAACAAAGATTATCATGTTGACAATTTGGACGTTAATAATTCATGGATTAAATAATTCTTGAACTTGTTTTATTGAATTACTATGTCATTGTCATCATCCTCATGTTATATTATGTTATCTTTGGCTTACGTGCATAGATGAACTTAGTATGATTATGACCGAGGATCATTCGGTATAATCATGACTTGATATAAATGATGTGACAAAAGTCCTTAGTGGCTCAGTAATGTTGATGGATAGTTTTTGGTATGATTATGACCCGGGGTGATTCGGTATAGTCATGACCATTGATAACTTGATGAAAATCCTGGACCGTGGGTACGAGGGATGATTAGATGTGGTGGTTTATTTTTTAATGAGTCTCGGCGTGATAAAAATTGATGAAAACCTTTTAAAACCTAAAAGATAGTAGACTTTATTCTCTACTTGACTCTGTTAATGGATTGCTTATTCATTGCAGATTAAACTTGTTGTCTATTGTATTTTATCGGTTTAACATTGTTGAAGGCTAATGATAATTTATTCGCATTATCTTAGTCATAATATTTCTTCTTGGGGGCTAGTTGAGCTCACCCTTTCTTTTCCTTTATTCTCTTGAAATGAGAACATAGTCGGGACGCAGTCTGGGAGCGGAGTAATGGTCCAGAGGATAGCATTAGTAGTCCTCACTATTACGTGAAATAGTGTGATAATAGTTGTAATGAGGACTCCTTTTGAGTTTGTATAATATCTAGTAGACAATATTTGTATTCAAACTCACGGTTTATGTCGTATTGTATACCTAGCTTATATTAGTAAGTTGTATTTGAATTTATGTACCATGTAAGTGGCGACCCAAGATGGGTGACGTATACCTAATTTTGGGGCGTTACGGTTGGTATCGAGCTTAGGATATGATCCACGGCTAAGATGTGAGAATAGTACTAGGAGGGAGAGAGAATTCCTTCGCTAGTATGACCTACCTAAATTTATTTGGTATTTAATTGGTCGGTCAGAGTATAGGGATAATATGTGATATGTTAATTAACCCTTATTTTATGGCAGTATTTGAAAATGGCATCCGAGAATGTTGAGAATAGCAATGGAGCACAGGAGACTGTTGATTCTCCACAGATCAATAATCAGGACAATATACAACAGGATGACGATAATCCTCCTGTAAATAACAACACTGATCAATTGACTAACGACGGTACGTTTAAAAGGTTTTTAGAATTCATGCAACATCAAGGGGAAAGCGACTCTGTTCAAAACGTAGGTGGAAACACGGAAAACTCTCGGGCGGTCACCGCTAAACAATTCAAGGAGTTGGGACCACCGGAGTTTAAGGGAGAGCCAAAACCACTTCTGGCGGAAGCATGGATTAAGCAGATTACCAAGATATTTGATGTCTTGGGATGCTCCGAGGAGCAAAAGGTTCCTTTTGCCGCCTTTATGTTTGCTTGCGGAGAGGCGATTCTTTCGTGGGAATCGGTAGAAGCGTACTCAACTTTGTTGTCTTGAAGATATCTTGGGAGAAGTTCCAGAGTCGCATTCAACGACAAATACTTTCCGAAAGTATTCGCCACATGAAGGAGGTGGAGTTTATCAAGTTAGAACAAAACAATATGGCCAGGTGTCGCAATACGAGGCAAAATTTGCGGAGTTATCACGATTCGCCCCACTTGGTGGATAATGAAGAGAATGGCGCGAATGTTTTTAAGAGGTTTGAAGCGGAGATACGTCAACATCTTATTTCTCATAAAGCGTGTTTTTATTCAGATGTTGTAAATAGGGCTCGATTAGTGGAGCGCGATAACGAGTCAACGAAACTAAAAGAGAGCAATTTAAGCAAAATTATAATACCAAATAGAGAGTAGTCATCAAAGCGGTGACAACAAGCGTGGAGGAAATCAACAGGCGAGATATGGTAACCACTTGATGGTAATCGGGGCCAAAATAATAAGAATGGACATTTCAAGAAAAGGAGATTCAACAATGATGGAAAGACGTTAAGACCAAAGACCGTTTCAAAGGAAGAAGAACGACCACATTATATGCTTCAAATGCGGAGGAGAGGACACATCATCCGAATCGCGCCATGCCATCCAAAGCATGTTATAATTGTGGAAGAGAAGGTCACTTAGCTCGATTTTGTCGTTCATCAAGACAAATTCAACTAGGATGGAGGCACCAAAGGTCATCCCTGAGACAAACCAAAGCTTTAGTTTAAGAGAAGTTTTTTTTCTCGTGACGAGGAACCTGAATAAAATTATCACGGGTAAGTTAATCGTAAGCTCTTGCGAAGTCTATACCGTGTTAGATACCAGTTCTACCCACTCTTTTATTTCACCTAGTTGCATTCAACGTTTGAATTTGACTCCGAAGAAGTTAAACTTTGACTTATTGGTTGAAACTTCGTTAGTAGGAGCCTTCGTTACCGCTACTATTTTTTTAAATCTTGTTTAATTCAAATAAACATTTTCATGTTACCTGTCGATCTTATCTTTTTGAAAATACTTGCCTTTGATGTGATTTTAGGAATCAATTGGTTAGCTACTCATCATGCTTTTCGTAAGGTTGTTAGCTTTTATATTTATAACAACCCTGTTACACGAATTCAAAGTAACCAAACCCTAAAGTTAATCATTGTCATATCAAGCCATAAGTAAAGAGCCCCGAACCTTTCGTTGTTAACTTCCTTGTGTGGAATGCACCGAAGCCAGGCTTTCTGTAGGCGACATCGTGAATGAAGATGGCAAGTTTATAGGTATCATTGTGAGGTACTATCTAGGTTAAGGGATAGAAGTCACAGTTGGTATCAATGTGATGTACTATCCAAGTCTTGGACGAGAGTAACAGTTTTGAATGATATTTCTATCATTAATAAATTTCTTGGCGTATTCTTGAAGACTTCTTAGCCTACCCTAGAGCGTGAAATCAAATTTTGTATTGACCCCAAAGATAAAACCCATTTCTTAAACCCTCAAATAATTCTTCAACTAAAAAATGAAGCAGTTTACGTGGTTTATGATGAAAGTCATAATAAAAGTATAGGACTAATGAAAATCATGGGTATATGAGGTATTAGTAAGTTTTATGATGAGTTATGTTGGTTATTATGTGAAAACATGAAAGTTTCTTAGAAATCACAAAGAGTTGAAAATCGATTTTAGTGAAAACGTAACATGAAATTCAATTGACCATATCTCCTGTTATATTTTGAATTTTTGAATGTGGTCAAGTCCTAGAGTTAGATCTATGAGTTACCTAACTAATCCAAGTGGAATTACTGGAAAAGGTGTTGTAGATTTTGTGTGGACTGATTTTAGCAAAGGAGTGCAAAGCTGCAAAAACCAAAAAAAAGCTTCTGCCATGATTTTAGAGAGGCTGTTTCGGCCACTTAAATTATGAGAAAAATTCTGGCCTTTTGGGACATGAAAGTATATGGTATAAAGTACCTCCTGTCCAAAAATGAGCTCATTACGACTTAAAATGAGCAAGTTATGACTATTTCAATATTTAGGTTTTTCAAATAAAACGCTATAACCAGAGTTCTATAACTCCGATGACCATGAAATTTAAACTGGAAGCTCAAGTTAACATGTGTAAGGTCCTGCCAAGATTTGGAAATTTTTGGAGTTAAACTTGAGGTAGCTAATTTCTTAAGGAATTAAGTGGAAATTGATTTTAAAAATAGTAAATAAATTTTAAAATTCCGAGAAAATATATTTTCATTATGGGACTATATTATGCTAAATCCCAGAAAAGAAATATTTTTGGGGCTGATTTGGTATTTTTCATGAAAATAGTTTAATTACGAACATATGAGTTAAATATGTTATGTGAAGTAACAAAGTTGAAAAAATAGGATTTTATGGCTAGAGAATCCTATATAGAGTATATGCATATTTTTGATGAGGATTTGATAATTGGTGATGATATCTTATGAGTATGACATTTTGAATGATTAAATGCATTATATGGTAAAGTGTAAACAATTAAGATAAATTGTTTATAAATTTAAGAAGTGATTAAAATATTGTTATAATATTAATGTTATTAGATTATGAGATTATTAAATGATTGATAACATGGGGATATTCTTGAATCTGGATAAATTATATTATAAATGTTTAATATTTATCCTTTATCTCATTTGATTGATTCTTTATATCATTATCCTCATGTTTATATTATGTTGAAAGTCAAATACGTGGCACATAGTGTATAGATGAACTTGGTATGATTATGACCACGGATTATTCGGTATAATCATAATCAGTAAATGAATACACAATTATCTTTGGTAGTAGTGCATGGATAATTTGTGGTCATGATACTAATGAATATCCTTGGCATCAGTAGTGCGGGGATGATTCGATGATGTGGATTAATTATTGGTGAGTCTCAAAGAATGAAATATTAATTCATGGATGTGTTCAAAGTCATCCGTGGCTTACGTGCATAGATGGACTTGGTATGATTATGACGAGGATTGTTCGGTATAATCATAATCAGTAATTGAAAAACACAATTATCTTGGCCGTAGTGCATGGATAATTTGTGGTCGTGATACTAATGAATATCCTTGCTTTTGTAGAAAGAGGGGATGATTCGACGATGTGGATTAATTATTGAAATGAGTCTCAAAGAATGAAATATTAATTCATGGATGTGTTCAAAGTCATCGTGGCTTACGTGCATAGATGGACTTGGTATGATTATGACCGAGGATCATTGAGTATAATCATAATCAGTAATTGAAAAAACACAATTATCTTTAGCCAGTAGTGCATGGATAATTTGTGGTCGTGATACTAATGAATACACGATTATCTTTGGTAGAAGTGCATGGATAATTTGTGGTCGTGATACTAATGAATATCCTTGGCTTTTGTAGTGCGGGGATGATTCGATGATATGGATTAATTATTGAAGTGAGTCTCAAAGAATGAAATATTAATTCATTGATGTGGTAAAAGTCATCTTTAGTAGTAGTGCATTGATAGACTTGGTATGATTATGACCACGGATTATTCGGTATAATCATGGTAGTAATTGAAAACACGAATATCCTTAGCCCGGTAGTGCATGGATAATTCATGGTTGTGATACTATTGTCGTAGTCAAAGCATTATTGGTTTTCTGATTGTATATCTTTGGCCCGTAGTGCAAAAGATGAATTGTTAATGAATAGCTTTGGCGATTTCAAAGATGAAATTAATATTTTTAAGCGATAAAGGTATTCAAGGTATCCTCATCTCTTTATCATACCAGTCGTACCCTAATTTCGAGGGCTTAAATTCCATAAGGAGGGAGATTGTGAGACCCCGAGATTTTATCAATAAAGATTTAAATTTTTTGAAATAATTTTTTATATTATGGTGTGAATTTGAGATAATATTATAGTTGTGGGTAGTATTTATAAATTTTGCAAAGTATGCAAGTGGTTATATTATATTCGATTGGTGGGAGAATATTCGGTTTAGCGAGGAATATTGCATGCAACTACTCAATCATTTGGTGGACCCTAGCGTAATTATTGTCGGATTGAGAAAGCGACAAAAATATTTTATTGAAATAACGGCGGAAGTTTTACCGTAGTTCTTGTTGAACTACTCAGTAGTAAAAGATAAATGAATACGTGTGGTTGCATTACCAGTATTGATTATTGATGCTTATGTGAGAAGTCACTCGGTTTGATTCCATTATTGTCGATTAATAATATGAATTATTATAGCGATAATGACGTTTTTGTTTTATTCGTATTATTAACGTAATAAAAGCGAAACATCTTTTATATAAAATAGAATACTTTATTAAAGTTATTCTATAAATAGAATATATTATATTTTATTATGCATAGTGTTGCATAGTGTTTTGCATAGTATTGCATAGTATTGTAGTGTTTGCATAGTAAAATGTTTTTATATAAATAGAATATATTATATTTTATTTAAAAGATTTTTCTTTAAATATGGACCGTCGATTAAAGTAAATCAATCTGGACCGTTCATGGATTAATTCTTATGCATTCCATTTTTCTATAAATAAGCTCATTCCTTCATTATTTTCTTACGAATTCATTGAAACTCTGTAGAGAGAAATTATAGAGAGAAGTTTATAGAGAGAAAAGTTATAGAAAGAAGAAGAGTGATTCTCGCTACTTCACTACTTCTATATTAGGTTCTTTTACGGTAAGGGGTGTTATTCTTTCTTCTTGAAGAGAACTTACATTATTCCATTCATTATTATTCGTTGGAATAACTTTTGTAAAAGTGGCATACCCTATACATAACTTTGTATCTGTGGCATACCCTATACTTGGTGAAATCCTTATGTTATTCCATTGCTTATTATTACATTGGAATAACTTTGATATCTGTGATTTACCTATACTTGGTGACATTCTTCTACTATTCATTGGAACATCACATGTCTGTGTGTTTTACACCGGACTGGTTAAATCTTTATTATTATTCGTTGGAACATCACATGCATGTGTGTTTTACAGGACCTAGTTAAAATCTTTATTATTCTCCGTTGGAACATCACATGCGTGTGTTTTACAGGACCGGTTAAAATCTTTATCATTCTGTTGGAATATCTATATCGTATGTTTTACTAGGATCCGGTTCCGTCTTTATTATTATTACGTTGGAACATCCGCTTGTGTGAATTTCACGACTGGTTCCGTTATTATTATTACTGTTGGAATAACACATCATCACAATCACCGCATGCATGGTGATTTCTTTTGTTATTCCATTCTTTATTATACCCGGTTGGTTAAAACTTTGACTTCTATACTCCATGAAATTAGTAGAATATCCTTGATATTTGCGTTTCATCCGATATCTTTTCATGGAAATATTCTTACGATCATTCTTGAATTTTACTCTACTAAACGATTATCATGTTGACAATTTGGACGTTAATAATTCATGGATTAAATAATTCTTGAACTTGTTTTATTGAATTACTATGTCATTGTCATCATCCTCATGTTATATTATGTTATCTTTGGCTTACGTGCATAGATGAACTTAGTATGATTATGACCGAGGATCATTCGGTATAATCATGACTTGATATAAATGATGTGACAAAAGTCCTTATGTGGCATGTAATGCGTTGATGGATAGTTTTGGTATGATTATGACCGGGGTGATTCGGTATAGTCATGACCATTGATAACTTGATGAAAATCCTTGGCCAAGTAATGCGGGGATGATTAGATGTGGTGGTTTATTTTTTAAGGCGAGTCTCGGTGATAAAAATTGATGAAAACCTTTTAAAACCTAAAAGATAGTAGACTTTATTCTCTACTTGACTCTTTTAATGGATTGCTTATTCATTGCAGTTAAACTTGTTGTCTATTGTATTTTATCGGTTTTAACTTTGTTGAAGGCTAATGATAATTTATTACGCATTATCTTAGTCATAATATTTCTTCTTGGGCTAGTTGAGCTCACCCTTTCTTTCACCGTTTCTCTGTGAAATGAGAACATATTTGGGATTTAGTCGGGAGCAGAGTAATGGTCGAGAGGATAGCATTAGTAGTCCTCACTATTACGTGAAATAGTGTGATAATAGTTGTAATGAGGACTCCTTTTGAGTTTGTATAATATCTAGTAGACAATATTTGTATTCAAACTCACGGTTTATGTAAGTATTGTATACAGCAGTTATATTAGTAAGTTGTATTTGAATTTATGTACCATGTAAGTGGCGACCCAAGATGGGTGGCGTATACCTAATTTTAGGGGCGTCACGGTTCTCTCCCTTAGAACCGGTTATTGTTTAAGACTGTCGTCTTCACATGGTCGTTGTTAAATCTCCTCTTTTAAAATCTCCTCGACTTCGCTTCTTTATTTTCATGGCCATGATTTACCACGAGTGGTTACCATTTTTTGTCCGTCTTTCTTTTCTCCATTGGTTATCATTATTACATTGATCGCTATCTCCGGTACGATCTGGTTGTGGTCCTCAGTTGGCCAGTACTCGTTATCTCGCTTCTAATAATTGAGCCACATTTACAACATGTCGAATAGAGAGAAAGTTTATGAGAAATGAGATCTTGACGTATCTGGGTTTCAAACCTCTAAGAAACATCCGCGTCATCGTTCCTCATTCTCCACCAAATGAGGTGCAAACTGGATAACTCGCAAACTTTGTCTCGTCATCGAGACACCGTCGTGTTGTTTTGTTCTAATCGATGAACTCCACTTCCTTCATATACGAAGAACACATTCGGAAAGTATTTGTCATTAAATAGCTTCAAGCGTATCCCAAGACATCTTTGAGTGCGGTGGATGGGTACGCTTCACTGAACTCCACCGATGAATACGCCTCGCCACGGAACATAAAGGTGGCGAATGGAACCTTCTATTCCTCCGTGCATCCCAAGACATCGAATATCTTGGTAATTTGCTTGACCCATGTTTCGCCGTGATCGGATCTCGCTTTCCCTTAAATTTCGGTGGTCCCAACTCTTTGAACGCTTGCTTGGTTGTGACAACCCGTGAATTGCTATCATTTCTCCTCGTATTTTGAACACGAGTCTCCTAAATCGATTTTGCGTGAAGCGCAAAAACTTCTAAACATCCCTCGTTCATCATACGCTTTCGATGGTGTTGTTCACAGGAGGAACATTGCCGACTGTTGCACGTTCTCCTCGTTGGTGAGTCAAAGCGTCTCCACGGTCTCATTTCCATTGTTAATATTCTCGGTCGACATTCTCAAAATCTTGTCATAAAACAAGGGTTAATTAAGGAAATCAATATATCACATAATATCCCTATATCTTGACCAACTAACAAATAAGCTTAGGTAGGACACACTAGCGAAGGATTTACTCGTCTCTCCCTCCTAGTTATATTCCCCGATCTCGCCTTGAGAGATCATATCCTAAGCTCGATACCAACTAATGGCGACCCCCAAAATAGGTATACATCACCTATTCTCGAGGTTGTAAATACATAGATGTGAAACAACTACAACTTTATTATTACAACAAGTAAAAGCGTGAGTTTGAATACAAATATTATCTTCAGACAATATCTATACTCAAATAAATCCTCATCACATTTATTGATACATTATTTTACAAAATGGTGAGGACTACTAAACAATTCTTTCTAAAACCTTCATTCCATACCTTAGGCTGCGTTTCGCTATATTCTCGCCTCACGAGAAGAAAAATGGAACAAAAAGGAAAAGGGTGAGCTCAACTAGCCCGGTAAAGAATATTATGACTAAGATAATATACAACAAATTACCGTTAGTCTTCAACAGGAAAAATTCTAATAGAATACAATAGACAACAAATTTTAAATCAATATTCGCAGTGAAATAATAATTCATTAGAAGAGTTAAGTAGAGAATGCAAACTACTATCTTCCATGTATGAATTTAAAAGTTCATCGTCTCATCTTTTATCCCGTAACATCAATCAATATACATCGGAATCAAATATTCATCTTTGCACTACAGCCAAAGATATTCATCGATTGGTCATGTTCATCTAAACACTGTTCATCTTTGCACTTCTGTGCCAAAGATATTCTTGAAGAAATCATTCATTTTTGACTACTGGGCCAAAGATATTCCATAATATCATCATTTAAGATGAAGATGATGAAAATATTTTAAAGAAGCGAATCCGGTGAAACAAAATGACAAGGATTAAGGATTAAGGATTCAGTACTTTGTTTTATCCATGTTCAAAAATACCTCAAAATGATCATAGTGGTGTAAAATTCAAGAATGATCAAAACATGGATACAATCAAAGCTAGTATCCGAATAGATATTTTGGACAAAAGAAGAAATTTTATTTTTGATTGAATAGTGTCAGATATCGTGAATAAGATCAGATATCGTGAATAGTCCAGATATCACGTGAATAGTAACTTCACACCAAAAGATAGAAATTCCACAAAAACATCTTCACGCTTCGTGAATAAGACTTCGTGAATAGTAACTCGTGAATAGTAACTCATGAATAAGAACTCATGAATAAGTAACCCCGACATGAAAAAGTTCCAAATTTGATAAAAGTTCCAACCAATATTTCAAAGATAATGATATTGAAGAAATAATATCATTTGAGAAGAAAATAACATCCCTTACCTCAAAAAGATTAGTACTTCTATTTGGAATACTGAAGGGTATAGTCTTTGAAGGAACTTACAGACCGTCTAACAATACTCAAAGTATACTCAAAATACTCACAAGAATAAACTCGATAATATAGAGAGAAAACTTGGATTTCGGTGTGATTTTCAATTCTAACCCAAGACCCTATTTATAGGAAAACGCTTTAGAACACCAAAGCAGAAAATTTAATAAAATAATAATATTTCTTAAAAATATTCAAGCCCACCTTAGAAATCTGATTTCAGATCATTTATAACACATGTGAGCCAGTCAATTACAAACAAAAACGTTTTTCTTACAAAAAAAAAATATTTTAAACTCCAAAAATCAATTATTCCTAATTTGTAACTTCAATAATTCATAATAAATAGCCCTTTCATCAGAAAATTCGAATCTCATGAGTTTTTATAGGAAATTCAATTCTCTACAACTTTGCAGAAGAAAGTTTTCCAAATTCCAAATAGAAATTGACCGAAATTCACAAACAGACGATTTTACAAAAGTTATAATCAAATTTCATCAATAAATGGGGTCCACCGACATGTTTAACATGTTTTAAACATTTATTGCAACAAAAATACTCCTCCTCGTGATACTCATATATCCCACATTCGTTGTAAAAATATCACCATTATTATATTATTAAAATATAATAATATATTTAAATGAATTATTTTATCGAAAAAGATAAAATTTCAATTTTTAACAATTGTCACAATAAAATTTTCTCCATCTATATCCACATAAAATCAATATTTTTCTCATCATATGAATCAATAATTAATTATTCACAAATAATATTACGAGAATCACAATATTGACAAAGTGAGCGGTTCAGGGAAAGAGCTGCTTTCCAATAAGAATTTCTTCTTACTAAGCGCAATTAGGTGACAAACCTCTCCTTAGAGCAGAACTTTCTAGACATTACCAATAATGTTATCTAATAATATTATTCGAGATAATATGAATTATTGCTTCGATAATAAAAATCTCGTGTAATGACAATTATTGAAATAACAAAGAATATAAAATATCAATGCGTGAATTATTAACTCAATAAAATATTGAGCGATAATTATCGTAACCATTATTGAGTAGTGCCTTCTTACGTAAGAATCAATAATTGGTGCAATACCTGGTGTCTTCTTGTGTTTTAACCAATAGAGTATTTTAACGAAGATTAATTGGTAATAACTACGTCGTTATTTTTAAACAACTTATATTTGTCGTTTTCTTCATCCAATCGCTTTTCAGTTATGGGCCCACACATGGGCTGCTTGGTCGCATTTAATATTCTTCCGAAAGATTTAATATTCCACGACCAAACGAATATTCCTCGACAACAATGAATATTTTATAACCACTTGCTTATTTTGAAATATTTGCGTATTTTACCCCTAACTATCCACATTAATCACATCAACCCTTACTATTTCAAAATAATAAATAGAGAAAATTAAATTTCATTAATAATAAGCTGGGGTCTTACATACGTTACTAGTTAAAATCGCACGCATAAAACTGAAACCGCACCAAATAATCATCATGTTTTCTCAATTTTGCTACAAGTGTAAGACCCCAACTTTTATAAATAAAGATGAATTTTCTATAAATATTATTTTTGAATAAATTTGATATAATGTTATAGTTGTGGGTAATATTTATAAATTTTGCAAAGTAAGCAAGTTGTTATAAAATATTCGTTTGGTCGGGAATATTCATCTGACAAGACAATCATTGGTGGACCCCATAACAAAATTATCATTTCGAATCGAGAAAACGACAAAAATACTTTATGAAAATAACGGCGGAGGTGTTACCAAGTTAAAACCGCTGAACAATCCGATAGAAAAGTAAAGAAATGCTGTGTCTGTCGTTAGATAAGAAGTACACTTACGGTATTGATTATTGATGCTTACGTGAGAAGTCACTCATTATATACTCAATTATTGCTCTGAGAATTCTTTGCATCATATCTCTTATATTATTGATTCAATTATTGTCACAAAGATCATCATCATATAATATGTTATATTATTAAATCAATAATTGAGACGACAAGTTATAAATGATTAATAATTGTTGAAAGATTAAATATGTGTTGATTAAAAATAAAATAATTTGTGGTAATATTTATTCAATCCTTGATGTATATAAAGAGTCTATTATGAGACGTTTGTGGTAAGTTTGGTTATTTTATGTGGGGGGGGGGCATATGTCATCTCAGAGTCTCTTCGTCAATAGTAATTACATTCGTCAATAGCAATTACCTTCGTCAATAGTAATTACCTTCATCAATAGTAATTACCTTCATCAATAGTAACTACCTTTACCAGACGTCAAACCACTTGCCGTTTCATATTACAGGCGTCGAACCAATTGTCGTTTCACATTACAAAAGGCCAAACCACTTTTCTTTTCACATCACCAAATTCGTTAAGCCACTTGCCTTTTCACATTTCAAGTGCTAAGCTAGAAATCTTCTATAAATAGAGGCCTAGTGCTTCATTATTTTTCACTTAATTCATTCAAGCTATAGAGAGAAAGTATAGAGAGAATAAGAGAGAAAGAAGAAGAGTATTACATTACTACACTCTGCAAAGATTCAATCTACTACTAATGTAAGGGGTTGTTATTTTCTTATTCATGAAGAGAACTGTTGTTATTCCATCGCTTATTATTCGGTGGAATAACTCGTATCATGCTGGTTTACCCTATACTTGGTGACATTCTTCTATTATTACTGTTGGAACATCACGTGCGTGTGTTTTACAGGACTTGGTTCCATCTTTTTATTATTCGTTGGAAAATCTGTCGGTTGCAAATTTTGCTCGACGATTTGATTTCGTTATTATTATTCTATTAGAATAACCTGTCTATGCGAAATACCGCATGCATGGTGATTTCTTTTGTTATTCCATTCTTTATTATACTCGGTTGGTTAAAGTTTTGACTTCTATACTCCATGAAATTAGTAGAATATCCTCGATATTTGCGTTTCATCCGAAGATCTTTTCATGAAAATATTCTTCCGATCATTCTTGAATTTTACTCTACAAAGCAAAGATCATGTTGACAATTTGGACATTATTAGTTCTGGATAAATTAATTCTTGAACTTGTTTTATTGAATTCTTATATCATTGTTATCATCCTCATGTTTATATTATGTTGAAAGTCAATACGTGGGCTCAGTAGTGCATAGATAGACTTGGTATGATTATGATTGAGGATTATTCGGTATAATCATGGAGTAATGTTACAAATGATATGGTAAAAGTTATCATTGGCCCGTAGTGCATTGATGGATGATTCTTAGCATGATCATGACCATTAATGAATACACGAATGTCCTGGTCAGATTGCATGGATAATTTGTGGTCGTGATACTAAAGAATATCCTTGGTAGTAGTGTGGGGGTGATTCGATGATGCGGATTATTTATTGTCGAGTCCCAAATGATAAAAGTCATGAAAAACCTTTTAAATCATAAAAGATAGTAGATTTTATTCTCTACTTGACTCTTTTAATGGATTGCTTGTTCAGCCGCAGATTAAACTTGATGTTGTTATATTTTATCGGTTTAACATTGTTGAAGGCTAACGATAATTTATTACGCATTATCTTAGTCATAATATTTTTCTTCGGGCTAGTTGAGCTCACCATTTCTTTTCACCGTTCTCTTCGTGAAATGAGAACATAGCGCAGGACTAATCGGGAAGCGGGCGGAGTGACTATCCAGGAGGATAGTATTAGTAGTCCTCACTATTCTATGAAATAGTGTGTTAATAATTGTAATGAGGACTCCTTTTGAGTTTGTATAATCTCTAGTAGACAATAATTGTATTCAAACTCACAGTTATGTTTTTGTCGTATTGTACCTACGGCAGTTGTATTAGTAAGTTGTATTTGAATTTTGTACCATGATCCGGACGACCCAAGATGGGTGATGTATACCTAATTTTGGGGACGTCACGATTTGGTATTAAAGCTTAGGGATATGATCTACGGCTAAAATGTTAGAATAGTATTAGGAGGAGAGAGAGGGGGAATTCCTTAGCTAGTATGACCTACTTAATTTATGTGGTATTTAATTGGTCAATCCGAATTTAGGGATAATATGTTTACGTACGTCAATTAACCTTTGTTTTGTGGCGATGTCGAAAATGACTTAGAGAATGTTGAGAATAGCAATGGAGCATGACGACCGTTGATTCACCACATATCAATAATCAGGATAATGTGCATCAGGAAGGCGACAATCCTCATGCAAATAACAACCCTGACCAAATGATGAATGATCAAATATTCAGGGGCTTTTTGCAATTCATGCAACAATGAAAGTAGAGCGACTCTGTCCAAAATGCAAGGTGGAAACACTTTGGAAACTCTCAAGGTGATCCGCTAAGCAGATTCAAGGAGCTGGGACCACCGGAGTTTAAGGGAGAGGCAAAACCACTTATGGCGGAAGCATGGATAAAGCAGATCACCAAGATATTTGATGTCTTGGGATGCTCCGAGGAAAAAGGTTCCCTTCACGCTTTTATGTTGCAGAGAGGTGAGATTCTTGGTGGGAATTGTAAGACCCCAACTTATTATTAATGAAATTTAATTTTCTCTATTTATTATTTTGAAATAGTAAGGGTTGATTTGATTAATGTGGATAGTTAAGGGTAAAATACGCAAATACTTCAAAATAAGCAAGTGGTTATAAAATATTCAATGTTGTCGGGGAATATTCGTTTGGTCATGGAATATTAAATCTTGTTGGGGAATATTAAATACAATGGTAGCATGACCATGTGTGGGCCCCATAACTGAAAGCGATTGGATGAAGAAAATGACAAATATAAGTTGTTTAAAATAATAACAGTAGTTATTCACAATTAATCTTGTTAAAATACCGGTGGTTAAAACACAAGAAGCATTGCGGTATTGCACCAATTATTGATTCTTACGTAAGAAGGCACTACTCAATAATGATTACATGTAATTCTTGTCAAAGATATTTTATTGATTTAATAATTCTTTGCATTGATATTTTATATTCTTTGTTGTTTGATAATTGTCATTACACAAGATTTTTCATTATCGAAGCAATAATTCATATTATCCGAATAATATTATTAGATAACATTATTGGCAATGTCTAGAAAGTTACATCTAAGGAGAGGTTTGGTCACCTAATTCATGGCCCAAGAAGTGAGAAATTCTTATTGGAAAGCCCTTTCCTAGAAGGCGCCTCGGTTGTCAATATTGTGATTTCGTAATATTATTTGTGAATAATTAATTATTGATTCATGTGATGAGAAAAATATTGATTTTATGTGGATATAGATGGAGAAAATTTTTAATGTGACAATTGTTGAAAATTGAAATTTTATCTTTTCTCGATAAAATAATTATTTAAATATATTATTATATTTTAATAATATAATAATGGTGATATATTTACAACGAATGTGGGATATATGAGTATCTGAGGAGGAAGAGTATTTTTGTTGCAATAAATGTTTAAAACATGTTAAACATGTAAATTGGACCCCATTTATTGATTGAAATTTGATTATAGCTTTGTAAAATCGCTTGGTTTGTGGATTTCGGTCAATTTCTATTTGGAATTTGGAAAACTTTCTTCTGCAAAGTTGTAGAGAATTGAATTTCCTATAAAAACTCGCGAGATTCGAATTTTCTAATGAAAAGGCTATTTATTATGAATTATTGAAGTTCCGAAGCTCCGAAATAATTGATTTTTGGAAGTTTAAAATATTTAAAATTAGAAAAACGTTTTTCTTACTTTTTCTAGAATGTGGCATGTGTTTTTGATGGCTGAAATCAGATTCTAGGCATGCGTAGGAAATTTATATAATTATATTATTAATTTATTAAATTTTTCTGTTTGGTGTTCTAAGCAATTTCTATAAATAGGGTGCTTAGGTTAGAATTGAAAATCACACGTAAACTCGAAGTTTTTCTCTCTATATTATCGAGCGTATTCTTGTGAGTATTTTGAGTATACTTTGAGTATTGTTAGGCGGTCTGCAAGTTCCTTCCAAGACTATACCCGTTATTCCAAATTTGTAAGTCTTAATCTTTTGAGGTAAGGGATGTTATTTTCTTCTAAAATGATATTATTTCTTCAATATCATTATGTTGAAATATTGGTTGAAACTTTTTATCAAATTTGGAACTTTTTCATGTTTCGGAGTTACTATTCATGAGTTCTTATTCATGAGTTCTTATTCACGAGTTACTTATTAAGCATGAGTTACAATTCATGAGTTCTTATTCACGAGTTCTTATTCATGAGTTACTTATTCACGAAATTCTTATTCACGAGTACTATTTATGAAGCGTGAAGATGTTTTTTGGGAAATTTCTATCTTTTAGTGTCGGAGTTACTATTCACGTATACTCAAGACTATTCAATAGAAAAATAAAATTTCTTCTTTTTGTCAAAATATCTATTCTAGATACTAGCTTTGATTGTATCCATGTTTTGATCATTCTTGAATTTTACACCACTATGATTATTTTGAGGTATTTTTGAACATGGATAAAACAAAATACGAATCCTTAATCCTTAATCCTTGTCATTTTGTTTCCTTTGGATTCGTTTCTTTTAAAATATTTTCATTATCCTCGGTCTTAAATGATGATATTATTGAATATCTTTGGCCTGTAGTGCAAAGATGAATGATTCTGAAGAATATCTTTGGTAGTAGTGCAAAGATGAGCAGTGTTTAGATGAACATGATTAATGATGAATATCTTTGGCTTTGTAGTGCAAAGATGAATATTTGATTCCGGATGTATATTGATTGATGTTCTGAGGGATAAAAGATAGACGATGAACTTTTAAATTCATACATAGAAGATAGTAGTTTGCATTCTCTACTTAACTCTTCTAATGAATTATTATTTCAGATTCATGAATATTGATTTAAAATTTGTTGTCTATTGTATTCTATTAGAATTTTTTCCTGTTGAAGACTAACGGTAATTTGTTGTATATTATCTTAGTCATAATATTCTTTTCTTGGGCTAGTTGAGCTCACCCTTTTCCTTTTTGTTCCATTTTTCTTCTCGGGAGGCGAGAATATAAGCGAGTACAGCCTGGGGGTATGGAATGAAGGTTTTAGAAAGAATTGTTTAGTAGTCCTCACCATTTTTGTAAAATAATGTATCAATAAATGTGATGAGGATTTATTTGAGTATAGATATTATCAGAAGATAATATTTGTATTCAAACTCACGAGTTTACTGGTTGTAATAATAAAGTTGTAGTTGTTTCTGTACTATGTATTTACAACTCATAATAGGTGATGTATACCTATTTTGGGGGCGTCACAGTTGGTATCAGAGCCAGGTTATATGATCTCTGGCGGAGATCGGGGAATAGAACTAGGAGGGGGGAGACGAGTAAATCCTTCGCTAGTGTGTCCTACCTAAGCTTATTTTTTTAGTTGGACAGTATATAAGGATATTATGTGATATATTGATTTTCTTAATTAACCCTTGTTTTATGATAGTATTTGAGAATGTCGACTGAGAATATTAACAATGGAAATGAGACAGTGGAGACGCCTTTTGTACTCACCAACGAGGAGACGCGGCAACAGTGGCAATGTTCCTCCGTGAACAACACCACCGAAAGCGAGATGATGAACGAGGGATGTTTAGAAGCTTTTTGCGATTCATGCAAAATCGACGAGGAGACTTCGTGTTCAAAATACAGGAGGAAATGATAGCAATTCACGGGTTGTCACAAAATGCCAAGCAGCCAAAAAGTTGGGACCACCAGAATTTAAGGGAAAGCCAGATCCGATCATGGCGGAAACATGGGTCAAGCAAATTACCAAGATATTCGATGTCTTGGGATGCACAGAAGAACAGAAGGTTCCATTCGCCACCTTTATGTTCCGTGGCGAGGTAGACTACTGGTGGGAGTCTGTGAAGCGTACCCATCCGGCAAGACTCAAAGCATGTCTTGGGAGACATTTCAGAAATTATTTAATGACAAATACTTTCACGAAAGTGTTCGTCATATGAAGGAAGTGGAGTTCATCGATTAGAACAAAACAACATGGCGATTGTCTCAATACGAGGCAAAGTTTGCGAGAGTTATCGTGTTTGCACCTCATTTGGTGGAGAATGAGGAACGATGACGCGGATGTTTTTGAGAGGTTGAAACCCCGAGATACGACAATATCTCATTTCTCATAAATTTTCTCTCTATTCAGATGTTATAAGCAGGGCTCAATTATTAGGCGAGATAACGAGTACGGTCGGTGAGGGACCAAAACCAGGATCGCATCGTAGATAGCGATCAGCAGAATAATGATAACCGGTGGAGAAAAAGCAGACGGACAAAAATGGTAACCATTCTGGTGGTAATCATGGCCATGAAAATAGAAAAGCGAGTCGGGGAGGAGATTTTAAAAAGAGGAGATTTAACAACGACTATGTGAAGACGACGGTCTTGCGAAAGAATCGGTTCTAAGGGAGGAGAACGACCACCGGTATTATATGCTACAAATGCGGAAAAGAGGGACATATCATCCAAAGCGCCAACAGATTCAAGGTATGCTATAATTGTGGAAAGGAAGGACATATCGCTCGAGATTATGACGATAAGCGAAACCTAGTTCAATGGGGACGGTGACTCAAAAGATCATCCCGAGAAAAGTCAAAGTCAACGATTTTCGGAAGAAAGCGTTTGTTGTATTGGTCATAATGCGAGGAACCCAACGAGGTGATCACGGGTAAGCTATTTATAAATTCTTTGAAGTTTATACCTTACTTGATACCGGTCTTTACCCATTCATTTATCTCTCTCCGCATGTGCTCAACGTTTAAAATTGACTCAGGAGAAATTAGACTTTGACCTATCTATGGAAACTCCGTTAGGAGAAACTTTCATCACATCCAATGTTTATAAATCTTGTTTGATTCAAGTTGGCACCATCACCTTACCGTTGACCTTATCTCTTTAAAGATACTTGTTTTTGATGTGATTTTAGGGATTGATTGGTTAACTACTCATCATGCCAAAATTGATTGTTTTCGTAAGGTTGTTAGTTTTCATATTCCTAACCAACTTTGTTATGCAATTCAAGCAACTAAACCATTAAAATCAATCAACGTCATATCTAATCATAAAGCTATTCGTTTATTGAAAAGCGGATGTCAAGCTTTCTTAGCCCATGTTATGGATTTGAATAAAGACACGTCAAATTTGAATAATATTCTGTTGTTATTGACTTTCCGACGTATTTCGAAAAAACTTCCGCCTACCCCGTAAGCGTGAAGTTGAATTCTTTATTGATCTTGAACACGCATACAAAGCCCATTTCTAAAATCCCATATCGAATGGCTCTATTGAACTTCAGGAGTTAAAGGTCCAACTACTGAGGAATTGTTGGACATCGGTTTCATTCGTCCCTAGTACATCTCCTTGGGGTGCCCCTGTTTTATTTGTAAAGAAGAAAGAGCGGAGTATGCGACTTTTGTATTGACTATCGGAATTGAACCATGTCACCATCAAGAATAAGTATCCTCTACCTCGTATTGATGACTTGTTTGACCCGGTTGCTGAGGGCACAATTCTTTTCAAAAATCGATCTTCATTCGGATATCATCAATTTGAAGATTAGAACCGAGGATATTCCAAAGACCGCCTTTAGAACTCGATGCGGGCATTATGAATTCTTAGTCATGTGTCTTTGGATCGACTAATGCTCCCGACTTTCATGGATATGATGAACCGAGTATTCAAGGAATATTTGGATCGGCTTTGTTGTTGTCTTTATTGATGACATCCTTATATATTCCAAAAGTCGTGAAGATCATGAGCACCATTTGAAGGCCAGACTCAAAAAGGCTTCGTGAAAACAAACTTTATGCCAAATTAAAGAAATGCGAGTTCGGCTTCGAGGAAGTCGCATTCCTTGGGCACGTGGAGTCGAAATATGGAGTATCTGTTGATCCGTGAAGATTGAAGCAATACAAAGTTAGGGAGCAAGCGAAAGTCGGTGATCAAGTCACGTAGCTTTTTGGGCTTAATTTGGTTATTATCGGAGATTTGTGGAAGGGTTTTCTCGAATCGCTACTCCATTAACTCGCCTAACTCGGAAGGATACAAAATTCGTTTGGAGCGAAGAATCGCGAGAAAAGTTTCTAAGAGCTTAAGAGGAGACTTATTTGGCACTGTTTCTAACAATACCATCCGGTTCGGATGGATTTGTTATCTCAATGATGCTTCAAGCAAAGGGTTAGGATGTGTTCTCATGCAGCGTGGGAAAGTCATAGCCTATGCCTCATGACAACTTAAAGAGTATGAGAGGAATTATCCTACTCATGATCTAGAGTTAGCGGATGATCGTTTCGCGCTTAAAGATATGGAGGCACTATCTATATGGGGAGAAAGTGGAGATATATTCGGACCATAAAAGCCTTAAATATTTCTTCACTCAAAAAAGAACTCAACATCGCTGCAATGACGTTGGCTCGAGCTATTGAAAGACTACGACCACACTATTGATACCATCCTGGAAAAGCGAGCGTGGTAGGCGACGCGTTGAGTAGAAGATCATATCGCGAGAGCGAGTGCGATGATGTCAAGTATATCGCACAGAGCCAACTTTAATAGAAAAAGTTAAGGTTGCTCAAGCCACCAATTCGGAGGCGATGCGCGTATGAAGAAGAAAGTACAAGAAGGAGCTATTAGGGCGAGAATTGATGAAGAAGGAATACTTGAGTCCACTCTAGACTTTGTGTTCCTAACGACTCGATTTGAAGTACAAGATTATGATGGAGGCACACAATACACCATTTGCAATCCATCCTGGAAGTACTAAAATGTATCGTGATCTTGACATACATTTTGGTGGAACAATATGAAGAGAGAGATTGCAAAGTTTATCTCGATGTGTTTAACTTGTCGGCGTGTAAAGCGAGCATTTAGTACCTAAGGGTCCGTTGCAACCACTTGAGATTCGAAATGGAAGTTATAAGACCCCAACTTATTATTAATGAAATTTAATTTTTCTATTTATTATTTTGAAATAGTAAGGGTTGATGTGATTAATGTGGATAGTTAGGGGTAAAAATATGCAAATATTTCAAAATAAGCAAGTGGTTATAAAATATTCATTGTTGTGGGAATATTCGTTTTGGTCGTGGAATATTAAATCTTTGTCAGGGGAATATTAAATGCTGCAAGTAGTGACCATGTGTGGGCCCCATGTGAAAGCGATTGGATGAAGAAAGCGACGAATATAAGTTGTTTAAAAATAACGGCGTAGTTATTCTGTTATTATCTTGTTAAAATACTCGATTGGTTAAAAACACATGCTTAGCACCGGTATTGCACCAATTATTGATTCTTACGTGAAGGCACTACTCAATAATGGTTACGGTAATTCTTTATTCGATATTTTATTGAGTTAATAATTGCTTTGCGTTGATATTTTATATTCTTTGTTGTTTGATAATTGTCATTACACGATATTTTTTATTATCGAAGCAATAATTCATATTATCTGAATAATATTATTAGATAACATTATTGGCAATGTCTAGAAAGTTTACATCTAAGGAGAGGTTTGGTCACCTAATTGCGCGCCAAGTAAGAAGAAATTCTTATTGGAAAGCCCCCTCTTTCTGGGAACTGCCTGGTTGTCAATATTGTGATTCTGTAATATTATTTGTGAATAATTAATTATTGAATCATATGATGACAAAAATATTGATTTTATGTGGATATAGATGGAGAAAATTTTTATTGTGACAATTGTTGAAAATTGATATTTTATCTTTTTCTGATAAAATAATTCATTTAAATATATTATTATATTTTAATAATATAATAATGGTGATATTTTACAACGAATGTGGGATATATGAGTATCTGAGGAGGAGGAGTATTTTTGTTGCAATAAATGTTTAAAACATGTTAAACATGTCGGTGGACCCCATTTATCAATTGAAATTTGATTATAGCTTTTGTAAAATCGTTCGTTTGTGAATTTCGGTCAATTTTATTTGGAATTTGGAAAAACTTTCTTCTGTAAAGTTGTAGAGAATTGAATTTCCTATAAAAACTCATGAGATTCGAATTTTCTGATGAAAGGGCTATTTATTATGAATTATTGAAGTTCGAAATTAGGAATAATTGATTTTTGGAGTTTAAAATATTTTTTTGTAAGAAAAACGTTTTTGTTGTAATTGAGTGGCTCACATGTGTTATAAATGATCTGAAATCAGATTTCTAAGGTGGGCTTGAATATTTTTAAGAAATATTATTATTTTATTAAATTTTCTACTTTGGTGTTCTAAAGATTTTCCTATAAATAGGGCTTGGGTTAGAATTGAAAATCACACCGAAGCTGAAGTTTCTCTCTCTATATTATCGGTATTCTTGTGAGTATTTTGAGTATACTTTGAGTATTGTTAGGCGGTGCAAGTTCCTTTGAAGACTATACACAGTATTCCAAATTAGAAGTCTTAATCTTTCGAGGTAAGGGATGTTATTTTCTTCTCAAATGATATTATTTCTTCAATATCATTATCTTTGAAATATTGGTTGAAACTTTTTATCAAATTTGGAACTTTTTCATGTCGGGGTTACTATTCATGAGTTCTTATTCACGAGTTACTATTCACGTAAGTACTATTAAGCTGAAGCGTGAAGATGTTTTTGTGGAATTTCTATCTTTTGGTGTCGAGTTTCTTATTCACGTATACGGCCTTTATTCACGATATCTGAGACTATTCACGTATACATGGCACTATTCATAGAAAAATAAAATTTCTTCTTTTGTCCAAAATATCTATTACGGATACTAGCTTTGATTGTATCCGTGTTTTGATCATTCTTGAATTTTACACCACTATGATCATTTTTGAGGTATTTTTGAACATGGATAAAACAAAGTCTGAATCCTTAATCCTTAATCCTTGTCATTTTGTTTCTTTGGATTCGTTTCTTTAAAAATATTTTTCATCATCTTGATCTTAAATGATGATATTATGGAATATCTTTGGCCCGTAGTGCAAAGATGAATGATTTCGAAGAATATCTTTTGGCTGTAGTGCAAAGATGAGCAGTGTTTAGATGAACATGACGGTGATGAATATCTTTGGCACTGTAGTGCAAAGATGAATATTTGATTCCGATGTATATTGATTGATGTTACGAGGATAAAAGATGAGCGATGAACTTTTAAATTCATACATGGAAGATAGTAGTTTGCATTCTCTTAACTTAACTCTTCTAATGAATTATTATTTCATTGCGAATATTGATTTAAAATTTGTTGTCTATTGTATTCTATTAGATTTTTCCCTGTTGAAGACTAACGGTAATTTGTTGTATATTATCTTAGTCATAATATTCTTTACTGAGCTAGTTGAGCTCACCCTTTTTCCTTTTTGTTCCATTTTTCTCGGGAGCAAGAAGAATATAGCGAGTACGAGTCGGGGTATGGAATGAAGGTTCTAGAGAAAGTTGTTTAGTAGTCCTCACCATTTTTGTAAAATAATGTATCAATAAATGTGATGAGGATTTCTTTGAGTATAGATATTGTCTAGAAGATAATATTTGTATTTAAACTCTCAGCTTTTCTTGTTGTAATAATAAAGTTGTAGTTGTTTACATACCATGTATTGACAACTCGAATGGGTGATGTATACCTATTTTGGGGCGTCACGGTTGGTATCGAGCTTAGGGATATGATCTACTGGCGGAGATCGGGGAATAGAAACTAGGAGGGAGAGGCGAGTAAATCCTTCGCTAGTGTGTCCTACCTAAGCTTATTTGTTAGTTGGTCAAGTATATAGGGATATTATGTGATATATTGATTTCTTAATTAACCCTTGTTTTATGGCGATGATTTGAGAATGTCGTGAGAATATTAACAATGGAAATGAGACCGTGGAGGCGCTTTGTACTCACCAACGAGGAGAGCGTGCAACATCTTTGGCAATGTTCCTCCGTGAACAACACCATTAAGCGAGATGATGAGCGAGGGGATGTTTAGAAGTTTTTGCGTTCATTCATGCAAAATCGAACGAGGAGACTCGTGTTCAAAATCTAGGAGGAAATGATAGCAATTCACGGGTTGTCACTGACCAAGCGATTCAAAGAGTTGGGACCACGAATTTAAGGAAAAGCGGATCCGATCATGGCGGAAACATGG
Organism: Panax quinquefolius; assembly: GCA_020205615.1. Taxonomy (NCBI): domain Eukaryota; kingdom Viridiplantae; phylum Streptophyta; class Magnoliopsida; order Apiales; family Araliaceae; genus Panax; species Panax quinquefolius. Next base: position 350,641 of record CM035151.1, read on the forward strand.
GTCAAGCAAATTACCAAGATATTCGATGTCTTGGGATGCACTTGAGAACAGAAGGTTCCATTCGCCACCTTTATGTTAAAAGTGGCGAGGCGAGACTCATTGGTGGGAGTTCGTGAAGCGTACTCCATCCAAACCGCTTTCAAAGCATGTCTTGGGATACGTTTCAAAAGCTATTTAATGACAAATACTTTCCGAAAGTGTTCGATCGTATATGAAGGAAGTGGAGTTCATCGATTAGAACAAAACAACATGGCGGCGGTGTCTCGATGACGAGGCAAAGTTTGCGAGTTATCCGTGTTTGCACCTCATTTGGTGGAGAATGAGGAGCGTATGACGCGGATGTTTCTTAGAGGTTTGAAACCGGCGTACGTCGGTATCTCATTTCTCATAAACTTTCTCTATTCGGATGTTAGAAAGCAGGCTCAATTATTAGAGCGAGATAATGAGTACGGTCAATTGAGGACCACAACCGAGGATCGTGCGAGATAGCGATCAGCGAGAATAATGATAACCCGGAGAAAGAAAGCAGACGGACAAAATGGTAACCACTCGGTGGTAATCATAGCCATGAAAATAGAAGAAGCGAGTCGGGAGGAGATTTTAAAAGAGGAGATTTAATAACGACGTATATGAAGGCGGCAGTCTAAGCAACAACGGTTCTAAGGGAGGAGAACAACCACCGGTCATATGCTACAAATGCGGAAAAGAGGACATATCGGTCAAAGCGCCCACAACAGATTCAAGGTATGCTATAATTGTGGAAAGGAAGGACATATCGCTTCGAGATTATGCGAGAGCGAAACCTAGTTCAATGAGGACGGTGACTCAAAAGAGTATCCCGAGAAAAGTCAAAGTCAACGATTAGGGAAGAAGCGTTTGTTGTATTTGGTTAAAATGCGAAATCGACAACACTTAAGCTGTGAGTTTAAATACAAATATTGTCATCTAAACAATATCCACACTCAAATAAGTCCTCATTACAATTATTGATACCTATTATTTTATAAAATAGTGAGGACTACTAAAACAACTTCTAGAACCATCATTCCACACCTTTGACTAGTACTCATTTACATTCTATATTATACGAGAAGAAAAATGAAACAAAAAGGAAAAGAGTGAGTTTAACTAGCCCAATAAAGAACATTATGACTAAGATAATATAGAACAAATTATTGTTAGTCTTCAACAGGGAAAAATCTAATAGAATACAATAGATAACCAGTTTTAAATCAATATTCGCAACAAAAATAATAATTCATTAGAAGAGTTAAGTAGAGAATAAAATCTATTATCTTCTATATATGAATTTAAAAGTCCATCGTTAATATTTTATCCCTGTAACATAAATCAATATATATCTGGAATTAAATATTTATCTTTGCACTACAGGCCAAAGATATTCACCAGTTGGTCATGTTCATCTAAACACTTGTTCATCTTTTGCACTATGGCCAAAGATATTCATCGTAAATCATTTATATTTACGACTACGGGGCAAAGATATTGATAATATCATCATTTAAATCGAGCTATTTTAAAAAAAGCGAATCCGGTGAAGCGAAAAAGAACAAATATTAGGGATTCAGTATTACGGTTTTATCCAAGTTGATAATACTCCATAATTACCAATTTTGAAGCAAAATTCAAAATAAAGATCAAAACATGGATACAATCAAAGATAGTAACCATAATGTACATCTTGGACAAAAAGAAAAATTTTATTTTTAAATTGAATAATGTGTAATATTCGTGAATAGTAACTCAAACACAAAAAGTTCCAAATTTGATAAAAGTTTAGACCGAGTATTTTGGCATAATGATATTGAAGAAAATAATATCATTTAAGAAGAAAACAATATCCTTACCACCGAGAAAAGACAAGCGGTTCTTACAATGGAATCTTGGATATAGTCTTTGAAGGAACTTTACTTGATATAGCAACACTCAAAGTATCAAAATACTCACAAGAATACGCTCGATAATATAGAGAGAGAAAGAGAGAGAAAACTTTAGTTTCCGGTGTGATTTTCAATTCTAACCTAAACACCCTATTTATAGAAAATTGCTTAGAATACCAAAGCAAAAAATTTAATAAAATATATATACATATATATATATATATTAATTTCCTACGCCCACTTTTTTAGTCAAAGATCAGCCACTCAAGTAGCCTACATCACAAAAACGTTTTTGTGAATTAAAATATTTTAAACTTAAAAAATTAATTATTCCGGAACTTAAGAACTTCAATAATTCATAATAAATAGTCCTTTTATCAAAAAAATTCAAATTTTATGTCCATTCCATAGGAAATTCAATTCTCTACATCTTTGCAGAAGAAAGTTTTTCCAAATTCCAAACAGAAATTGACCGAAATCCACATACGGACGATTTTACAGGCTATAATCAAATTTCAGTCAAGAAATGGGGTCCACCAACATGAAAAACATGTTTTTAACATTTATTGTAATAAAAATACTCTTCCTCCTTATTTACTCATAAATCACACATTCATTATAAAAATATCATCATTATTATATTATTATAATATAATGAATTATTTTATCAGAAAAAGATAAAATATTAATTTTCAACAATTGTCACATTAAAAAAAATTCTCCATGTAAGACCCTAACTTATTATTAATGAAATTTAATTTTCTCTATTTATTATTTTGAAATAGTAAGGGTTGATTTGATTAATGTGGATAGTTAGGGGTAAAATACATAAATATTTCAAAATAAGCAAGTGGTTATAAAATATTCATTGTTGTTGGGAATATTCGTTTGGTCGTGGAATATTAAATGCTGTCGGGGAATATTAAATGCGACGGTATGACCATGTGTGGCCCCCCATAACTGAAAGCGATTGGATGAAGAAAGCGACAAATATAAGTTGTTTAAAAAAATAACAGTAGTAGTTATTTACAATTATCTTTATTAAAATACTCGGTGGTTAAAACACGGTAGAAGCGCAGTATTGCACCAATTATTGATTCTTACGTGAAGGCACTACTCAATAATGGTTACGATAATTCTTATTCGATATTTTATTGATTTAATAATTCTTTGCGTTGATATTTTATATTCATTGTTGTTTGATAATTGTCATTATATACGATTATTTTCATTATCGAAGCAATAATTCATATTATCCGAATAATATTATTAGATAACATTATTGGCAATGTCTAGAAAGTTACATCTAAAGAGAGGTTTGGTCACCTAATTGCTTGTAGATGAAGGAGAAATTCTTATTGGAAAGCCCCTCTTTCACAGGAGCTGCACGCCTGGTGTCGATATTGTGATTACGTAATATTATTTGTGAATAATTAATTATTGATTCATATGATGAGAAAAATATTGATTTTATGTGGATATAGATGGAGAAATTTTTAATGTGACAATTGTTGAAAATTGAAATTTTATCTTTTTACGATAAAATAATTCATTTAAATATATTATTATATTTTAATAATATAATAATGGTGATATTTTACAACGAATGTGGGATATATGAGTATACGAGGAGGAAGAGTATTTTGTTGCAATAAATATTTAAAACATGTTAACACATGTCGGTGGACCCCATTTATTGTTGAAATTTGATTATACTTGTAAAATCGCCTGGTTTGTGGATTTGATCAATTTCTATTCGGAATTTGGAAAAACTTTCTTCTGCAAAGTTGTAGAGAATTGAATTTCCTATAAAAACTCGCGAGATTCGAATTTTCTGATGAAAGGGCTATTTATTATGAATTATTGAAGTTCAGCTTCAAATAATTGATTATTGGAAGTTTAAAATATTTAAAATTAGAAAAACGTTTTTCTTACTTTTTCTAGAATGTGGCATGTGTTTGATGGCTGAAATCAGATTCTAGGCATGCGTAGGAAATTTATATAATTATATTATTAATTTATTAAATTTTACGCTTTTCAGTGTTCTAGAATTTCTATAAATAAGGTGCTTAGGTTAGAATTGAAAATCACACCGTAAATGAAGTTTTTCTCTCTATATTATCGAGCGTATTCTTGTGAGTATTTTGAGTATACTTTGAGTATTGTTAGGCGGTGCAAGTTCCTTCAAAGACTTATATCAGATATCCAAATTTAAGTCTTAATCTTTCGAGGTAAGGGATGTTATTTTCTTCTCAAATGATATTATTTCTTCAATATCATTATCTTTGAAATATTGGTTGAAACTTTTTATCAAATTTGAAACTTTTTCATGTCGGGTTACTATTCATGAGTTCTTATTCATGAGTTCTTATTCATGAGTTCTTATTCACGAGTTCTTATTCACGAGTACTATTAAGCTGAAGCGTGAAGATGTTTTTTTGGGAAATTTCTATCTTTTGGTGTCTGAGTTCTTATTCACGTATCTGGCACTATTCACGTCTGACACTATTCAATAGAAAAATAAAATTTCTTCTTTTGTCCAAAATATCTATTACGGATACTAGCTTTGATTGTATCCATGTTTTAATCATTCTTGAATTTTACACCACTATGATTATTTTTGAGGTATTTTTGAACATGGATAAAACAAATACGAATCCTTAATCCTTAATCCTTGTCATTTTGTTTCTTTGGATTCGTTTCTTTAAAAATATTTTTCATCATCCTCGGTCTTAAATGATGATATTATTGAATATCTTTGGCTTTGTAGTGCAAAGATGAATGATTTCTGAAGAATATCTTTGGTAGTAGTGCAAAGATGAGCAGTGTTTAGATGAACATGACCAATCGATGAATATCTTTGGCACGTAGTGCAAAGATGAATATTTGATTCGGATGTATATTGATTGATGTTACGGGGATAAAAGATAGAGCGATGAACTTTTAAATTCATACATAGAAGATAGTAGTTTGCATTCTCTACTTAACTCTTCTAATGAATTATTATTTCATTATGAATATTGATTTAAAATTTGTTGTCTATTGTATTCTATTAGATTTTTCCTGTTGAAGACTAACGGTAATTTGTTGTATATTATCTTAGTCATAATATTCTTTCTTTGGGCTAGTTGAGCTCACCCTTTTCCTTTTTATTCCATTTTTCTTCTCGGGAGGCGAGAATATAAGCGAGTGCAGTGGGGTATGGAATGAAGGTTTTAGAAAGAATTGTTTTGTAGTCCTCACCATTTTTGTAAAATAATGTATCAATAAATGTGATGAGGATTTATTTGAGTATATATATTGTACAGAAGATAATATTTGTATTCAAACTCACGGTTTTCTGGTTGTAATAATAAAGTTGTAGTTATTTACATGCCATATATTGACTTCGAGAATAGGTGATGTATACTATTTTTGGGGCATCACGAGAATCGATAAAAGCGTACTCAACTGCCGTCTTGAAGATGTCTTGGAAGAATTTCCGAGAGTTGTTTCAACGACAAATACTTTCCCAAAAGTATTCGTCACATGAAGGAGGTGGAGTTTATCAAGTTGGAACAAAACAATATGGCCAGGTGTCGCATGATACGAGGCTAAATTTGCGGAGTTATCCGGTTTGCGTCCTTGGTGGATAATGAAGAGAGAATGACACGGATGTTTTAAGAGGTTTGAAGCGGAGATCGTCGATATCTTATTTCTCATAAAGCGTGTTTATATTAGGATGTTGTAAATAGGGCTCGATTAGTGGAGTAGCGATAACGAGTGAAACCAACTAAAAGAAACGGTAGGTAAAATGATAATACCAACGAGAGCAATCATCGAAGCGGTGACAACAAGCGTGGAGGAATCAACGGGCGAAATGGTAACCACGGTGGTGGTAATCAAGGCCAAAACAATAAGAATGGACATTTCAAGAAGAGGAGATTAATGATGATGAAAAGGCGTCAATGCATTTTTGTCGTTAAGGAAGGAGAACGACTACTATCATGTGTTTCAAATGCAAAGGAAAGGGCACATCGGTCAAAGCTGCGCAATAATCTTAGTCAAAGCATGTTATAATTGTGGAAGAGAAGGTCACTTAGCCCGATTTTATCGTTCATAGAAGACAAATTCGGCTAGGATGGAGGCACCAAAAGTAGTCGAGAAAAGTCAAAATCGGTAGTCTGAGGAGGCGTTTGTTGTGACCTCCCGAGAAAGTAAGGAACCCGAATAAAGTCATCACGGGTAAGCTTATCATAAACTCTAACGAAATCTATACTTTATTTGATCTGGGTTCTACCCATTCTTTTATTTCTCCTACTTGCGCTCATCGATTAAATTTGACTCAGGAGAAATTAGACTTTGACTTATCTGTGGAAACTCCGTTGGGAGAAACCTTCATTATATCCACTTTGTTTATAAGTCTTGTTTGGTTTAAATCGGTACCCTCACTTTACTGTAGATCTTATTTCATTGAAAATACTTGCATTTGACATGATTCTAGGGATTGATTGGTTAACTACTCATCATGCAGAAATTGATTGTTTAGTAAGGTTGTTAGCTTTCATATTCCTAATCAACCTATTATGAGAATTCAGCGACCAAACCATTAAAATCAATCACGGTCATCTCAAGCCATAAAGCTATTCGTTTATTGAAAAGCGGATGTCAAGCTTTCTTAGCTCATGTCGCGATTTAAACAAAAATACGTCGATTTTGAGCGATATTTCTATTGTTAATAAATTTTTTGGCGTATTCTAGAAGAACTTCTGGCCTACCCCCTGAGCGTGAAATTGAATTTTGTATCGACCTTGAATCCCGGTACAAAACCCATTTCAAAAGCCCCATATCGAATGGCTCTATTCAACTTCAGGAGTTAAAGACCCAATGCAGGAATTTTTAGACATCGGCTTTATTAGATCCTAGTACTTCTTCTTGGGGTGCTCTGTTATTATTAAGTGAAGAAGAAAGATGGGAGTATGCGACTTTGTATTGATTATTGGGAGTTGAATCATGTCACCATCAAAAATATGTATCCATTGCCACGTATTTATGACCTGTTTGACTAGTTGCAATGAGCCAAATTCTTTTCAAAGATTGATCTTCGTTTCAGATATCACCAATTGAAGATTAGAAGCCGATGACATTTCAAAGATGGCTTTCGAACTTCGATGCGGGCATTATGAATTCCTAGTCATGTCCTTTGGATTGACTAATGCTCATGTTGCCTTCATGGATATGATGAACAAAGTATTCAAGAAATAGTTGAATCACTTTGTGGTCGTCTTTATTGATGACATCCTTATTTATTCTAAAAGCCGTGAAGATCACGAGCAACACTTGAAAGGTCGACACTCCAAAAGCTTCGTGAATACAAGCTTTATGCCAAGTTGAAGAAATGCGAATTACGGCGAGGAAGTAGCATTCCTTGGCACGTAGTATCAATTCATGGAATATCATTGACCCGAGAAAAGATTGAAGCAATTCAAAGGAGCAAACCTAAATCATTGATCGAATTACGTAGCTTTCTCGCTTAACCAATTTGGTTATTATCGGAGATTCGTGGAAGGATTTTCTCGAATTGCTACTCCATTAACTCGGTGACTTTGAAAGATACAAAGTTCGGTTGGAAGCGAAGAATGTGAGAAGAGTTTTCAAGAACTCGAGAGGAGACATTCAAAGACTTTTGTTACGACAATACCATCGGCTCGAAGGATTTGTCATCTACAATGATGCTTCGGGCAAAGGGTTGGGATGTGTTCTCATGCAACATGGGAAAGTCATAGCCTTTATGCCTCAAGACAACTCAAAGAATATGAGAGGAATTGTTCTACTCATGATCTAGAGTTGGCAATTTGTTTATCTTTGCACTTAAAATTTGGAGACATTACTTGTATGGGGAGAAGGTGGAGATCTTTACGGATCATAAAAAGCCTCAAATATTTCTTTACTCAAAAGGAACTCAACATGCGACAACGACGTTGGCTTGAAGCTATTGAAAGATTATGATCATACCATCAATACCATCCCGAAAAGCGAATGTGGTGGTGGCGCATTGAGTAGAAGATCATATGCAAATCTGAGTGCGATATTGTCAATATGAGCCCATTTTGTGTGACTTGCAAATGATGGAGATAGAGTTAAAGACTCGAGGGACCCGTGTGATGATGGCGAATATCTGAGTAGAGCAGGAACTTTAATCTATAAAGTTAAAATTCGCTTTCGAGTTATAGACACTGGAGGCGATGCGTATGAGGAAGAAAGTGTAAGAAGGTGCTATCTTAGGAAGCAAGAATCGATGAAGAAGGAATACTTGAGTCAACTCCGGACTTTGTGTTCCTAATGACCACGATTTAAAGTATAAAATCATGATGGAAGCGCATAACACAACTGCGTTTGCAATCCATCACAGGAGTACCAAAATGTATCATGATATTTCGTCATACATTTTGGTGGAGCAATATGAAGAGAGAGATAGCGTTGTTTATCTCAAGGTGTCTAACTTGTCAACGAGTTAAAGCGGAGCATCAAGTACCAAAAGGTCCATTGCAACTACTTGAAATTCCGAATGGAAGTGGGAGCACATTACCATGGATTTAGATTCACGGTCTTCCTAAGGTTTCTCAAGGCGTAGATGCGATTTGGGTCATTGTTGATAGATTGACCAAGTCCGCTCATTTCTTCCGAAATCGAGAAACTTATACATTTGAACGTCTTGCTCGTATGTACATAAACGAGATTGTAAAGGCGCATGGTATCTGGGTATCCATAGTTTACGATCGAGACCCAAGATTCACTTCACGATTTTGGGTTAGTTTATAAAAGCTATGAGCACGGACTTACGATTTAGCTTGGTATATCATCCTCGAGACGGACGGACGATCGGAGAGGACTATTCAAATTCTTGAAGATCTATTAAGACTCTGTGTCCTTGATTTCAAGGAAGTTGGGACAAGTTCTTACCATTGGTGGAGTTTTCCTACAACAACGGTTATCAAGCAAGTATTGGCATGGCTCCATTCAAGCGTTGTATGGAAGAAAGTGTCATTCTCGGTATCTTTGGGATGAGGTGGGTGAAGCAACGTTGTTGGGGACCGGAGTTGAATGCGTATGACTACGGAAAAGATTCAAACGATCGACAACGTATAAAAACCTCACAAGATCGACAAAAGAGATATGCCGATCTTCATCGAAAGGGCGTGGAATTCGATATAGGAGATCATGTGTTGTTGCGTGTTGCTCCATGGAAAGGAGTTCTGAGATTTGGAAAGAGAGAAAACTCAATCCTCGATTCATTGGCCCATTTTAATCCTCGATCGAGTAGGAACTATGGCCTATAGACTCGCTTTCTGCCAAGTATGTCTCGTGTTCATAACGTTTTCACATATCCATGTTACGTAAATATGTGAAAGACCCGAACCACATTATTGAGTTAGAAGCCGGACGAAATAGCGGAAGATTTGGCGTATGAAGAGGTTCTTGTTCAAATTTTGGATAAGAAGGAACATATTCTACGCTCCAAGGTTATACCTCAAGTCGAAGTTTTGTGGAGAAACCACGATGTTGAGAAATGACTTGGGAGTTAGAATGAAATGAAATCAAGGTATCCTTACCTCTTGACATACCGTGTCACGTACCCTAATTTGAGGCGAAATTTCATAAGAAGGGGAGGTTGTAAGACCCCAACTTTTATAAATAAAGATGAATTTTCTATAAATATTATATTTTGAATAAATTTGATATAATGTTATAGTTGTGGGTAATATTTATAAATTTTGCAAAGTAAGCAAGTTGTTATAAAATATTCGTTTGGTGGGAATATTCTTTTTGTCGGAGAATATTAAATGCGACTCAGCACAATCATTGGTGGACCCCACAGCGGAATTATTGTCGGATTGAGAAAATGACAAAAATACTTTATGAAAATAATCTACGGAGGTGTTAGTTAAAAGCATTGAACAACCCAGTAGTAAAAATACAAAGATGTCTGGCGTGGTTGCATAGTAGGACACGATATTGATTATTGATGCTTATGTGAGAAGTCACTCATTATACTCAATTATTCTTTCTGATAATTCTTTGCATCATATCTCTTATATTATTGATTCAATTATTGTCAAAGTATCAAATCGTATAATATGTTATATTATTAAATCAATAATTGAGACGACAAGTTATAAATGATTAATAATTGTTGAAAGATTAAATATGTGTTGATTAAAAATAAAATAATTTGTGGTAATATTTATTCAATCCTTGATGTATATAAAGAGTCTATTATGAGACGTTTGTGGTAAGTTTGGTTATTTTATGGGGGGGGCCATATGTCATCTAAGAGTCTCTTCGTCAATAGTAATTACCTTCGTCAATAGTAACTATCTTTTACCAGACATCAAACCACTTGCCGTTTAATATTACAGGCGTCGAACCAATTGTCGTTTCACATTACAGGCGTCAAACCACTTTTCTTTTCACATCACCGATTAAATCAAGCCACTTGCCTTTTCACATTTCAAGTGCTAAGCTAGAAATCTTCTATAAATAGAGGCCTAGTGCTTTATTATTTTTCACGAATTCATTCAAGCTATAGAGAGAGAAAGTATAGAGAGAATAAGAGAGAAAGAAGAAGAGTATTACATATTACACTCTGCGTTATTCAATCTACTACTAATGTAAGGGGTGTTATTCTTTCTTATTCATGAAGAGAAGCATTGTTATTCCATTGCTTATTATTACATTGGAATAACTTTGTATCTGTGATTTTACCTATACTTGGTGACATTCTTCTATTATTACATTTGGAACATCACATGCTGTGTGTTTTACAGGACACGGTTAAAATCTTTATTATTATTATGTTGGAACATCACATGCATGTGTTTACACAGGACTGGTTACATCTTTTATTATTATTACATTTGGAACATCACATGCGTGTGTTTTACAGGACTGGTCCGTCTTTTTATTATTCTCATTGGAACATCCTGTTGGTGCAAATTTTGCGACTGGTTTTCGTTATTATTATTACATTGGAATAACTTTTATCATCGCAATACCGCATGCATGGTGATTTCTTTTGTTATTCCATTCTTTATTATACTCGGTTGGTTAAAGTTTTGACTTCTATACTCCATGAAATTAGTAGAATATCCTTGATATTTGCGTTTCATCCGATATCTTTTCATGGAAATATTCTTCCGATCATTCTTGAATTTTACTCTACAAAGCGATATCATGTTGACAATTTGGACATTATTAGTTCTGGATAAATTAATTCTTGAACTTGTTTTATTGAATTATTATATCATTGTCATCATCCTCATGTTTATATTATGTTGAAAGTCATCACGTGGCTTTGTAGTGCATAGATGGACTTGGTATGATTATGATCGGGGATTATTGATTGTAATCATGACCGTAATGTTACAAATGATGTGGTAAAAGTTATCATTGGCCGTAGTGCATTGATGGACGATTCTTTGGAATGATCATGACCATTAATGAATACACGAATGTCCTTGGGCGTAGTCATGGATAATTTGTGGTCGTGATCTTAAAGAATATCCTTGGCAGTAGTAGTGCGGGGGTGATTCGATGATCTGGATTATTTATTAATTTGAGTCCCAATGATAAAAGTCATGAAAAACCTTTTAAATCATAAAAGATAGTAGATTTTATTCTCTACTTGACTCTTTTAATGGATTGCTTGTTCATTGCTGAGTTAAACTTGATGTTGTTATATTTTATCGGTTTAACACTTTGTTGAAGGCTAATGATAATTTATTACGCATTATCTTAGTCATAATATTTCTTCTTGGGCTAGTTGAGCTCACCATTTCTTTCCTTTGTTCTCTTCGGAAATGAGAACATAGCGAGCAGGACTAGTCGAGGGAGCGGAGTGATGGTCCGGAGGATAGCATTAGTAGTCCTCACTATTACGTGAAATAGTGTGTTAATAATTGTAATGAGGACTCCTTTTGAGTTTGTATAATCTCTAGTAGACAATAATTGTATTCAAACTCACGGTTATGTTTTGTCGTATTGTTCCTGACAGTTGTATTAGTAAGTTGTATTTGAATTTTGTATCATGATATGTCGGACGACCCAAGATGGGTGATGTATACCTAATTTTGGGGGCGTCACATGCTTTTTATATTTTGTTATAAAATTATAATCATGATAATACTTGTTATTTAGTTTGCAAATAGGGGGGGTTCGAGTCCTATACAAATATCATTTGATATAGTTAATATAATAAAATAAATTGTACGTAAAATTAAAGAGATTCACATTCTTATCTTTGATCCCTAAAGTGTTTTGTTGTGATGGCTTAAACAATCACAATAGATTACGATGTTAATGTAATTATATTAATAATCACAAAAGCACTAAGCGATTGTCAAAATCATCATAAAAAAGCTTTTTATGATGGGGGTATACGACAAGATGGCCTTCATGTGATTTGGCTAAAGTCATCACAAAAACCTTTTGTGATGATTTTTGAATTTATATGATGGATTTGAGCTATCACAAAAGATAATTTTTTGTAATTCTAATTAATCAAACAAAATATTAGTTACATTTCTTAATCTTTATGTTTTCTCTCAATAAAAAAAAAATAAAGAGGTCAACTAATATAAGTAAGTTTTTGTGGTTAAGCTTTTATACAGTTAAGTTGTTGAAAATTAATATTTCTAATGAAAAAAATTGATATTTTCACACGGCTTTACTCATAAACTAATCATTAAGTAATCTTAGGCCTCACTTATATAACTAAAATATGTAGTATATGTGACGCCTACTCGAAATAGGTATCAACACCCATTACGAGTAATCAAATACATGGTACGTGAAACAACTACAACTTTATTAATACTGTTGTCTTGCAAAAAATCGACAACACTTAAGCTGTGAGTTTAAATACAAATATTGTCATCAAACAATATCCACACTCAAATAAGTCCTCATTACAATTATTGATACACTATTTTATAAAATAGTGAGGACTACTAAAACAACTTCTAGAACCATCATTCCACACTTTTAACTAGTACTTCGCTACATTCTCTTATACGAGAAGAAAATGAAACAAAAAGGAAAAGAGTGAGCTTAACTAGCCCAATAAAGAACATTATGACTAAGATAATATAGAACAAATTATTGTTAGTCTTCAACGAGGAAAAATCTAATAGAATACAATAGATAACTGGGTTTTAAATCAATATTACATGACAAAAATAATAATTCATTAGAAGAGTTAAGTAGAGAATAAAATCTATTATCTTCTATATATGAATTTAAAAGTCCATCGTTAATATTTTATCCTCGTAACATAAATCAATATATATACGAATTAAATATTTATCTTTTTTACTACTGAGGCCAAAGATATTCACCCGATTAATTCATTCATCTAAACACTTGTTCATCTTTGCACTATGGCCAAAGATATTCATCAGAAATCATTTATATTTGCACTACAGGCCAAAGATATTCAGTAATATCATCATTTAGAACTGAGCTATTTTAAAGAAAACGAATCCAGTGAAGCAAAAGAACAAATATTAGGGATTCGTATTACAGTTTTATCCAAGTTCAATAATACTCCATAATTACCAATTTTGAAGCAAAATTCAAAAATAAAGATCAAAACATGGATACAATCAAAGATAGTAACCATAATAGACATCTTGGACAAAAAGAAAAAATTTTTATTTTTCGGTGAATAGTGTAAAGTGATTTCGTGAATAGTAACTCAGAACACAAAAAGTTTCAAATTTGATAAAAGTTTAGACCGGTATTTTGGCATAATGATATTGAAGAAAATAATATCATTTAAGAAAACAACATCCTTACCTAAGAAAAACAGATCTTACAATTTGGAATCTGGATATAGTCTTTGAAAGGAACTTGCCGATATAGCAACACTCAAAGTATCAAAATACTCACAAGAATACGCTCGATAATAGAGAGAGAGAGAAAACTTTAGTTTAGATTGTGATTTTCAATTCTAACCTAAACACCTATTTATAGAAAATTGCTTAGAATACCAAAGCAAAAAATTTAATAAAATATATATATATATATATATATTAATTTCCTCACCCACTTTTTTTAGTCAAAGATCACCACTCAAGTAGCCTTTACATCACAAAAAGCGTTTTTGTGAATTAAAATATTTTAAACTTAAAAAATTAATTATTCAGGAACTTAAGAACTTCAATAATTCATAATAAATAGTCCTTTTATCAAAAAAATTCAAATTTTATGTCCATTCCATAGGAAATTCAATTCTCTACATCTTTGCAGAAGAAAGTTTTTCCAAATTCCAAACAGAAATTGACCGAAATCCACATACGGACGATTTTACAGGCTATAATCAAATTTCAGTCAAGAAATGGGGTCCACCAACATGAAAAACATGTTTTTAACATTTATTGTAACAAAAATACTCTTCCTCCTTATTTACTCATAAATCACACATTCATTATAAAAATATCATCATTATTATATTATTATAATATAATGAATTATTTTATCGAGAAAAAAGATAAAATATTAATTTTCAACAATTGTCACATTAAAAAAATTCTCCATGTAAGACCCTAACTTATTATTAATGAAATTTAATTTTTCTATTTATTATTTTGAAATAGTAAGGGTTGATTTGATTAATGTGGATAGTTAGGGGTAAAATCTGCAAATATTTCAAAATAATAAAGTGGTTATAAAATATTCATTGTTGACCGGGGAATATTCGTTTGGTCGTGGAATATTAAATCTTGTCGGGGAATATTAAATACGACAGTAGCGACCATGTATGTGGGCCCCATAACTAAAGCGATTGGATGAAGAAAGCGACAAATATAAGTTGTTTAAAAATAACAAACAGTAGTTATTCTGAATTAATCTTGTTAAAATACTAAATTGGTTAAAACAAGAAGATAGCACGGTATTGCACCAATTATTGATTCTTACGTAAGAAGGCACTACTCAATAATGGTTACGATAATTCTTATTCAAAGATTTTATTGATTTAATAATTGTTGCGTTGATATTTTATATCATTGTTGTTTCAATAATTGTCATTATACAAGATTTTTCATTATCGAAGCAATAATTCATATTATCTGAATAATATTATTAGATAACATTATTGGTAATGTCTAGAAAGTTCTATCTAATGAGAGGTTTGGTCACCTAATTGGGCGCCAGTAAGGAGAAATTCTTATTGGAAAGCCCCCTCCAGGAAGCGCTGGTTATCGATATTGTGATTTCGTAATATTATTTGTGAATAATTAATTATTGATTCATATGATGAGAAAAATATTGATTTTATGTGGATATAGATAGAGAAAATTTTAATGTGACAATTGTTGAAAATTGAAATTTTATCTTTTTACGATAAAATAATTCATTTAAATATATTATTATATTTTAATAATATAATAATGGTGATATTTTTACAACGAATGTGGGATATATGAGTATACGAGGAGGAAGAGTATTTTTGTTGCAATAAATGTTTAAAACATGTTAAACATGTCGGTGGACCCCATTTATCGATCGAAATTTGATTATAAATTTTGTAAAATCGCCCGTTTGTGGATTTCAGTCAATTTCTATTTGGAATTTGGAAAAACTTTCTTCTGGCAAAGTTGTAGAGAATTGAATTTCCTATAAAACTCGCGAGATTCGAATTTTCTGATGAAAGGGCTATTTATTATGAATTATTGAAGTTCAAGCTTCAAATAATTGATTATTGGAAGTTTAAAATATTTAAAATTAGAAAAACGTTTTTCTTACTTTTTCTAGAATGTGGCATGTGTTTGATGGCTGAAATCAGATTCTAGGCATGCGTAGGAAATTTATATAATTATATTATTAATTTATTAAATTTTCGCTTTGGTGTTCTAAGAATTTCCTATAAATAAGTGCTTAGGTTAAATTAAAATCACACCGTAAATCAAGTTTTCTCTCTATATTATCGGCGTATTTTTGTGAGTATTTTGAGTATACTTTGAGTATTGTTGTTAGCAGTGCAAGTTCCTTCAAAGACTATATCCGATATTCCAATTTAGAAATACTAATCTTTCGAGGTAAGTGGATGTTATTTTCTTCTCAAATGATATTATTTCTTCAATATCATTATGTCAAATATTGGTTGAAACTTTTTATCAAATTTGGAACTTTTTCATGTCGGGGTTACTATTCATGAGTTCTTATTCATGAGTTACTATTCACGAGTTCTTTATTCACGAGTACTTATTCACGTAAGCGTGAAGATGTTTTTTTTTGGGAAATTTCTATCTTTTGGTGTCTGAGTTCTTATTCACGTATCTGGCCACTATTCACGCATTTGGCACTATTCATAGAAAAATAAAATTTCTTCTTTTTGTCAAAATATCTATTTCGGATACTAGCTTTGATTGTATCCATGTTTTGATCATTCTTGAATTTTACACCACTATGATTATTTTTGAGGTATTTTGAACATGGATAAAACAAAGTACGAATCCTTAATCCTTAATCCTTGTCATTTTGTTTCCTTTCGATTCGTTTTTTAAAATATTTTCATCATCCTCGGTCTTAAATGATGATATTATTGAATATCTTTGGCTCAGTAGTAAAAGATGAATGATTTCTGAAGAATATCTTTGGTCAGAAGTGCAAAGATGAGCAGTGTTTAGATGAACATGATTAATCGATGAATATCTTTGGCAGTAGTGCAAAGATGAATATTTGATTCAGATGTATATTGATTGATGTTGTTGAGGATAAAAGATAGACGATGAACTTTTAAATTCATACATAGTAAGATAGTAGTTTGCATTCTCTACTTAACTCTTCTAATGAATTATTATTTTCCTGCGAATATTGATTTAAAATTTGTTGTCTATTGTATTCTATTAGATTTTTCCCTGTTGAAGACTAACGGTAATTTGTTGTATATTATCTTTAGTCATAATATTCTTTTATTGGGCTAGTTGAGCTCACCCTTTTCCTTTTTATTCCATTTTTCTTCTCGTGGAGGCGAGAATATAAGCGAGTACGCAGTCGGGGGTATGGAATGAAGGTTTTAGAAAGAATTGTTTTGTAGTCCTCACCATTTTGTAAAATAATGTATCAATAAATGTGATGAGGATTTATTTGAGTATAGATATTGTCTAGAAGATAATATTTGTATTCAAACTCACGATTTCTGGTTGTAATAATAAAGTTGTAGTTATTTACTGTACCATATATTGACAACTCGAATAGGTGATGTATACCTATTTTGGGGCATCACAGAATCGTAAAAGCGTACTCAACTCCGCGTCTTGAAGATGTCTTGGAAGAATTTCAGAGAGTTGTTCAACGACAAATACTTTCCCAAAAGTATTCGTCACATGAAGGAGGTGGAGTTTATCAAGTTGGAACAAAACAATATGGACCGTGTCGTCATGATACGAGGCTAAATTTGCGGAGTTATCCGGTTTCATGCCCCACTTGGTGGATAATGAAGAGAAGAATGACACGGATGTTTTAAGAGGTTTGAAGCGGAGATACGTCGATATCTTATTTCTCATAAAGCGTGTTTATATTAGGATGTTGTAAATAGGGCTCGATTAGTGGGAGCGCGATAACGAGAGTGAACGCAACTAAAAAGAAACGGTAGGTAAAATGATAATACCAACGAGAGCAATCATCGAGCGGTGACAACAAGCGTGGAGGAATCAACGGGCGAAATGGTAACCACCGGTGGTAATCAAGGCCAAAACAATAAGAATGGACATTTCAAGAAGAGGAGATTCAACAATGATGAAAAGGCGTCGCCAAGACCAAAGACCTGTCGTTAAGGAAGGAGAACGACTACCTATCGTATGTTTCAAATGCAAAGGAAAGGGCACATCGGTCAAAGCTGCGTAATGCCAGTCAAAGCATGTTATAATTGTGGAAGAGAAGGTCACTTAAGCCCGATTTTATCGTTCATCAAGACAAATTCAATTTAGGATGGAGGCACCAAAAAGTAGTCGAGAAAAGTCAAAATCGGTAGTGCAAGGGAGAGCGTTTGTTGTGACCTCCCAGAAAGTAAGGAACCCGAATAAAGTCATCACGGGTAAGCTTATCATAAACTCTAACGAAATCTATACTTTATTTGATACCGGTTCTACCCATTCTTTTATTTCTCCTACTTGCGCTCATCGATTAAATTTGACTCCGGAGAAATTAGACTTTGACTTATCTGTGGAAACTCCGTTGGGAGAAACCTTCATTATATCCACTGTTTATAAGTCTTGTTTGGTTTAAATCGGTACCCTCACACTACCTGTAGATCTTATTTCATTGAAAATACTTGCATTTGACATGATTCTAGGGATTGATTGGTTAACTACTCATCATGCAGAAATTGATTGTTTCCGTAAGGTTGTTAGCTTTCATATTCCTAATCAACCTATTATGAGAATTCAAGCGACCAAACCATTAAAATCAATCACGGTCATCTCAAGCCATAAAGCTATTCGTTTATTGAAAAACGGATGTCAAGCTTTCTTAGCTCATGTCACAGATTTAAACAAAAATATATCCGGTTTTGAACGATATTTCTATTGTTAATAAATTTTTTGGCGTATTCCCGAAGAACTTCGGCCTACCCCACGAGCGTGAAATTGAATTTTGTATCGACCTTGAATCCCAGATAAAACCCATTTCAAAAGCCCATATCGAATAGCTCTATTCAACTTCGTGGAGTTAAAGACCCAACCTGCAGGAATTGTTAGACATCGGCTTTATTCGTCCTAGTACTTCTTCTTCGGGGTGCTCCCTGCTCTATTCGTGAAGAAGAAAGATGGGAGTATGCGACTTTGTATTGATTATTGGGAGTTGAATCATGTCACCATCAAAAATATGTATCCATTGCCACGTATTTATGACCTGTTTGACTAGTTGCAATGAGCCAAATTCTTTTCAAAGATTGATCTTCGTTTCAGATATCACCAATTGAAGATTAGAACCGATGACATTCCAAAGATGGCTTTCGAGAACTCCGATGCGGGCATTATGAATTCTAGTCATGTCCTTTGGATTGACTAATGCTCATGTTGCCTTCATGGATATGATGAACCGAGTATTCAAGAAATAGTTGAATCACTTTGTGGTCGTCTTTATTGATGACATCCTTATTTATTCTAAAAGCCGTGAAGATCACGAGCAACACTTGAGGCTGACACTCCAAAAGCTTCGTGAATACAAGCTTTATGCCAAGTTGAAGAAATGCGAATTCTGGCTTGAGGAAGTAGCATTCCTTGGGCACGTAGTATCAATTCATGGAATATCTGTTGACCCAGAAAAGATTGAAGCAATTCAAAGCTGGGAGCAACCTAAATCAGTGACCGAATTACGTAGCTTTCTCGGCTTAGCTGGTTATTATCGGAGATTCGTGGAAGGATTTTCTCGAATTGCTACTCCATTAACTCGGTGACTCGGAAAGATACAAAGTTTGGTTGGAGGCGAAGAATGTGAGAAGAGTTTTCAAGAACTCAAGAGGAGACTCATTTCAAAGACTGTTACGACAATACCATCCGGCTCGAAGGATTTGTCATCTACAATGATGCTTTGAGCAAAGGGTTGGGATGTGTTCTCATGCAACATGGGAAAGTCATAGCCTATGCCTCAAGACAACTCAAAGAATATGAGAGGAATTGTTCTACTCATGATCTAGAGTTGGCATTTATTATCTTTTGACTTAAAATTTGGAGACATTACTTGTATGGGGGAGAAGGTGGAGATCTTTACGGATCATAAAAGCCTCAAATATTTCTTTACTCAAAAGGAACTCAACATGCGACAACGACGTTGGCTTGAAGCATTGAAAGATTATGATCATACCATCCAATACCATCCCGGAAATGCGAATGTGGTGGTAGCGCGATTGAGTAGAAGATCATATGCAAGAAATCTGAGTGCGATATTGTCAACGCAAAGGCCCATTTTGTGTGACTTGCAAATGATGGAGATAGAGTTAAAGACTCTGAGGGACCCATGTGATGATGGCGAATATCTGAGTAGAACCGACTTTAATCTATAAAGTTAAAGCCGCCAAGTTATAGAATTTGGAGGCGATGCGTATGAGGAAGAAAGTGTAAGAAGGTGCTATCTTGGGAAGCAAGAATCGATGAAGAAGGAATACTTGAGTCAACTCCGGACTTTGTGTTCTAATGAATACGATTTAAAGTATAAAATCATGATGGAAGCGCATAACACACCGTTTGCAATCCATCACAGGAGTACCAAAATGTATCATGATATTCGTCATACATTTTGGTGGAGCAATATGAAGAGAGAGAGATTAGCGTTGTTTATCTCAAGGTGTCTAACTTGTCAACGAGTTAAAGCGGAGCATCAAGTACCAAAAGGTCCATTGCAACTACTTGAAATTCCAGAATGGAAGTGGGAGCACATTACCATGGATTTCGTTACCGGTCTTCCTAAGGTTTCTCAAGGCATAGATGCGATTTGGGTCATTGTTGATAGATTGACCAAGTCTGCTCATTTCTTACCGATACGAGAAACTTATACATTTGAACGTCTTGCTCGTATGTACATAAACGAGATTGTAAGACTGCATGGTATGCCGGTATCCATAGTTTCTGATCGAGACCCAAGATTCACTTCACGATTTTGGGTTAGTTTGTAAAAAGCTATGGGCACAGACTTACGATTTAGCTTGGCATATCATCCTCAGACGGACGGACAGTCGGAGAGGACTATTCAAATTCTTGAAGATCTATTAAGACTACGTGTCCTTGATTTCAAGGAAGTTGGGACAAGTTCTTACCATTGGTGGAGTTTTCTACAACAACGGTTATCAAGCAAGTATTGGCATGGCTCCATTCGAGCGTTGTATGGAAGAAAGTGTCATTCTCGGTATCTTTGGGATGAGGTGGGTGAAGCAACGTTGTTGGGGACCGGAGTTAATACGTATGACTACGGAAAAGATTCAAACGATCGACAGCGTATAAAAACCTCACAAGATCGACAAAAGAGATATCTTGATCTTCATCGAAAGGGCGTGGAATTCGATATAGGAGATCATGTGTTGTTGTTGCGTGTTGCTCCATGGAAAGGAGTTACTGAGATTTGGAAAGAGAGGAAAACTCAATCCTCGATTCATTGGCCCATTTTAATCCTCGTCGAGTAGGAACTATGGCCTATAGACTCACTTTACCGCCAAGTATGTCTCGTGTTCATAACGTTTTCACATATCCATATTACGTAAATATGTGAAAGACCGAACCACATTATTGAGTTAGAACCGGACGAAATAGCGGAAGATTTGGCGTATGAAGAGGTTCTTGTTCAAATTTTGGATAAGAAGGAACATATTCTACGCTCGAGGTTATACCTCAAGTCAAAGTTTTGTGGAGAAACCACGATGTTGAGGAAATGACTTGGGAGTTAGAATCTGAAATGAAATCAAGGTATCCTTACCTCTTGACATACCAGTCGTACCCTAATTTTGAGGGCTTAAATTTCATAAGAAGGGAGGTTGTAAGACCCCAACTTTTATAAATAAAGATGAATTTTCTATAAATATTATTTTGAATAAATTTGATATAATGTTATAGTTGTGGGTAATATTTATAAATTTTGCAAAAGTAAGCAAGTTGTTATAAAATATTCGTTTGGTTGGGGAATATTCTTTTTGTCGGAGAATATTAAATGACGACAAGACAATCATTGGTGGACCCCACAACGGAATTATTGTCGGATTGAGAAAATGACAAAAATACTTTTTATGAAAATAACTGGCGGAGGTGTTTGAATTAAAACTGTTGAACAACCTTAGAGTAAAAGTAAAAATACGATGTCTGGCGTGGTTGCATAGTAGGACACGATATTGATTATTGATGCTTATGTGAGAAGTCACTCAGCTATACTCAATTATTACTACGAAGAATTCTTTGATCATATCTCTTATATTATTGATTCAATTATTGTCACAGATCAATACAGATAATATGTTATATTATTAAATCAATAATTGAGACGACAAGTTATAAATGATTAATAATTGTTGAAAGATTAAATATGTGTTGATTAAAAATAAAATAATTTGTGGTAATATTTATTCAATCCTTGATGTATATAAAGAGTCTATTATGAGACGTTTGTGGTAAGTTTGGTTATTTTATGGGGGGCCATATATGTCATCTAAGAGTCTCTTCGTCAATAGTAATTACCTTTCGCTAATAAGTAACTATCTTTTACCGGACATCAAACCACTTGCCGTTTTTCATATTACAAAAGCGCCGAACCAATTGTCGTTTCACATTACAGGCGTCAAACCACTTTTCTTTTCACATCACCAGTCGTCAAGCCACTTGCCTTTTCACATTTCAAGTGCTAAGCTAGAAATCTTCTATAAATAGAGGCCTAGTGCTTTATTATTTTTCACGAATTCATTCAAGCTATAGAGAGAGAAAGTATAGAGAGAATAAGAGAGAAAGAAGAAGAGTATTCATTCTTTACTACACTGCGATATTGATTCAATCTACTACTAATGTAAGGGGTGTTATTCTTTCTTATTCATGAAGAGAGGCATTGTTATTCCATTGCTTATTATTACATTTGAATAACTTTTATACTGTGATTTACCTATACTTGGTGACATTCTTCTATTATTACATTGGAACATCATGTCATGTGTTTTACAAGGACTGGTTAAAATCTTTATTATTATTATGTTGGAACATCCATGCATGTGTTTTACAGGAGGACGGTTCTCATCTTTTTATTATTACTGTTGGAACATCACATCATGTGTGTTTTACAGGACTGGTTAAAATCTTTATTATTCTGTTGGAACATCCTGTTGGTGCAAATTTTGCACGACCTAGTTTCGTTATTATTATTACATTGGAATAACTTTCATCTACAAGCACCGCGCGTGCGTGGTGATTTCTTTTGTTATTCCATTCTTTATTATACTCGGTTGGTTAAAGTTTTGACTTCTATACTCCATGAAATTAGTAGAATATCCTTGATATTTGCGTTTCATCCGATATCTCTTTCATGGAAATATTCTTCCGATCATTCTTGAATTTTACTCTACAAAGCGGTATCATGTTGACAATTTGGACATTATTAGTTCTGGATAAATTAATTCTTGAACTTGTTTTATTGAATTATTATATCATTGTCATCATCCTCATGTTTATATTATGTTGAAAGTCATCTCATGGCACTGTAGTGCATAGATGGACTTGGTATGATTATGATCGGGATTATTGATTGTAATCATGGATAGTAATGTTACAAATGATGTGGTAAAAGTTATCATTGGTCCGTGTAGTGCATTGATGGACGATTCTTTGGAATGATCATGACCATTAATGAATACACGAATGTCCTTGGGCAGTAGTGCATGGATAATTTGTGGTCGTGATACTAAAGAATATCCTTGGCGTCAGTAGTGCGAGGGGTGATTCGATGATGCGGATTATTTATTAAGTCGAGTCCCAATGATAAAAGTCATGAAAACCTTTTAAATCATAAAAGATAGTAGATTTTATTCTCTACTTGACTCTTTTAATGGATTGCTTGTTCATTTGCAGTTAAACTTGATGTTGTTATATTTTATCGGTTTAACCTTTGTTGAAGGCTAATGATAATTTATTTCGCATTATCTTAGTCATAATATTTCTTCTTGGGCTAGTTGAGCTCACCATTTCTTTCACCGTTTCTCTTCGTGAAATGAGAACATAGCGAGGACTAGTCGGGAAGCGGAGTGATGGTCCAGAGGATAAGCATTAGTAGTCCTCACTATTCTGTGAAATAGTGTGTTAATAATTGTAATGAGGACTCCTTTTGAGTTTGTATAATCTCTAGTAGACAATAATTGTATTCAAACTCACAGTTATGTTTTGTCGTATTGTTCACGACAGTTGTATTAGTAAGTTGTATTTGAATTTTGTATCATGTATCTGACGACCCAAGATGGGTGATGTATACCTAATTTTGGGGGCGTCACATGCTTGCTTTTATATTTTGTTATAAAATTATAATCATGATAATACTTGTTATTTAGTTTTCAAATAGGGGAGGGTTCGAGTCCTATACAAATATCATTTGATATAGTTAATATAATAAAATAAATTGTACGTAAAATTAAAGAGATTCACATTCTTATCTTTGATCCCTAAAGTGTTTTGTTGTGATGGCTTAAACAATCACAATAGATTACGTGTTAATGTAATTATATTAATAATCACAAAAGCACTAAGCGATTGTCAAAATCATCATAAAAAAAGCTTTTATGATGGGGGGTATACGTACAAGATGGCCTTCGTGACGGCTAAAGTCATCACAAAAACCTTTTGTGATGATTTTTTGAATTTATATGATGGATTTGAGCTATCACAAAAGATAATTTTTTTTTGTAATTCTAATTAATCAAACAAAATATTAGTTACATTTCTTAATCTTTATGTTTTCTCTCAATTAAAAAAAATAAAGAGGTCAACTAATATAAGTAAGTTTTTGTGGTTAAGCTTTTATACAGTTAAGTTATTGAAAATTAATATTTCTAATGAAAAAAATTGATATTTTCACACGGCTTTACTCATAAACTAATCATTAAGTAATCTTAGGCCTCACTTATATAACTAAAATATGTAGTATATGTGACGCCCTCAAAATAGGTATACAACACCCATTCTGAGTAATCAAATACATGGTACAGAAACAACTACAACTTTATTAATACAATTTGTCTCTTGCAAAATAATACGACAACACTTAAGCTGTGAGTTTAAATACAAATATTGTCATCTGAAACAATATCCACACTCAAATAAGTCCTCATTACAATTATTGATACACTATTTTATAAAATAGTGAGGACTACTAAAACAACTTCTAGAACCATCATTCCACACTTTGGTATTAGTTTAAGCTACATTCTAGCATACGAGAAGAAAAAATGAAACAAAAAGGAAAAGAGTGAGCTTAACTAGCCCAATAAAGAACATTATGACTAAGATAATATAGAACAAATTATTGTTAGTCTTCAACAGGGAAAAATCTAATAGAATACAATAGATAACCAGTTTTAAATCAATATTCGCAGCAAAAATAATAATTCATTAGAAGAGTTAAGTAGAGAATAAAATCTATTATCTTCTATATATGAATTTAAAAGTCCATCGTTAATATTTTATCCCTGTAACATAAATCAATATATATCTGGAATTAAATATTTATCTTTGCACTACAGGCCAAAGATATTCACCAGTTGGTCATGTTCATCTAAACACTTGTTCATCTTTGCACTATGGCCAAAGATATTCATCAGAAATCATTTATATTTGCACTACAGGCCAAAGATATTCAGTAATATCATCATTTAGAACTGAGCTATTTTAAAGAAAACGAATCCAGTGAAGCAAAAGAACAAATATTAGGGATTCGTATTACAGTTTTATCCAAGTTCAATAATACTCCATAATTACCAATTTTGAAGCAAAATTCAAAAATAAAGATCAAAACATGGATACAATCAAAGATAGTAACCATAATAGACATCTTGGACAAAAAGAAAAAATTTTTATTTTTCGGTGAATAGTGTCGTATTCGTGAATAGTAACTCCGACACAAAAAGTTCCAAATTTGATAAAAAGTTTAGACCAGTATTTTGGCATAATGATATTGAAGAAAATAATATCATTTAAGAAGAAAACAACATCCCTTACCTAAGAAAAGCGGTACTTACAATTTGGAATCTTTGGATATAGTCTTGAAGGAACTTGCTTAGTATAGCAACACTCAAAGTATCAAAATACTCACAAGAATAAATTCGATAATATAGAGAGAAAGAGAAAACTTTAGTTTAAATTGTGATTTTTGATTTAACCTAAATAAACACCTATTTATAGAAAATTGCTTAGAATACAAAGCAAAAAATTTAATAAAATATATATATATATATATATATATATATTAATTTCACGCATACTTTTTAGTCAAAGATCAGCCACTCAAGTAGCCTACATCACAAAAACGTTTTTGTGAATTAAAATATTTTAAACTTAAAAAATTAATTATTCAGGAACTTAAGAACTTCAATAATTCATAATAAATAGTCCTTTTATCAAAAAAATTCAAATTTTATGTCCATTCCATAGGAAATTCAATTCTCTACATCTTTGCAGAAGAAAGTTTTTCCAAATTCCAAAGAAATTGGCCAAGAATCCACATACAGACGATTTTTTAAATTTATAATCAAATTTTCAATAAGAAATGGGGTCCACCAACATGAAAAATATGTTTTTAACATTTATTGTAACAAAAATACTCTTCCTCCTTATTTACTCATAAATCACACATTCATTATAAAAATATCATCATTATTATATTATTATAATATAATGAATTATTTTATCGGAAAAAGATAAAATATTAATTTTTCAATTGTCACATTAAAAAAAAATTCTCCATGTAAGACCCTAATTTATTATTAATGAAATTTAATTTTCTCTATTTATTATTTTGAAATAGTAAGGGTTGATTTGATTAATGTGGATAGTTAGGGTAAAATACTGAAATATTTCAAAATAAGCAGTGGTTATAAAATATTCATCATTGTCGGGGAATATTTCGTTTGGTCGTGGAATATTAAATCTTTGTCGGGGAATATTAAATGCGACAGTACGCGAAGCATGTGTGGGCCCCATGTAAAGCGATTGGATGAAGAAAGCGACAAATATAAGTTGTTTAAAAAATAATGGCGTAGTTATTACAATTATCTTTGTTAAAATACTAAATTTGGTTAAAACACAAGAAGCTTTGCGGTATTGCACCAATTATTGATTCTTACGTAAGAAGGCACTACTCAATAATGGTTACACGATAATTCTTATTCGAAGATTTTATTGATTTAATAATTCTTTGCGTTGATATTTTATATTCTCATTGTTTGATAATTGTCATTATACGGTATTTTTCATTATCGAAGCAATAATTCATATTATCCGAATAATATTATTAGATAACATTATTGGCAATGTCTAGAAAGTTACATCTAAAGAGAGGTTTGGTCACCTAATTTGCGCCAAGTAAGGAGAAATTCTTATTGGAAAGCCCTCTTTCCAGGAAGCTGCACAGTTGTCGATATTGTGATTCTCGTAATATTATTTGTGAATAATTAATTATTGATTCATATGATGAGAAAAATATTGATTTTATGTGGATATAGATGGAGAAAATTTTAATGTGACAATTGTTGAAAATTGAAATTTTATCTTTTTACGATAAAATAATTCATTTAAATATATTATTATATTTTAATAATATAATAATGGTGATATTTTTACAACGAATGTGGGATATATGAGTATACGAGGAGGAAGTATATTTTGTTGCAATAAATGTTTAAAACATGTTAAACATGTCGGTGGACCCCATTTATTGACTGAAATTTGATTATAGCCTGTAAAATCGCCCGTTTGTGGATTTCGGTCAATTTCTATTTGGAATTTGGAAAAACTTTCTTCTGTAAAGTTGTAGAGAATTGAATTTCCTATAAAAACTCGCGAGATTCGAATTTTCTGATGAAAGGGCTATTTATTATGAATTATTGAAGTTCCGAAGCTCCGAAATAATTGATTATTGGAAGTTTAAAATATTTAAAATTAGAAAAACGTTTTTTCTTACTTTTTCTAGAATGTGGCATGTGTTTGATGGCTGAAATCAGATTCTAGGCATGCGTAGGAAATTTATATAATTATATTATTAATTTATTAAATTTTACGCTTTTGTGTTCTAAGCAATTTCTATAAATAGGGTCTTGGGTTAGAATTGAAAATCACACTGTAAATCAAGTTTTTCTCTCTATATTATCGAGCGTATTCTTGTGAGTATTTTGAGTATACTTTGAGTATTGTTAGACGATGCAAGTTCCTTCAAAGACTATATCCGATATTCCAAATTTTAAATCTTAATCTTTCGAGGTAAGGGATGTTATTTTCTTCTCAAATGATATTATTTCTTCAATATCATTATCTTTGAAATATTGGTTGAAACTTTTTATCAAATTTGGAACTTTTTCATGTCTGGAGTTACTTATTCATGAGTTCTTATTCATGAGTTACTATTCATGAGTTCTTATTCACGAGTTACTATTCACGAGTACTATTAATGAAAGCGTGAAGATGTTTTTTGGGAAATTTCTATCTTTTGGTGTCTGGAGTTACTATTCACGATTATCGCAGACTATTCACGTCTGAAGACTATTCATAGAAAAATAAAATTTCTTCTTTTTGTCCAAAATATCTATTTCGGATACTAGCTTTGATTGTATCCATGTTTTGATCATTCTTGAATTTTACACCACTATGATTATTTTTGAGGTATTTTTGAACATGGATAAAACAAAGTACTAATCCTTAATCCTTAATCCTTGTCATTTTGTTTCTTTGGATTCGTTTTTTAAAAATATTTTCATCATCCTCATCTTAAATGATGATATTATTGAATATCTTTGGCTCAGTAGTGCAAAGATGAATGATTTCTGAAGAATATCTTTGGCGTAGTGCAAAGATGAGCAGTGTTTAGATGAACATGATTAATCGATGAATATCTTTGGCTGTGTAGTGCAAAGATGAATATTTGATTCGGATGTATATTGATTGATGTTCTGAGGATAAAAGATAGACGATGAACTTTTAAATTCATACATAGAAGATAGTAGTTTGCATTCTCTACTTAACTCTTCTAATGAATTATTATTTTCGCTGCGAATATTGATTTAAAATTTGTTGTCTATTGTATTCTATTAGATTTTTCCCTGTTGAAGACTAACGGTAATTTGTTGTATATTATCTTAGTCATAATATTCTTTACTGGGCTAGTTGAGCTCACCCTTTTCCTTTTTATTCCATTTTTCTTCTCAGGAGGCGAGAATATAGCGAAGTATTTAGTCGGGTATGGAATGAAGGTTTTAGAAAGAATTGTTTTGTAGTCCTCACCATTTTTGTAAAATAATGTATCAATAAATGTGATGAGGATTTATTTGAGTATAGATATTGTCTAGAAGATAATATTTGTATTCAAACTCACAGTTTTACGGTTGTAATAATAAAGTTGTAGTTATTTCTGTACCATGTATTGACAACTCAGAATAGGTGATGTATACCTATTTTGGGGGCATCACAGGAATCGGTAAAACGTACTCAACCTGCCGTACTGAAGATGTCTTGGAAGAATTTCCGAGAGCTGTTCAACGACAAATACTTTCCCAAAAGTATTCGTCACATGAAGGAGGTGGAGTTTATCAAGTTGGAACAAAACAATATGACCGTGTCGCAATACGAGGCTAAATTTGCGGAGTTATCCGGTTTCAGGCCCCACTTGGTGGATAATGAAGAGAGAATGACACGGATGTTTTTAAGAGGTTTGAAGCTGGAGATACGTCAATATCTTATTTCTCATAAACTGTGTTTATATTCAGATGTTGTAAATAGGGCTCAGTTAGTGGAGCGCGATAACGAGTGAACGCAACTAAAAGAGAACAGCCGATAAAATGATAATACCAACGAGAGCAATCATCGAAGCGGTGACAACAAGCGTGGAGGGAATCAACAGGCCAGAAATGGTAACCACTTCGGTGGTAATCAAGGCCAAAACAATAAGAATGGACATTTCAAGAAGAGGAGATTCAACAATGATGAAAAGACGTCAGCACCAGCACCTGTCGTTAAGGAAGGAGAACGACTACCTATCATGTGTTTCAAATGCGGAGGGAAAGGGCACATCAGTCCAAACTGCGCAATGCCGTCCAAAGCATGTTATAATTGTGGAAGAGAAGGTCACTTAGCCCGATTTTATCGTTCACCGAAGACAAATTCAGCTAGGATGGAGGCACCAAAGGCCGTCCCAGAAAAGTCAAAATCGGTAGTGCAAGGGAGAGCGTTTGTTGTGACCTCCCAGAAAGTAAGGAACCCGAATAAAGTCATCACGGGTAAGCTTATCATAAACTCTAACGAAATCTATACTTTATTTGATAACGGTTCTACCCACCATTTTTATTTCTCCTACTTGCGCTCATCGATTAAATTTGACTCAGGAGAAATTAGACTTTGACTTATCTGTGGAAACTCCGTTGGAAGAAACCTTCATTATATCCCTTTGTTTATAAGTCTTGTTTGGTTTAAATCGGTACCCTCACACTACTGTGAGATCTTATTTCATTGAAAATACTTGCATTTGACATGATTCTAGGGATTGATTGGTTAACTACTCATCATGCGAAATTGATTGTTTAAAAGTAAGGTTGTTAGCTTTCATATTCCTAATCAACCTATTATGAGAATTCAAGCGACCAAACCATTAAAATCAATCACGGTCATCTCAAGCCATAAAGCTATTCGTTTATTGAAAAACGGATGTCAAGCTTTCTTAGCTCATGTCATGATTTAAACAAAATATAAATGGGTTTTGAACGATATTTCTATTGTTAATAAATTTTTGACGTATTCCAGAAGAACTTCCGGCTACCCCGAAAGCGTGAAATTGAATTTTGTATCGACCTTGAATCCCAGACAAAAACCATTTCAAAAGCCCCATATCGAATGGCTCTATTCAACTTCAGGAGTTAAAGACCCAATGCAGGAATTGTTAGACATCGGCTTTATTAAGTCTAGTACTTCTTCTTGGGTGCTCTCTGCTCTATTCGTGAAGAAGAAAGATGGGAGTATGCGACTTTGTATTGATTATTGGGAGTTGAATCATGTCACCATCAAAAATATGTATCCATTGCCACGTATTTATGACCTGTTTGACCAGTTGCAATGAGCCAAATTCTTTTCAAAGATTGATCTTCGTTTCAGATATCACCAATTGAAGATTAGAACCGATGACATTCCAAAGATGGCTTTCAGAACTCGGTACGGGCATTATGAATTCCTAGTCATGTCCTTTGGATTGACTAATGCTCATGTTGCCTTCATGGATATGATGAACCGAGTATTCAAGAAATAGTTGAATCACTTTGTGGTCGTCTTTATTGATGACATCCTTATTTATTCTAAAAGCCGTGAAGATCACGAGCAACACTTGAGGCTGACACTCCAAAAGCTTCGTGAATACAAGCTTTATGCCAAGTTGAAGAAATGCGAATTCTGGCTTGAGGAAGTAGCATTCCTTGGGCACATAGTATCAATTCATGGAATATCTGTTGACCCAGAAAAGATTGAAGCAATTCAAAGCTGGGAGCAACCTAAATCAGTGACCGAATTACGTAGCTTTCTCGGCTTAGCTGGTTATTATCGGAGATTCGTGGAAGGATTTTCTCGAATTGCTACTCCATTAACTCAGCTGACTCGGAAAGATACAAAGTTCGGTTGGAGTGAAGAATGTGAGAAGAGTTTTTAAGAACTCAAGAGAAGACTCATTTCAGCACCTGTTCGACAATACCATCTGGCTCGAAGGGATTTGTCATCTACAATGATGCTTCGGGCAAAGGGTTGGGATGTGTTCTCATGCAACATGGGAAAGTCATAGCCTATGCCTCAAGACAACTCAAAGAATATGAGAGGAATTGTTCTACTCATGATCTAGAGTTGGCAGCTGTTGTCTTTGCACTTAAAATTTGGAGACATTACTTGTATGGGGAGAAGGTGGAGATCTTTACGGATCATAAAAGCCTCAAATATTTCTTTACTCAAAAGGAACTCAACATGCGACAACGACGTTGGCTTGAACTGTTGAAAGATTATGATCATACCATCCAATACCATCCTGGAAATGCGAATGTGGTGGTAGCCGACGATTGAGTAGAAGATCATATGCAAGCACGAGTGCGCGATATTAGCCTTAAAGGCCCATTTTGTGTGACTTGCAAATGATGGAGATAGAGTTAAAGACTCCAGGGACCCATGTGATGATGGCGAATATACGAGTAGAACCGACTTTAATCTATAAAGTTAAAGCTGCTCAAGTTATAGACCTGGAGCTGATGCGTATGAGGAAGAAAGTGTAAGAAGGTGCTATGCCGGAAGCAAGAATCGATGAAGAAGGAATACTTCGAGTCAACTCCAGACTTTGTGTTCCTAATGACCCTGATTTAAAGTATAAAATCATGATGGAAGCGCATAACACACCGTTTGCAATCCATCCTGGGAGTACCAAAATGTATCATGATATTCGTCATACATTTTGGTGGAGCAATATGAAGAGAGAGATAGCGTTGTTTATCTCAAGGTGTCTAACTTGTCAACGAGTTAAAGCGGAGCATCAAGTACCAAAAGGTCCATTGCAACTACTTGAAATTCCAGAATGGAAGTGGGAGCACATTACCATGGATTTCGTTACCGGTCTTCCTAAGGTTTCTCAAGGCATAGATGCGATTTGGGTCATTGTTGATAGATTGACCAAGTCTCCGCTCATTTCTTACCGACACGAGAAACTTATACATTTGAACGTCTTGCTTCGTATGTACATAAACGAGATTGTAAGATCGCATGGTATCGCCGCAGTATCCATAGTTTCTGATCGAGACCCAAGATTCACTTCACGATTTTGGGTTAGTTTGTAAAAAGCTATGGGCACAGACTTACGATTTAGCTTGGCATATCATCCTCAGACGGACGGACAGTCGGAGAGGACTATTCAAATTCTTGAAGATCTATTAAGACTCTGTGTCCTTGATTTCAAGGGAAGTTGGGACAAGTTCTTACCATTGGTGGAGTTTTCCTACAACAACAGTTATCAAGCAAGTATTGGCATGGCTCCATTCGAAGCGTTGTATGGAAGAAAGTGTCATTCTCCTTATTTACTCATAAATCACACATTCATTATAAAAATATCATCATTATTATATTATTATAATATAATGAATTATTTTATCGAAAAAGATAAAATATTAATTTTCAACAATTGTCACGCATTAAAAAAAAAAATTCTCCGTATAAGACCCCAACTTATTATTAATGAAATTTAATTTTCTCTATTTATTATTTTGAAATAGTAAGGGTTGATTTGATTAATGTGGATAGTTAGGGGTAAAATACGCAAATATTTCAAAATAAGCAAGTGGTTATAAAATATTCATTGTTGTTTGGGAATATTCGTTTGGTCGTGGAATATTACGTCTTGTCTTGGGAATATTAAATGCTGACAGCCTTGACCATGTGTGGGCCCCATAACTGAAAGCGATTGGATGAAGAAAAACGACAAATATAAGTTGTTTAAAAAATAATAACAGTAGTTATTACTGATTAATATTGTTAAAACACTTTCGGTGGTTAAAACACAAGAAGACACTGCAGTATTGCACCAATTATTGATTCTTACGTAAGAAGGCACTACTCAATAATGGTTACGATAAGAATTATTCGGTATTTTATTTTATTGATTCAATAATCACTTGATTGATATTTTAAATTATTGTTGTTTCAATAAATTGTCATTACACGGTATTTTCCATTATCGAGACAATAATTCATATTATCTGAATAATATTATTGGATAACATTATTGGCAATGTCTAGAAAGTTCTCTAAGGAGAGGTTTGGTCACCTAATACGCTACCAAGAAGGAGAAATCTTTATTGGAAAGTCCCCCTTCCTGAACCGCCTGGTCATCAATATTGTGATTCTGTAATATTATTTGTGAATAATTAATTATTGATTAATATGATAAGAAAAATATTGATTTTATGTGGATATAGATGGAGAAAATTTTAATGTGACAATTGTTGAAAATTGAAATTTTATCTTTTTCGATAAAATAATTCATTTAAATATATTATTATATTTTAATAATATAATAATGGTGATATTTTTACAACGAATGTGGGATATATGAGTATACGAGGAGGAAGAGTATTTTTGTTGCAATAAATGTTTAAAACATGTTAAACATGTCGGTGGACCCCATTTATTGATGAAATTTGATTATACTTGTGTAAAATCGTCCGTTTATGGATTTCGGTCATTTTTTGTTTGGAATTTGGAAAAACTTTCTTCTGCAAAGTTGTAGAGAATTGAATTTCCTATAAAAATTCGTGAGATTCGAATTTTCTGGCAAAAGGGCTATTTATTATGAATTATTGAAGCTCCGAAGCTCCGAAATAATTGATTTCTAGAAGTTTAAAATATTTAAAATTAGAAAAAACGTTTTTTTTTGTTGTTAGTCTTGTGTAGTGGGCTGGTTGGTGGCTGATATTGGGAAAATTAAGTGTGCGTTAGAAATATATATATATATATATTATTAATTTATTAAATTTTCCGCTTTGGTGCTTAGCAATTTCCTATAAATAGGGTGCTTAGGTTAGAATTGAAAATCACACCAGAAACTGAAGTTTTCTCTCTCTATATTATCTAGCGTATTCTTGTGAGTATTTTGAGTATACTTTGAGTATTGCTATACGGCAAGTTCAAGTCATGCTTTATATCAGGTGTTTCAACTAAATCTTGTCTTTGTGAGGTAAGGGATATTATTTTTCTTTTCGTAATGATATTATTTCTTCAATATCATTATCTTTGAAATATTGATTTAAAGTTTTTATCAAATTTGGAACTTTTGGTGTCGAAGAGTTCTTATTCACATATCGGCATTATTCACGTATCGACACTTATTTACTGAATCTGAAGACTATTCATCGAAAAAATGAAAATTTTCCTTTTGTCCAAAATATCTATTACGGATACTAGCTTTGATTGTATCCATGTTTTGATCATTCTTGAATTTTACACCACTATAATTATTTTTGAGGTATTGTTGGACATGGATAAAACAAAGTCTGAATCCTTAATCCTTAATCCTTAATCCTTGTCATTTTGTTTCTTTGGATTCGGTTCTTTAAAAATATTTTCATCATCCTCAATCTTAAATGATGATATTATTGAATATCTTTGGCACGTAGTGCACAAAGATGAATGATTTCGATGAATATCTTTGGGCGTAGTGCAAAGATGAGCAGTGTTTAGATGAACATGACCGAATGATGAATATCTTTGGCTGTGTAGTGCAAAGATGAATATTTGATTCCATATGTATATTGATTGATGTTACTGAGGGGATAAAAGATGAGCGATGAACTTTTAAATTCATACATAGAAGATAGTAGTTTGCATTCTCTACTTAACTCTTCTAATGAATTATTATTTCATTGCGAATATTGATTTAAAATTTGTTGTCTTTTGTATTCTATTAGATTTTCTCTGTTGAAGACTAACGATAATTTGTTGTATATTACCTTAGTCATAATATTCTTTACTGGGCTAGTTGAGCTCACCCTTTTCCTTTTTGTTCCATTTTTCTTCTCGGGAGGCGAGAATATAGCGAAAATGCAGTCGGGGTATGGAATGAAAGTTCTAGAGAGTTATTTAGTAGTCTTCACCATTTTTGTAAAATAATGTATCAATAAATGTGATGAGGATTTATCTGAGTATAGATATTGTCTAGAAGATAATATTTGTATTCAAACTCACAATTTTATTGTTGTAATAATAAAGTTGTAGTTGTTTCTGTTCCATGTA
The DNA here is from genome assembly GCA_020205615.1 of Panax quinquefolius. Classification (NCBI taxonomy): domain Eukaryota; kingdom Viridiplantae; phylum Streptophyta; class Magnoliopsida; order Apiales; family Araliaceae; genus Panax; species Panax quinquefolius. The sequence goes on from CM035151.1 coordinate 386,039, forward strand.
TTGACAACTCAGAATGGGTGATGTATACCTATTTTGGGGGCGTCACACTCCATCTATATCCACATAAAATGAATGTTTTCCTCATCATATAAATTAATAATTAATTATTCACAAATAATATTACAGAATATATCGACAACCAGGTCGTTCCCAAAAAAGAGGGGGCTTTCCAATAAGGATCTCTCCTTACTGGCGCGCAATTAGGTGACCAAATCTCTCCTGTATGTAACTTTCTAGACATTGCCAATAATTTTATCTAATAATATTATTCAGATAATATGAATTATTGTCTGATAATTGAAAATACTATGTAGTGACAATTATTGAAACAACAATAATATAAAATATCAACGTAGCATTTATTGAATCAATAAAATAAAATATTGAATAAAGAATTATCGTAATAATTATTAAGTAAGTGTCTTCACGTAAGAATCAATAATTGATGCAATACCGTGTAATACTTTGTGTGACGCCCCCAAAAAATAGGTATACATCACCCATTCTCGAGTTGTCAATACATGGTACGTAAACAACTACAACTTTATTATTACAACAAGAAAACGTGAGTTTAAATACAAATATTATCTTCAGATAATATCTATACTCAAAGAAATCCTCATCACATTTATTGATACATTATTTTACAAAAATGGTGAGGACTACTAAACAACTTTCTCTAGAACCTTCATTCCATACCCCGACTGCACTCGCTTATATTCTCGCCTCCCGAGAAAAATGGAACAAAAAGGAAAAGGGTGAGCTCAACTAGCTTAAGAAAGAATATTATGACTAAGATAATATACAACAAATTACCGTTAGTCTTCAACAGGAGAAAAATCTAATAGAATACAATAGACAACAAATTTTAAATCAATATTCGCAATGAAATAATAATTCATTAGAAGAGTTAAGTAGAGAATGCAAACTACTATCTTCCATGTATGAATTTAAAAGTTCATCGCTCATCTTTTATCCCTCGTAACATCAATCAATATACATCCGAATCAAATATTCATCTTTTCACTACAGCCAAAGATATTCATCGGTTGGTCATGTTCATCTAAACACTGCTCATCTTTTGCACTGTGCCAAAGATATTCTTCAGAAATCATTCATCTTTGCACTATGTGCCAAAGATATTCCATAATATCATCATTTAAGATCGAAGATGATGAAAATATTTTTAAAGAAACGAATCCAATTGAAACAAAATGACAAGGATTAAGGATTAAGGATTCGTACTTTGTTTTATCCATGTTCAAAAATACCTCAAAAATGATCATAGTGGTAAAATTCAAGAATGATCAAAACATGGATACAATCAAAGCTAGTATCCGTAATAGATATTTTGGACAAAAAGAAGAAATTTTATTTTTGGTGAATAGTGTCATATATGTGAATAGTGCCGATACACGTGAATAAGTAACTCGACACCAAAAGATAGAAATTCCACAAAAACATCTTCACGCTTCGCTTAATAGTACTCGTGAATAAGTAATCGTGAATATAAGAACTCATGAATAAGAACTCGTGAATAAGAACTCATGAATAGTAACCCGACATGAAAAAGTTCCAAATTTGATAAAAAGTTCCAACCAATATTTCAAAGATAATGATATTGAAGAAATAATATCATTTGAGAAGAAAATAACATCCTTACCTCAAAAGATTAGTATTTATAAATGAAATACCTGTATAGGTCAAGGAACTTGCACCGCCTAACAATACTCAAAGTATACTCAAAATACTCACAAGAATACGCCGATAATATAGAGAGAGAAAACTTCAGCTCGTGTGATTTTCAATTCTAACCCAAGACCCTATTTATAGAAAAATGCTTTAGAACACCAAAGCGTAAAATTTAATAAAATAATAATATTTCTTAAAAATATTCAAGCCCACCTTAGAAATCTGATTTCAGATCATTTATAACACATGTGAGCCACTCAATTACAACAAAAAACGTTTTTCTTACAAAAAAAAATTTTAAACTCCAAAATCAATTATTTAATTTCAGAACTTCAATAATTCATAATAAATAGCCCTTTCATCAGAAAATTCGAATCTCGCGAGTTTTTATAGGAAATTCAATTTCTACAACTTTGCAGAAGAAAGTTTTTCCAAATTCCAAATAGAAATTGACCAAAATTCACAAAACGGACGATTTTAAAAGTTATAATCAAATTTCAATCAATAAATGGGGTCCACCGACATGTTTAACATGTTTTAAACATTTATTGCAACAAAAATACTCCTCCTCCTCAGATACTCATATATCCCACATTCATTGTAAAAATATCACCATTATTATATTATTAAAATATAATAATATATTTAAATGAATTATTTTATCGTAAAAGATAAAATTTTAATTTTCAACAATTGTCACAATAAAAATTTTCTCCATCTATATCCACATAAAATCAATATTTTTCTCATCATATGAATCAATAATTAATTATTCACAAATAATATTACGTAATCACAATATCGACAACCGTGCAGGTTCCCAGAAAGAGGGGCTTTCCAATAAGAATTTCTTCTTCATCTTGCGCGCAATTAGGTGACCAAACCTCTCCTTAGATGTAACTTTCTAGACATTGCCAATAATGTTATCTAATAATATTATTCAGATAATATGAATTATTGCTTCGATAATAAAAATATGTGTAATGACAATTATCAAACAACAAAGAATATAAAATATCAACGCAAAGAATTATTAACTCAATAAAATATCGAATAAGAATTATCGTAACCATTATTGAGTAGTGCCTTCACGTAAGAATCAATAATTGGTGCAATACCGTGCTATCGTGTTTTAACCACCGAGTATTTTAACAAAGATAATTGTGAATAACTACGTCGTTATTTTTAAACAACTTATATTTATCGCTTTTCTTCATCCAATCGCTTTCGTTATGGGGCCCACACATGGTCGTGCTGTCGCATTTAATATTCCCCGACAGCGAGACTGAATATTCCACGACCAAACGAATATTCCCGACAACAATGAATATTTTATAACCACTTGCTTATTTTAAAATATTTCGTATTTTACCCCTAACTATCCACATTAATCACATCAACCCTTACTATTTCAAAATAATAAATAGAGAAAATTAAATTTCATTAATAATAAGTTGGGGTCTTACAACCTCCCTCCTTATGAAATTTCGTCCTCGAAATTGACGACGCACTGGTGTTTCAAAAGGTGAGGATACTCGCTTTCATTTCCGCTTTCCAATTCCCTGTGTCATTTCTCTATAGCATGATTCCTCCACAAAACTTTAACTTGTGGTATGACCTTTCATGCAGTAGGACATGCTCCTTCCTATCCAAGATCTTCGACAGTACCTCCTCATACGTTAAGTCTTCGCTATTAAATCCGGTTCTAATTCTATAACGTGGTTCGGTCTTTCACATATTTATTTAAATACGATATGTGAAACACATTATGAACACGAGACATACTTGAGGTAATTAAGTCTATAGCTACATTTCCTATTCGGTCAAGAATTTGAAATGGACCAATAAATCGTGGATCGAGCTTTCCTCTCTTCCCAAATCTTGTAACTCCCTTCCATGGAGCAACTCGCAATAATACATGATCCCCTACACTAAATTCCACGCCCTTTCGATGAAGATCCGCATAACTCTTTTTTTCGATCTTGTGCCGCTTTGTATACGTTGTCGAATCATTTGGATCTTTTCAGAGTCATACGTATTTAACTCGGGTCCCAACAATGTTGCTTCACCCACCTCATCCCAACATATTGGAGAACGATTACACTTTCGTCCATATAATGCTTCAAATGGAGCCACACCTATACTTGCTTCGATAATCTGTTGTTGTAGGAGAATTCCACCAATGGTAAATACTTATCCCAACCGCCCTTGAAGTCTCAGGACATGAGTCTTAATAAATCTTCAAGAGTTTGAATAGTCCTCTCTCGATTGTCCGTCTGTTTGGGGATGGTATGTAGAACTAAATCAGAATCTGCGCCCCATAGCTTTTTTGCAAGCAAACCCAAAATCTTGAAGTGAATCTTGGGTCACGATCCCAAACTATGGATACAGCATGCCATGCAACCTCACAATTTCATTCACGCATATACTAGCAAGACGCTCAAGGAATAAGTCTCCAGACGGCAAGAAATGAGCGAGACTTGGTTAATCTATCAACAATAACCCAAATAGCATTGATGCCTTGAGAAACCGTAGGAAGACCCGTAACTAAATCCATGGTAATGTGTTCCCACTTCCATTTCGGAATCTCAAGTGGTTGCAACGGACCCTTAGGTACTAGATGCTCCGCCTTTACACGCTGGAAAGTTAAACACATCGAGATAAACTTTACAATCTCTCTCTTCATATTGTTCCACCAAAATGTATGTCAAGATCACGATACATTTTAGTACTTCCAGATGGATTGCAAATGGTGTATTGTGTGCCTCCATCATAATCTTGTACTTCAAATCGAAGTCGTTAGGAACACAAAGTTCAGAGTGGACTCAAGTATTCCTTCTTCATCAATTCTCGCCCTAATAGCTCCTTCTTGTACTTTTTTCTTCATACGACGATCTCCCGCCCATGGCTCGAGCAACCTTAACTTTTTCTATTAAAGTTGGCTCTACGCAGATACTTGACATCATCGCACTCGCTCCTCAGATATGATCTTCTACTCAACGCGTCACCTACCACGCTCGCTTTACGGGATGGTATTGAATAGTGTGGTCGTAGTCTTTCAATAGTTCGAGCCAACGTCATTGCCGCCAAGATGTTGAGTTCTTTTTGAGTGAAGAAATATTTAAGGCTTTTATGGTCCGAATATATCTCCACTTTCTCCCCATATAGATAGTGCCTCCATATCTTTAAGCGCGAAAACGATCGCCGCTAACTCTAGATCATGAGTAGGATAATTCCTCTCATACTCTTTAAGTTGTCGCGAGGCATAGGCTATGACTTTCCCACGTTGCATGAGAACACATCCTAACCCTTTGCTCGAAGCATCGTCAGATAACAAATCCATCCGAACCAGATGGTATTGTTAGAACAAAGCCAAATAAGTCTCCTCTTAAGCTCTTGGAAACTTTTCTCGATTCTTCGCTCCAAACGAATTTTGTATCCTTTCGAAGTTAGCCGAAGTTAATGGAGTAGCGATTCGAGAAAACCCTTCCACGAATCTCCGATAATAACCAAATTTAAGCCCAAAAAGCTACGTGACTTCACCACCGACTTTGGTTGTTCTAACTTTCAGTATTGCTTCAATCTTCACGGATCAACAGATACTCCATGTTTCGACACCACGTGCCCAAGGAATGCTACTTCCTCAAGCCGTAACTCGCATTTCTTCAATTTGGCATATAGTTTGTTTTCACGAAGCCTTTGGAGTACCAAATTTCAAATGGTGCTCATGATCTTCACGACTTTTAGAATATATAAGGATGTCATCAATAAAGACAACAACGAAACCGATCCAAATATTCCTAGAATACTCGGTTCATCATATCCATGAAAGCCGCAGGAGCATTAGTTAGTCCGAAAGACATGACTAAGAATTCATAATGTCCGCATCTTCGAGTTCTAAAGGCGCCTTTGAATATCCTCGCCTAATCTTCAAATTGATGATATCCGAACTAAGATCGATTTTTGAAAAGAATTGTGCCCTGCAGAATCGGGTCAAACAAGTCATCAATACGAGGTAGAGGATACCTATTCTTGATGGTGACATGGTTCAATTCCCGATAGTCAATATAAAGTCGCGATACTCCCGTCTTTTCTTCTTTACTTAATAAAACAGAGCACCCCAAGGAGATGTCTTAGGACGAATGAAACCGATGTCCAACAATTCTCGTAGTTGAACCTTTAACTCCGAAGTTCAATAGAGCCATTCGATATGGGGTTTTAGAAATGGGCTTTGTACCAAAGTTCAAGATCAATAAAGAATTCAACTTCACGCTCGGGGTAGACCGGAAGTTCTTCAGAAATACGCCAGAAAGTCAATAACAACAGAATATTATTCAAATTTGACGTGTCTTTATTCAAATCCATAACATGGGCTAAGAAAGCTTGACATCCGCTTTTTCAATAAACGAATAGCTTTATGATTAGATATGATAGTGATTGATTTTAATGGTTTAGTTCTTTGAATTGCATACAACAGTTGGTTAGGAATATGAAAACTAACAACCTTTTAAAACAATCAATTTTGGCATGATGAGTAGTTAACCAATCAATCCCTAAAATCACATCAAAAGCAAGTATCTTTAAAGAGATAAGGTCAATGGTAAGGTGATGGTGCCAACTTGAATCAAACAAGATTTATAAACAAGTGGATGTGATGAAAGTTTCTCCTAACGGAGTTTCCACAGATAGGTCAAAGTCTAATTTCTCCTGAGTCAAGTTTAAACGTTGAGCACATGCAGGAGAGATAAATGAATGGGTAGCACCCCATTATCGAGTAAGGTATAAACTTCGCAAGAATTTATAAATAGCTTACCCGTGATCACCTCGTTTGGGTTTCTCGATTTTGACCACCACAACAAACGCTTCTTCCTAATCGTTGACTTTGACTTTTCCGGGATGTCTTTTGAGTCACCGTCCCCATTGAACTAGGTTTCGCCATCGCATAATCTCGAAAGCGATATGTCCTTCCTTTCTACAATTATAGCATACCTTGAACTGTTGCAGGGCGTTTGGACCGATATGTCCCTCTTTTCCGTGATTTGTAAGATATGACCCGGTGGTCGTTCTCTCTCCTTAGAATCCGGTTGTTGCTTGCAAGACCGTCGCCTTCACATGGTCGTTGTTAAATCTCCTCTTTTAAAATCTCTCCCCGACTCGCTTCTTCTATTTTCATGGCTATGATTACCACCAGAGTGGTTACCATTTTTGTCCGTCTGCTTTTTTTTCTCCATTTGGTTATCATTATTCTATTGACCGCTATCTCCGTACGATCCCGTTGTGGTCCTCGGTTGACCGTACATTCGTTATCTCGCTTCTAATAATTGAGCCCCTGCTTACAACATCCGAATAGAGAGAAAGTTTATGAGAAATGAGATCTTCGACGACGCCGGGTTTCAAACCTCTAAGAAACATCCGCCATATACGCTCCTCATTCTCCACCAAATGAGGTGCAAACCGATAACTCGCAAACTTTGCCTCGCATCGAGACACAGATTATGTTTTTGGTTCTAATCGATGAACTCCACTTCCTTCATACGACGAACACTTTCGTGAAAGTATTTGTCATTAAATAGCTTCAAACGTATCCCAAGACACGCCGAAAGTGCGTTTGGATGGGTACGCTTCACGCACTCCCACCAAGAGTCGCTTCGCCATTTTAACATAAAGGTGGCGAATAGAACCTTTGTTCCTCCGCATCCCAAGACATCGAATATCTTGGTAATTTGTTTGACCCATGTTTCGCGCCATGATCGGATTCGCTTCCTTAAATTTCGTGGTCCCAACCTTTGAATCGCTTGGGTTGTGACAACCCGTGAATTGCTATCATTTCTCCTCAGATTTTGAACACGAAGTCTCACAAATTCGATTTTGCATGAACTGCAAAAAACTTCTAAACATCCCCTCGCTCATCATCTCGCTTCAATGGTGTTGTTCACAGGAGGAACATTGCCACTGTTGCACGCGCTCTCCTCGTTGGTGAGTACAAAGCGTCTCTCACGGTCTCATTTCCATTGTTAATATTCTCGATCGACATTCTCAAACATCGTCATAAAACAAGGGTTAATTAAGGAAATCAATATATCATATAATATCCTTATATCTCGACCAACTAACAAATAAGCTTAGTAGGACACACTAGCGAAGGATTTACTTGCTCATATCCTCCTAGTTCTATTCCCCGATCTCCGCCAGAGATCATATCCTAAGCTCGATACCAACCGCGTGACGCCCCCAAAATAGGTATACATCACCCATTCCGAGTTGTCAATACATGGTACGTAAAACAACTACAACTTTATTATTACAACAAGAAAGCTGTGAGTTTAAATACAAATATTATCTTCTGACAATATCTATACTCAAAAGAAATCCTCATCACATTTATTGATACATTATTTTACAAAAATGGTGAGGACTACTAAACAACTTTTCTAGAACCTTCATTCCATACCCCGACTGCAGATTTCGCTATATATTCTCGCCTCCACGAAAAAAATGGAACAAAAAGGAAAAGGGTGAGCTCAACTAGCTCAAGAAAGAATATTATGACTAAGATAATATACAACAAATTACCGTTAGTCTTCAACAGGAAAAATCTAATAGAATACAATAGACAACAAATTTTAAATCAATATTCGAATGAAATAATAATTCATTAGAAGAGTTAAGTAGAGAATGCAAACTACTATCTTCCATGTATGAATTTAAAAGTTCATCGCTCATCTTTTATCCCCGTAACATCAATCAATATACATCGAATCAAATATTCATCTTTGCACTATGTGCCAAAGATATTCATCGATTGGTCATGTTCATCTAAACACTGCTCATCTTGCACTACTGTGCCAAAGATATTCTTTAGAAATCATTCATCTTTGCACTACAGCCAAAGATATTCCATAATATCATCATTTAAGAATCGAAGATGATGAAAATATTTTTAAAGAAACGAATCCAAATTGAAACAAAATGACAAGGATTAAGGATTAAGGATTCAGACTTTGTTTTATCCATGTTCAAAAAAATACCTCAAAAATGATCATAGTGGTGTAAAATTCAAGAATGATCAAAACATGGATACAATCAAAGCTAGTATCGAGAATAGATATTTTGGACAAAAAGAAGAAATTTTATTTTCGATTGAATAGTGTCAGATATCGTGAATAGGCCGTATACGTGAATAGTAACTCGACACCAAAAGATAGAAATTCCACAAAAACATCTTCACGACTTCACGCTTGAATAGTACTCGTGAATAGAAACTCGTGAATAGTAACTCATGAATAAGAACTTCGTGAATAAGAACTCATGAATAAGTAACCCGACATGAAAAAGTTTCAAATTTGATAAAAGTTCCAACCAATATTTCAAAGATAATGATATTGAAGAAACAATATCATTTGAGAAGAAAATAACATCCCTTACCTCAAAAGATTAGTATTTATAAATTTGGAATAAATAATGTATAGTCTTTCAAGGAACTCAGACCGCCTAACAATACTCAAAGTATACTCAAAATACTCACAAGAATACGCCGATAATATAGAGAGAGAAAACTTGATTCTGGTGTGATTTTCAATTCTAACCTAAGACCCTATTTATAAAAAACGCTAACACCAAAAAGCAGTAAAATTTAATAAAATAATAATATTTCTTAAAAATATTCAAGCCCACCTTAGAAATCTGATTTCAGATCATTTATAACACATGTGAGCCACTCAATTACAACAAAAAACGTTTTTCTTACAAAAAAAAATATTTTAAACTCCAAAAATCAATTATTCCTAATTTCGTAACTTCAATAATTCATAATAAATAGCCCTTTCATCAGAAAATTTGAATCTCATGAGTTTTTATAGGAAATTCAATTCTCTACAACTTTGCAGAAGAAAGTTTTCCAAATTCCAAATAGAAATTGACCGAAATTCACAAAACGGACGATTTTACAAAGTTATAATCAAATTTTATTCAATAAATGGGGTCCAACCGACATGTTTAACATGTTTTAAACATTTATTGCAACAAAAAATACTCTCCTCCTCGTGATACTCATATATCCCACATTCATTGTAAAAATATCACCATTATTATATTATTAAAATATAATAATATATTTAAATGAATTATTTTATCGAAAAAGATAAAATTTTAATTTTCAACAATTGTCACAATAAAATTTTCTCCATCTATATCCACATAAAATCAATATTTTCTCATCATATGAATCAATAATTAATTATTCACAAATAATATTACGTAATCACAATATCGACAAACTGCATAGTTCAGAAAGAGGGGCTTTCCAATAAGAATTTCTTCTTCACTGGCGCCGCAATTAGGTGACCAAACCTCTCCTTAGATGTAACTTTCTAGACATTGCCAATAATGTTATCTAATAATATTATTCGGATAATATGAATTATTGCTTCGATAAATAAAAATATTGTGTAATGACAATTATCAAACAACAAAGAATATAAAATATCAACGCAAAGAATTATTAACTCAATAAAATATCGAATAAAGAATTATCGTAACCATTATTGAGTAGTGCCTTCACGTAAGAATCAATAATTGGTACAATACCGTGCTATCGTGTTTTAACCACCGAAGTATTTTAACAAAGATAATTCAGTATAACTACGCCGTTATTTTTAAACAACTTATATTTGTCGTTTTCTTCATCCAATCGCTTTTCAGTTATGGGGCCCACACATGGTCGCTACCGTCATTGCATTTAATATTCCCGATAAAGATTTAATATTCCACCACCAAACTAATATTCCCCGACAACAATGAATATTTTATAACCACTTGCTTATTTTGAAATATTTGCTTATTTTACCCCTAACTATCCACATTAATCATATCAACCCTTACTATTTCAAAATAATAAATAGAGAAAATTAAATTTCATTAATAATAAGTTGGGGTCTTACATACTGTGCAACAAAGTGTATTACTGTGTTTTAACCGGGTATTCCAACAAAGTGTTATCTGTGAATAACTACTGTAGTTATTTATAAAAACTCATACTTGTGCTTTTTTTCATCCAATCGCTTTAGTTATGGGGCCCATAAAAGGTCGTACATATGAATATATGAATATTCTCTTGCGGAAGAATATTCCACGACCAAACTAATATTCCCAACAATAATGAATATATTTTATAACCACTTGCTTATTTGAAATATTTGCGTATTTTACCCATAACTAACCACATTAATCAATTCAACCCTTACTATTTCAAAATAATAAATAGAAAAATTTAATTTCATTTATAATAAGTTGGGTTCTTACATTATATATAATTTGTGACTTATTATTAACTTTAAGTAATTTGAGGTTCCAAGATGTTTGAGCAGGAAAGAAGGTATTGGAATCCACAAGCCAAGATGGCTGGTAAGTGATAACCACCCTTATTTAATATTCCCTCTTTTTTATTATGTAAGTCATTTTTTTAAATAATATAAGACGTTTTACATATATTTAAAAAAAATAACTAATTATTTTTTACTTTGTCCCTAAAAAAAAAAAAATTTGAGAGAGGGGAAATAATAATTAATTAGTGTACGTGTAGTAATCAAATTTCAAACTAACATTATAATTAGCTAACAGAATTAATAAGATTTATAATGGAAAGTAGGGAGTATCTTAATTAAGCTTTTATTTTATGGCCATTCCCCATTAAAGCCTAAGCTTTCGAGCAGTTGAATTGAATGGCCGCTGATTGTGAATGTATCACAATTAATGAGTAAGAAAAATAGGATTGCTCATTTATTAGCATATACAGTAGCTTGAATTCCCTTAATAAAACCCCACCAGGCTCATGAATCTAGGTGAAACCATCAGGCTCTGGTTATGACCAACATTAAGCCTCTGTTTACATGTCCAAAAAATTTGCCTTTCATTATGGACATAAACTGGTTGTATGATTACTTACATTTTTCTGACATAGCCATTGCATTGTTAAGTCTCTTCATCATTAGCTCTATAGTTGAGAGAGTCACTAGAAAGGGTCCTATGTTATGGCCAGTAGCCGGAATGGCTCCTTCCTTATTTCTTCACTTCCATCATCTCTACGATTGGATCACCGGATCTTTGATTCAATCCGGTGGAACATTTCAGTACAGAGGAATTTGGAAGGGTGGAGCCTTTGGTATCATAACCGCCGACCCTTCCAATATAGAATACATGCTCAAGACAAAATTCAACAACTTCCCTAAAGGGAAATATTATAGGGAAAGGTTCTACGAATTACTTGGGGACGGAATTTTCAATGCTGATGATGATTTGTGGAAGCAACAAAGGCGAGCCGCAACTTCTGAGATGCACTCAAAGCGCTTCCTCGACTACTCGTTGCAAACCATACAAGATTTGGTGCACAACAAGCTGTTGAAACACATGGAAAATGTTGTAGATAAGTCCACTAGCAGCATTACATGCATTGATCTACAAGAAGTGCTGCTTCGTTTTACATTCGATAATATTTGTATAGCCGCCTTTGGTGTGGATCCGGGCTGCTTGTCACTCGATCTACCAGATGTTCCTTTTGCTAAAGCCTTTGAGGAAGCCACTGAATCAAGTTTGTTCAGATTTTTAGTCCCTCCTATTGTATGGAAGTCTATGAGGTACCTTGGACTAGGGTTCGAGAAGCAGCTCAAGGAAGCAGTAAAAGTTGTGCATGATTTTGCCGAGAAGACAGTGAGACAGCGGAAAGGGGAATTAGGCCACCAATCATGTTGGGACTTAAACGACCGGTCCGATCTCTTGTCAAGGCTAATCAGTGTTGAAAATGCACATTTCTCAAATAACTTGCTTAAAGATTTTTGCATAAGCTTTATATTAGCAGGGAGAGACACAAGCTCAGTCGGCTTAGCATGGTTTTTCTGGCTAGTACATAAAAACCCACGCGTGGAAAACAAAATTCTTGTTGAAATTTATGATATTTTAAAAACAAACAAAAAAGAAATAGCAGATTATAATGACGTAGTTTTTACCGAAGAAGAATTAAAGAAGATGGTGTATTTACAAGCAGCATTATCCGAATCTCTAAGGCTTTATCCTCCCGTGTCTATTGATTTTAAACAGGTTTTGGAGGACGACGTATTTCCGGACGGGACGGCAGTTAAGAGGGGCGCTAAAATATTTTACTGCATTTTCTCGATGGCTCGAATGGAGTCGGTTTGGGGGAAGGATTGCCTCGAGTTTAAGCCGGAGAGATGGATTAAAGAAGGAGAATTTGTGAGCGGGAATCAGTTCAAATATGCGGTGTTTAATGGTGGACCTAGATTGTGTTTGGGGAAGAAATTTGCATACATGCAGATGAAAATGGTGGCAGCTTCAGTTCTGTTAAGGTATTCAATTAAGGTGGTTGAAGGTCATGAAGTTGTTCCTAAAATCACCACTACACTTTACATGAAGAATGGGCTGATGGTAAGTTTGGAGCCTAGGTCAAAGTTGAACTTGCTAATTAAGCACCTATACTAGCTATATTTGTATAAGAAGAATGAAGGCAGGCGCAATTAATGCTTTAATTTTTACATGTTTATGTACTTTTGTGGCTTGAATCTTGATCGATCTGTGAATTGAATTGTGATATATTGCTTGCATGCATGTTCACAGATTGGAATGAATATTATTAATTATTATTTATATCAGTTTACCACTACAATTCAATTCGCATTTGGAATAATTATTTTCGGAATTAATGCATGTAAATACAACTGTTTTAAAGCGTACGTGGAAATTGGAATATATATTATGGTAAGAATACATTATGTTTTGGACGTCAATGGTATTAATTTTATATATTTTTAGCCAAAATTTCTACTTATTAAATGTAATTTTAAATGGTTTAATATTGAAACAACAAATGTACTAATTTTGGAATAAAGGAAATGTAAAAGAATATTTATAACTGAATTTAGGAACAATCATGTGGTCTTATTTTAGTATTAGTATTAGCTTCAATTAGTTGATAAATAAGAAATTGAAAATTAAACAGTCCTAGCTAAATCGACTCTAATTATAAATTTTGTATTATATTATATCATTATAATTATTATCAATGAAAAATATGTGGAATAATATTTTTTTTTCCCAGACGATTTTTTTTTTTGGAAAAAAGATTGAGCAATAATAATTTTAATTCAAAAAAAATCTGCTTTTAACATAACACTATTTTTATATATGTATTTTTGAAAATAAAAATATAGAAGAGTATGTTAAAATATTAAAAATAAACTTGGAAAATATCGGTTCCCTTTGCTCTATTAGCTAGCGGTCATTGCGTCTGCTTTACTGCGACTCAATCTCAAAGACAAAATCGCCTGTTTTACGTTGATATTTCTAATTGGCCATTCTTACATCTTAACCGTTGAATCAGAATAAAACAAAGGTCAATTTTATCGTGCCATCATAATCAACAATCCTATAGGCTATAGAGTATAGACAAGCTAAAAAGTTGTATCCTTTTCCACAAACGAGAAAAGAAAGGAAAACAGAGTGGTCGGTAAGCAGCTATCATTCTTCATTTTCTTCTTCACGATTGGACTTCTCAAATCAAGGTACGATCTCTCTCTCTCTCTCTCTCTCTCTCTCTCTCAAGTAAAATTCACCAATTTTGCTTACTTGTAATCTAGTCTCCGTGTTCTTTTTCGATCTTGATCATCAACTTACCCTATAAAAATTCAATCTTCCATCATTATCCACTACCTCTGCAATCAAATTCTAGGGTTTCTGCTTTATAACAAACAAGACCTAGCGTTTTTGTTTGTAACATTTTTTCACGGTGCGTTCAATTGATCGGTTACAGTAGGGTTTTTTTCTGTGTTTAAATTATAAATATATATAATGGCGACCGCCGGTGACGAAGACAACGACGCCGTATTGAGCGATGTCGAAGAGGAAGATCCGGCGCCAATTGCTATTACGAGTACGTCACTGGAGGATGTGTCCGTGGAGAGGTTTCGAGAGGTTCTTGCGGAACTCGGTCGCGAGCGGCAAGCGCGCGAGGCGGCGGAGAGTTCGAAATCCGATTTGCAAGTGTCTTTCAATCGACTGAAGATTTTAGCACACGAAGCAATTAAGAAACGAGATGAGAGTTTAAGGCAGAGAGACGAAGCATTGCGAGAAAAGGAGGAAGCTTTAAGATCGAATGAGAAGTTATCAGCTAAACTTTCTGAATCTGTTAGAGTAAAGGATGAGGTTTTGAAACAAAGAGATGAGTCTGTGAACCAGTTTGATGAAGCGGTTAAGGTAAAGGATTCATTGAGATCGGAGATTGAAACTGCAGCTCAGATGTTAGTAACCGGAATTGATAAGATATCAGGAAAAGTTAGTAATTTTAAGAACTTCATGGCAGGAGGATTGCCTAGGTCTCAGAAGTACACGGGACTGCCAGCGGTTTCTTATGGAGTTATTAAGTTTAACCAATGAGATTGTTGAAGAGCTTCTTAGACAGATTGATTCAACTGCAAAGTCTAGGGATGAGGCACGTGAACAAATGGAGCAGAGGAATTATGAGATTGCTATCGAAGTTTCAGAACTTGAGGCGACAATTGGAGGATTAAGAGAAGAGGTCTCAAAAAAGACGTGTGTTATCGAGAATTTGGAGAAATCTTTGGCTGAAAAGGAGGAGAGGATATCTGAAAGGGAAAGAGAGATGTTGGAGAAGAAAATTTTGGCGGACAACGAACTGTTGGGGTTGAGAACCGTAGTTAATGAGTATGAGGATAAGTTGAAGAATTTGGAATCTAAAATGGACTCACAAAGGCCGTTACTGTTTGATCAGTTGAACTATGTTGCAAAAATTCATGACCAGATTGATAATGTTATTAAGATAGTAGATGCTAATAATTTAGATCACTCACAGTTGTCCGAGTCCTTGTTTCTCCCTCAAGAAACAGATATGGAGGAGAATATACGTGCTTCCTTAGCAGGAATGGAATCAATACATGAATTAAGTAGAACAGTTGTTGAAAAGACAAGGGATTTAGTAGTGCAGAGGAATCATGAAGTGAAAAGACTAAACGAAACGGTGTCTCAACTAGTCAAGGAAAAAGAGCATATTGGGGCATTGTTAAGAAGTGCTTTATCAAGAAGAATGTCGGCAGATCTGTCATCCAAAACCAATGAACTTTTTAAAGTTGCAGAAAATGGATTAAAAGAGGCTGGTATAGATTATCAGTTTAGTAATCATCTTGGGGATGGAAAGTTACTGGCTTCAATAGCGAAGGCAGGTGCTCTAGTGACAGAGGACGACGAAATATATACCTTGGTAAGTATGTCTTAGTTATGTATTGATCTTGACTTCTTTTGACCTTTTGGGTGGGGTATAATATCCTGCTGTATGCAGGCGGGTGCTTTGGAGAATATTATTAAGCAATCCCAGCTTGAGATAATTGAGCTGAAGCATACCGTTGACGAACTAAGGTACTTTCCTTTAAACCTATGTTGTAAGTGAAGCTGCCTTGACATACAAAGTTTCCTGAATTGATTGTATTGTTAATTAATAATATAGAGTGATGAGATGGTTTCTTATGAAATAATAAACATATCAAAAGTAATTGAAACAGGAATATCTTCTAGAACTGTTCCTTTTGTTGTTGTCTTTGGAAAAAAAATAATCCTAAGAAGTAACAATATAGGAAGTTGACTACTTATAGAGTAGTCCCAAAACACATTCTTGAAATAGAGTTATTAGCGTTCCCCAAAAATAAAGGAGAAAAGATGATAATGTCTCGGTAAAATAATACTTCCACCAACTCAGTGGCAGAGTCAGAAATTTTTGTCAACGTGGGCGAATAATGCTATTATGTTCTCAAAATTATGGTTGGCAAATTTATATATATTTACACTTCTGTGACATTTTTTAAGAAAATCAATACTTTTAATTCTACTAAAAAATATTCCTCAAATGTGTCAAGGAGGGCAATTCCTTGCAATGTGCTTCTTCCCCTGCATCAACATGTATCTTTTCAGATATTATGCTCGACCCATATATTGTAATGTACAGCAATTGGGTTGCATAGTTTTGTTCATTGAGGCTATGAACGACTATTGTACAATGTTGCTGTGAGGCAGGAACTTTCAAGCTTGTTTAGTCTTCATTTAAAATTTAGTTGTTTTTTTTATCATCGACAGTTTGCAAACCTGTGAGGCATTGGCTCTATAACCTAAGTTTGTTTACTACTTAACACTACTAGTGAGATCTTTACATATTTTTTTATTTTATTTTTCTTGAAAATTTCCATACTATCTGTGGTAACTAACATCAGTAGTTGTGTTCTGCATACTATTTTACTGAATTAAGGGCCGAGACAAGCTTTCTCAAACTGCATGTAGAAGCTCAAACCAATGAGCTCATCCAGAGGAAACAACACGTGGAGGAACTTGAAGAGAAAGAGAGAGTGGCAAATGAAAACGTAAGCTACTACATATTTCTTCATATTGTTTGTTCAATATTTCTTACTAAATTGGTGCTTTATAATTCCTCTTCTTTTGGTTGCTGATTTAATTATGTTAAAATATGGTGGGATTAATATGTATTCCCTTGCTACTCATGAATTCGTATAACTAACATCGTGCATTAATTACTTTCTCGTTTTAGGTTGAAGGGCTTATGATGGACATTGCTGCAGCTGAAGAAGAGATTGCAAGATGGAAAGTAGCTGCACAACAAGAAGCAGATGCAGGCAAAGCTGTTGAACAAGATTTTGTGGCACAGGTAAAACCTTTCTTCAAGGATTCTGAGTGTGGAATTTGGAAAACTATTTCTGGTGCTTTTACACTTTTCATTATTTTGTCTGCTTCTTTTGTCAATTTGGTAAAACCAGAAGTATTTATTTAACTACCCAGCTTGACCTTCCCAAAAGACAAATATGTAGAAGTCATACAGAGACATTGATATTTAAAACAAACAGGTACAGCAACAGCTATCTATTGGGACACTAATTCATGGCCACCAGATTATATCATGATGCAGTTTGTACTGGCCCTACAAGAAAGCAATTTTAACTGAGAAATAATTACTATATTTTTTCATTACTGATTGTTTTCGTCACTTATTAATTTGAGCCATCAAATATGTTAAAACATTCATTTGCAAGTCTGGGACAGCTATCAAAGAACTTTCCTGATGCCTTGTTTTTTTCTTATATTCTTTTAACTTGATTATGTACTAAAATACCTTTCAATGGGCTATAGCCTATACTATACCAATACAGTTCTTACATGGAAGTTTATAATGTTCGTGCCCTATGTCTTTCACTTTCGAATTAACCTCCTCTTTTTTGCCATTCTTGCAGTTATCAGCTGTTCGCCAGGAACTTGAAGAGGCAATGCAAGCAGTGTCTGAGTCTGAGAAAAAACTTATATTCAAAGAAGAAACAGCAAATGCTGCCATGGCAGCAAGAGATGCAGCTGAGAAATCATTGAGGTTGGCTGATTTGAGGGCTTCTAGACTTAGGGATAAGGTAGAGGAGCTAAGTTATCAGCTTGAAGAGATTGATACCCGGGAAACCTCGAGATCTGGTCAAAAGAGATCCAGATATGTATGTTGGCCATGGGAATGGCTTGGGTTGAACTTTGTAGGTTTTCACCAGACTGATACACAGCAAGAAAGTTCCAATGAAATGGAACTATCTGAGCCCCTTATTTAAGTATATTCTTTATAAACTCATTTCTCCTCCCTGTGTATCTCTGTATATGATCTCCCGACATAAAAACAGTTAAAAAAGAATGGTAGTTTTTCTTTTAGGGTACCGTTTTTAATGAGATAAAAGTTGATCGACACCTGAATGTGATTACGAGGCAAATTAATAGTCTCTTATATCTTTACTTTTACTGATTAATTTCACCGCACAAAGGACTTCGTGTTGTTTATTTCTTTTTTACAGTCTAGTTTGTATAATAGCCGGTCCTGGTCGTGGTCCATGAATAGAGATTATTGACGGTTATCATGAAGCTAACTACTGATATAATGCTGAAATGTAGAGCGTGTCGATCAGTTACAGCATCTGAATGTAGCATGAAAATATAACACCAATTAGAGTATTGACCATCTGAGTTGCGTTTAGCTATAATTATCATTTCAGAAAATGGAAGATCCAAAATTACAAGATTCAGACCACGACCTTATTTCTGGATTAAACAAGAAATCTTGCTCCGAACGCTGGTGCTGTATCAGCGTTTTGTTCCACAAGTTTTTGCCACTAAAATCCCACTAGGAGGGTCACTCATAACAATATTGCAACGACCATACAACCAATATGAATACCGAAGGATACTTCCCAAGGTAGATTTTGTTTTAAAAATCCCCTTGATCTCAAACTGAACTCGACCACTTTGGATCTGCTTCTTTAGATTTCGGCTATGTTGCGGTGAAAGCTTAACCTGGCTTGTTACCATATGAACATTTGTAAGCAAATACTGTGCCCTCATTACAGAGAAATGTTGGATGTACTTTGTGGCAATAGGGATTCCTTCATGGTAAAGATTGATGACAATGTAGTTGAAATTCACATTTACTTTCTTGTTTGGATTTGTGAAGTTGGCCATCAAAGTTACATCTGCGTTAAGGAGATAGCCCATGTCAAGGTATACTGCATTTAGGCTCGCTTCTGCCACATCAAACTTGGGACTTTTTGGATGAAAGACGAGATAAACTATGAGAACTATGAGGCCTCCCAGAATTATTACAATCCAGAAAAGTGCACAGACGATGCCAATACACCATGTAACAGGCTCAGTTTTACGAGGCTGTGGAATCCCTTCAAATGAGGATTGCTGCGGTGGCTGGACTGATTGATCCGAATGCATTGGCTGTTGGTGTGGTTGTGGTTGCTGCTGCGGCTGCGGTTGTGGTGTTGGCTGTGGTTGTAGGCCATGTTGAGGCTGTGGTTGTAGGCCATGTTGCAGCCTTACTCGTTTCTTTTGTTTCTGTGAGTGTGGCTGTGTAGGCAATTCGAGACTGAAATCGTGCTGCTGTGACTGGGGTGCCGGAGGTTGGTGCCGTGGTGGTTGCAGGGGCAGAAAATGAGGATTATTCTCACGTTGACGATACATGGGGATTGGAAGATTGTATTTTTGGGGCTGGGAAGAAGCAAGTTCTTCCGGAAGATTGTATTTTGGTAAATACAGATGGGGAACGATAAGCTTTTTGGCAGTGTAGGAATGACTTCGTGAGAACTGCAAGTAGGACTCCCCGCGAGGCAAAGAATCAAGACATTGTTAAGACTATAAGGCAAGTAACCTTCTTGATACCCGCCTTTTGTGGTGACATGTTATTGTGACCCATAGTCACAAGAAGAAAGACATGCTATTCGTTTTTGCTTATATTATACATCTATTTCTAGTCTGAAAGTTAAAACTTCCAACCCTTGCCAATAGAAATTCATGCCGCATGTAACTTTTGCATCACTTGTTTAACACCATCAACTAATTGGAAGTCATCATAATAATATGGATCTTTACTTTCTACAAGTGCTTATTTATCTAACAATACTAATTCTAAAAATAAGTCGGTTGTTAGATTTCAATTGACAAGTCACTCGTTCCTTGAGATTAAATCGAAATTAAACCCGAGATAGTTGTATTTCCATACTAAATTCAACATAAAACACCCAGTAGTAAATTCTATGGCTTTGAATAGTTAAACCTAACCCCAACAAATATAGTCACCACACACCTCGTCACTTCTGATGTCATATTTACATTTAGGTTTCTCGTGCTCAGGGAACTGTCCCCTTGTGGCACTAGTGAAATATATACATATCTTGGTACCTAAAATCAATCATTTTCATTTGGTGAAATCTTCAAGACTGCAAACTCGGATTATTGTCCAGAAGAAATTCTTGGATGCTCCCTCTTGTAATGTTCCCAGTCAACGTCGCCCATGCTGTGGGAGATTGACCCATTGTTGGAGATTTATATTAGTTCCCAAGTCTCAGCAAAATACAGAGCCATCTACAACTTTAATCTCTCAAACAGCAACAGATATTATGCTCATTTCCCCCATAAGATCAACCTGCAAAGGCTGACCAAGTATTTAAGAACAGGAACTACAAGAACCAGTATGCGCACACACGGCAAAAAAAAAAGTCTAACACCAACACATCTTGTTACCCAGGAAATTGGTAAAACCTCAATATGGCCAGACAGCCAAGTTATAACAACTCAGCTGATGTGTTATCAACCTTTGAGTAACAAGATTGGTATCACATCATTCACTTAAGGTGAAGTGAAAAACAATAAAAAGAAGACTAATGCACCTTGATAGATATTCCATACCACTTTGTCAGACATTATCACGAGTATCCTTCCACAAGCGTTCCTCAAAAACAGCGGCAATGTCCAATTCATTGAAAAACAAGCATAAGAAATCCTTATGCGCACCTAACTGGAAGGAAGGAACAAAAGACAATAGTTAAAATAGGGGAGGGGGAGAAAGAGAGAGAGAGAGAGAGAGAGAGAGAGAGAGAGAGAGAGAGATTAATAAATATCAATATTAAGTAAGGTCTCATCATGAACAAGACTAAAACATCACGTTAACAAGCAAGCAAACCTATTAAGGAGGGTATATACTTGAATCTTCATTTAGAGCAATAAAGTTTTAAAAGATCAAGACAGCCTTAGGAAATTTAAAAACAACAAATAGAACACATAAGATTAAACAACGGAGATCATCCCCACATATAACATTATCTAAAATTATCTGAGGCAAGGTTGAGTACAATAAGTAGCAGATCATTTCAAGTACAGTAGATGATTCAACAATATGACATTAAAATAGCATATACTTGTATGCAAAAGATATATGAAATTACTATACAGTTTTATGGTTAATACACACAGTACAAAACAAACTTTCATTTATCTAAAAAAATATTTTTTTTTTAAAAAGGAAAAAGAATAATTGGTGGATTGAAGTTTCATTTAAGAGGGAAAAAAATTGTGTTTGGTCTTATGTACAATTGGAAGGAGGTATAACATATCTGAAATGTTGGGAATGTGGGAAACAAAAATATACATTTCTAATTAATAAACACAGTACAATACAATACTTATCCAAAACGAAAAAGAAATATCAATGAATTGAAAGTTTATATATTTAGTCCTATATACGACTGAAAGAAGAAAGTTCAACGTGTCTGGTGTGTTGGGAATATTTGAATATTTGCGCAAGTGGAAAGACAATCATATTATCTACGGCCCAGTGTCACCTGCTTAGAATTTCCTAAGCCAACCGTGCGACCTTAGACAACCACCACTGCCTTAGTGTTGCTAAGTAAGCCTTGCTTGCCAAAAGAACACCAAGAGAACTGAAGCACACCAAGAAGAACAAGAGAATACTTGTAAGTAAAGAAGCTTTGTATTCACAAGAGAGCTTTTACAAGAGAACTAGAGAATGCTTGAGTTCTTGGATGGTTTAACCAAATGAAGGCCTCCTTATTTATACTAGCCCACCTCCTCAATGGACGGTAGAGATCATTTTTATCCTACGGTTACAAGTGTACATCTAGAAAGATCTACACAAGATTCTAGATAAGCTTCTACATCTTTTACTACACTCAAGAGTATTCTATAATAGTAAAGAATACAAGAGAAAAGTGTGTAACATTTTAGAGGTTCCTCTATGTAAGCATCCTAATAAGTGGCTATATAAGGCATCCAGTAAGCGCCAAGTAAGAATCCTACGTGCAGTAACCTCGAGATAATCAACCCTTTTCAAGTGGGTTGTGACACCAAGTTGAAGTTCTAGGTTGGGAATCACATGGTTATTTCCTCACTGAAGACCTGTTAGGAGTACACTAAAAATTTAGTAACTTTCAGTTCTTGACTTTTAGTTCAGAAAATCATGTTTCTTTAAGTAGCTGTACACAGCAAAGGAGCTGCCACTCAATCACTTCAATACGGAAAATGTGACATTCTTTGTAGAAGTAAGAACAAAGAAGCAAGTTTGATGTTGTTATAAATATGTTTAGCATTTGCTCATACTAACAGCTAATGGTTTTGAATGTGCTAGACATACCTTTACATCCTACTGTAGCTTTTCTTCAATCCAACTATTTATTATCTCAATCTCTTGCAGTTGCGTCATTGATTAGAGTGTGAAGTGGAATTTCATTA
The DNA here is from genome assembly GCA_020205615.1 of Panax quinquefolius. Lineage (NCBI taxonomy): Eukaryota > Viridiplantae > Streptophyta > Magnoliopsida > Apiales > Araliaceae > Panax > Panax quinquefolius. Next base: position 408,863 of record CM035151.1, read on the forward strand.
GACAAGAGACAGAACTAATGTACTTCCTCATCATAACACATGCAACATATTAAATAAGTCAACAATATACAAAATAGAAAATCTAATGTGCCACAACCTTGAGCTTCGTATTTTATCATCAAACTATGTGTTGTAACTAAAAGCACTCCGACAGGAATAACTTAAATATTCATTCGAGAGCAACGGATCTTGATTTTCAATTAAGCACCAGTAAAGGCAGTAGTCAGTTTTAGGTCATAGAGTGTAATTTCAAAAAATGTAACACTTGCTTGATATCCAGAAGGATACCAAAATTACTACTAAGGAACTAACCAAGTCTAAGGGTAAAGAAAAACATACACACTCATAACTATCAGTTTCAATTACTTCCATAGCAAAATCAGTAAATAATAATAATATACCTTTCAAGTTTCAATCACAGAAACGTTCTACAATAGAACTTAATTTACCAATACTCAAGCAAAGTATCTCCTTGCCTTATCAAAAGACAGAAAATAAAGCAGCGGAGAAAGGGGAGAGGAGAGAGAGAATGAATCCTCAAATCTTAACCTAAAACATAATCATCATAGGAAGCATAATGAAGCAAAAATGAAACCACAAATACCATACATGACCAGGAAATGTTTGCTGGAGTAACCACTTAGTTTCATCCTTGCACTACATTTGAAAAGAGTAGCATAAGTCAAGGATTTGCAGCCTACATACCATAGTTTCAGTAAATATTCAATCATCCTAATTAAGTTATAGAACTTTGATAAAAGATGAAATATGAAACCAGTCAGATTGGATATCCAATAGCTAGCAGAGAAGTATAAGTATTATTCTGCAAGTTGTATTATACCTGATTCCCCTTTTCTGCAGGTAGCAATTTTCCAGGAGAAAAGAGTGGTTTCTAAAGCATGCATTCCAAGAAAAGCAGGACTTAAAGATAGCGCCTTCGTAGAAGTATATAAAGAACAAAATTACAAAATTCAGCCTGCAAAAGTTATGCCAGAAAGTTAGTCACTAACATATAGGATTAATATTATGTTTAATGAATTTCTTGTTTGGCCATTATAAAATTTAAAGATTATTGAGTATAAAATCTTATGTTTCCCTCCCCACGTGCAACTAATTCTTTATGCAGCAACTTCAAACTCTCTGCACCCATCTATTAATGCATATATATAACAACAGTCACCCCTCCCCCCAACAAACACCCTCAAAGTAGGAGAGCATTGCACTACATATTTAAGATAGTATCATAGGTATAGCCAAGCAGTCAAGCACGATAACTTGCGCATGCATACACAGTTCCATATAGATTGTAGAGAAGCAATATAATATACAAACCATTTTTGTTACTTCAGGATGCATCTTTAGATATAGCACTGATAAGAGTCTCAGAAACATCTCGAGAGAGAGTAAAACCCTTCTCCATCATCTGATCCCAGACTGTGCAAGCCAATGAAAGCTTCTTTTCTTGTACGAGCCCTTCAATTACCAATCTAAAAGTAATCTCATCCGGATGCGCTCCTTTAGTTTGCATCTCCTCATATAGAATCATAGCTTCACTTACTCTAGAAGCCCTGCAAAATCCACTGATAAGTGCATTGTATGATACGACGTCAGGAGTGATTCCCTGCTCTAACATATCACAAAAAATTCCTTGAGCCATCCCTATTATTCCAATCTTACACATGTGATCGAAAATGATTGTATACATTACACGATCAAGTAACAAACCCAACCCTTTCATCTGGTCAAGAAGCTTTTTGGCTATATTAGGACTGCCTTCTCTAAGAAAAGCTTTAATAAGAATCGCAAATGTTACCACGTCGGGAACAATCCCATTGCGGCCCATCTCCTCCAATAACTTATAAGCCTTCTTTGTACGTGAAGCCTTGCAGAGTGCAGTAATAATTGTGTTATACGATACAACATCTACCAAGCCTTTCGCCTTCATTTTATTCATCAACATGTATGCCCTATCAACTCGATTAGCTTTGCAAAGGCCCTTAAGAAGTTGGTTGTAGCTATAGCTATCAGGATTCAGCCCACCTCTCTCCATTTTCTCCATCAACTTCTCCGCCTCTTCCAACATGAGCTCATTACAACAATAATTCAACAGCACATTGTAAGTAACCAAATCCGGTTTACACCCATTTCTACTCATGAATGTTTTAATTGCCTGCGCTTTGTCAATCCGGCCAGCGCAACAAAACCCACTAATAAGCACATTGTAAATTGATGTGCTAAACTTAACTCGACCTTTCATGACTCCCAATGTAAGCTCGTAAGCTAAATCAACCTTCCCACCATCACATAAACCCAAAACAAGTGCCCTACAAGCCCTATCATCAGGAACAATACCTTTCCCAAGCATTATTTGCCACATTCTAACAGCAGCATCAAGCCGTCTTGCCTTACACAACCCACTAATAACGATAGTGTAGCTCACCATATCAGGTTCTCTACCCTTTTCAGCCATTAGTTGCAATACCTCTAAAGCCATATCCACCAAATTTTCAGAACACAAAAGATACAAATATATGTTACAAGCCCACATATCCGGAACAGCTCCAAGTCTATCCATGTCTTTTAAAAGTTTCTGAATGATTTCAAAGTCTTTAAACTTGCACAAACCAGAGAGGAATCGCGAGTATGTAAATGTATTTAAAGAAAACCCTTTTGGGTTCATTGTATCATAATAATGTTCAGCTAAATCAAAGCGAGACTGACTAATTAATACGCCGATTATCCGATTGTAATCAATGCTGAAAACTCTGCAGCCTGATTGAGTCATTTCGTCGAACACTTGGACTGCTTGATCAATTAGACCACTTTTAACGTAGTTAGAAATTTTAGCACGATACGAAAGCCGCTGCCAGCCAAGAGCTCTATGCATATCAAATTGGTGGTCTCAAAATAGAATACATATCATCGATTTGTGAGCTTGAAACCTGAATGAAGCTCGAAATGAAGGTCTAAAGGTCAAATGGATTATAATGAGTGAACGCTAAACTAACAGCTATAGTGAAAAGTCAAGAGCGTAAACCTAAATTATGTATATGATAGAAGCATTCACCATAGATGCAGAGAGAGACAGAGAAACATGTTTTTTCGGCGATGGAGGAGACGACGAAAGAGAAAAGTTGATGGGCTCGGCGACCCAAATCCAAGCACGAAGGAGAAGGCTTTCAAAATAATTAAGGGCACGTTTTGCTTAATAAACCATCCAATTTTTATTCTTTTAAATTATTTCATTAAATTAATTACTATATTATTTTAAAATTGAGTCATTCTAATAATTTTGACTTAGAACCGTTAAGTCTTTTCTTACATAGATACATAAAAAAACAAAAAAACAAAAAATAAAATGACATGACATATTCTTTATTTCTTTCCCTCTCCTCTCCCTTTCTTCAAAAATATGACCTGAATGATAGCTTTTCTACATTAGAAAAAGATCAAAAAGCTCTCCTCTCCCTTTCTTCAAAAATATGACTTGAATGATAGCTTTTCTATGTTAGAAAAATATCAAAAAGAGGAAAGAAACATATTAAACTTTCCTTCTCTGTGTATACATCCCCAAAAAAATATTATTTATTAATTATATATACACTCTCACGCCCCTCATCCCTCACCCCCAAAAAAATATTTACCGATTATATATACACTTTAAAAAAATAATATTTATCGATTATTGTAATAAAATTCTAAATAATTTTATTAATTTTTATTAACATAATAATTATTAATGTAAATTCATTTTGAAAGTCTCTATAATCACAAAATTAATATTTTTAATACTCAAATTAGTCATATCAATAAAAAAATTTAGTTTCAAACTTAGGTTTAAAAAATTAAAATAAGACTCTTTTAGTATAACAGAAATTAAAATTTTAATGAAACTATAATTTGAAAAATAGGTCGACCTGAATTCGATCAATAACCATTTAAATCCAAATTACATAACCCAAACCTACCTATTTTTTATCAAGTCTAAACACAATCCAAGAGCCATAAAATCGTGGACAGACTCACGTTATGTGTGAGTTGTTCATCCCAAATTACACCCCTATAATAAAAGGACAATTACATATTATAGTACATTTATAAAAGTAATTACAAAAATCATACAGTTATAATATAATACCAAAAATATGACAATTTATCATATATATTTACAATACTAATTATATTAGGAGTCCTTAATTTATGGAGTTAATATTATTTGGCTGACATGACAAAAGCCTTTTTTTTTTTGAATTGGGTGATAACCGCCTATCATTTGTACGGAACTCTTCAGTTACCAAACCATTCTGCATACTGAAACCCTTGTTTCTCTCTCCTCTGTTTGTTCATTCTTCATCTCTATCGATTGTTTCTGGTGATTTAATTTGTTCGTTCTTCATCTCATCTGTTCGTTCGTGATCTCGTTATCGTCTTCGTTAGTTATTCGCCATATTTGTTAGTTGTTTCGTCATTATCATTTGTTACTCGTCATTGCGATCCGGGTTCGATTAGTGATTTAACCCTTATTGTTGTTGCAGTATGGTTTTCTTCTCCATTGATTGACTCTGGTGTTTATTATTGCTTCAAGTGAGTATTTTCTTAATAGTTTAATATATTATATATTAAAAGTAGTTTACTAACAGAATGGAGTATTCATTGTTTGGGTTTGTGTTGTTTTTATGTTTTGTATAGAATGGTTGATACAATGAATGATACAAGGAAGAAGGATAGAAAGAGGAAAAGGATCGTGGAGGGTGATTCTGTTAAGAACTTGAAGAAATTTGTTGTGGAGAGCAAGGGGAAGGGAAAGGGGAAGGATGTAGGTAATAAATCGAGTAAGAATGAGAGCAATTTGGTGATACATAGTGATATCAAACATTTCGAAGTGCAATTAGATTCTGATTTTGATGTCCCTGTCAAGAATGAAGCTCAAGTGCTTATCCAGAAGATAATTCCAACTCAACGAATTTTAAAGGTGTGTTAATTTAAATATTGTTATTGTTTACTGTATAATGCTTAATTGGTTACTGTATAATGCTTAATTGGTTACTACATATATTAATGATTAATGCTTGGTAACCACATGATTGGTAACCAATGCATTAGACAATAACCACCATGTTGCATGAAGGTAACTAAAACTGACTTGGGTACTGTCTTATGAGTGTCTTGGTTATTGTCTAATGATGTCTTGGTTCTTCGTTTTATGATGTCTTGGTTCTCGTCTAATGATGTCTTAGTTCTTTGTCTTATGATGTCTTGTTTAATGTCTTATGATGTTTTGTTATTGTCTAATGATGTCTTGGTTATCAGATTATGTGTGTCTTGGTTATCGCCTAATGATGTCTTGGTTAATGTCTTATGATGTCTTCGTTATTGCTTAATGATGTCTTCGTTATCGCTTCTAACCAATATATTGTCTAAAGTCAGTATTGTATCTTGGCAACATTGTATTGGTTATCAGATAATGCCGAATGGGTTCTTGACTAATGTTGTTTCGTTATCGCATAATATTTTCGACTAATGATTGGTAAGCACATGGTTCGGTAATCAATGTATTGATAAGAATCAAAGATTGCAGATGAAGGTAACCAAGACAACATTAATAAGTAACCAATTTACATGGTTACCTTCTTGTAACATGTTGGTTTACTGTATAATGTTATCTTGGTTACTGTCTAATTATTTATTGGTTGCTGTCTAACTATTATATTGTGTAATGCTGTCTTGGTTACTGTCTTATGATGTCTTGGTTACTGTTTAATGATGTTTTGGTTACTGTCTAACCAATATATTGTCTAAAGCTATATTGGTTACTGTGCAACATTGTATTGGTTCTTCGTATAATCTGCCGAATGGGTTCTTGACTAATCTTTGTTTTGGTTATCGCATAATATTTTCGACTAATGATTGTAAAGCACATGGTTGGTAATGACGTATTAGATAAAGAACCAATTGTTAGATGAAGGTAACCAAGACAAGATAATAAGTAACCAATTTACATCGTTACCTTTCGCAATATCTTTGCATCGTCGATAATGTTTGTCTTCGTTATCGCTTCAATGATTTATTGGTTCTTCGCCTAACTATTATATTGTGTGTCGTTGTCTTGGTTCTCGCCTAATATTGGATTGGTTATTGATTAACGATGTTTTGTTTAATGACTAAAGCTATATTGGTTACTTGTCTATGTTATTTTGGTTACTATCATATGATTGGTTGGTTAACTTTGTAAATCTGATTTTGTTTACTTGCAGTTATGGGATCTTTATTACGAGGAATGGAAATGTAAAATTCAGAAAAAGTGATATATTGGTGCGATATGGAAGTCCCCAAAGATCATTGCAAAAAATTGAATAATAGTCATTTGGATAAATTTAAGGCAACATGTTTTGGGAATTTTCTCGAGTTTGGTGAGCACCAAATGTATTCCTGCATTATTCACCACGCTCTTGTGAGGGAGGTTCACCGAGGGATGACGGTGAAATGTGGTTTTGTTCGGAGAGAAAAGGGTCAGGTTTGGTTTGCCTGAGTTTTGTATGATATCTGGGTTGAGATGGAAAGGTGAGGATGATATAACTCCATATAAAGGTATGGAGAATATACTTATTGGTAATTTTTTGGTGACGAAGGCGTGACACGTAGTAAGATAGGTAGGATATATAGAAGGCGATTTTTGATGATGATGACGAGGCTATTAAGATGTCATGATATTTTTGGTCTTTAATTTCATTATGTGCACATTTTCTGAAAATTACGTTGATGGGGTAATGGTTAATTTTTTGTGTTACGGCGATGTTAGTAGTTTTCCTTGGGGGAAAGTTGCTTTTGAGATGACAAAGTACTCTTTGTCTAATGCTTTGAAGGGGCGTTATAGGAAAGGAAAGAATGGTGTTTCAACATACAATTTTTACATGGATCATTACACCAAACTGTACAAGTTGAATGGACTTCCGTATGTATTCCAAGTTTTTATGTTTGAAACTATTCTGACATTCAAAAGTCGGGGTATATGCAGTCGGATGTCCGTTTATTCAGATGGAAGGAGTTAATGAAGCCGCTTTCTAATGACAAGTTAAATGAATTAGTTTTTTGTTCCGGACAGGTATGTTGTTTTACCTTTAGTTATATACTTGATAAATGAAAATATTATGTGAAGTTTACTATCAACAAAGTAGTTAGTTACCTTTATATACACGTTTAGTTATCGATTATTTTATATGCATGTTAATAATAACAATGTTTTTGGTTACTTGAATATTCAAATACTTGTTATTGATTAGATTACATTCAAGGTTACTAATGACATTGTTGTTGGTTACCAATCATATACACATTTGGTTACATTTATACATTTAGTTGGTTACTACTTATTATACATTTGGTTACTGTATATATGTATTTGGTTACCGATTATGTTTTATGATTCCTTATTTTCTTGTTTATTTCAATGTAATTGTACATTGTTTGTTAGATGATATACTAAAGTATACTTATTATTTTTCAAATTGAGGATAAGCGGTTTGATTCCTACTACCGAGGAGAAGGATCTATTGATTTGGGCGGTTTTCACTTTTTAATGGGAAGGATGGTGACAAGAAAGTAGACAAAAAAGTGAAGGCCGACAACATTGGTGTTGATGTATCTGTTGTGAAAGAGGCAATTGATGTACGGTCTAAGCCGTTGGAGAAGAAAGTGTCTGAATTGAAAAGAAGTTTCGAATCAAGAAAAAATTGGAAAGTCATGAATCGATATTAAAGATGAAATGCGACTTTTTACATGTCCATTATGCAAGGACCTTAGGTCCATTATTAGAGATGAGTTACGTGCTATCAAAGACGTGGGGGACAAAAAGCTTGATGGTGATTCTAATGATGACGATTCTGATAATGCTGGTGATGATGATGATAATGCTGGTGATGATGATGATGATGATGATGATGATGATGATGATGATGATGATGATGATGATGAAGATGAAGGTGATGAAGGTTATGAAGGCGGTGAAGGTGGTGAAGGTGATGAAGGTGGTGAAGGTGATGGTGATGCTGCTGATGACGTTGCTGATGAGAATGCTGATGTCATGGTGGAGGAGGTCCATGTTGATGAGGATGTTGATCATGGTTCAAAAGTGAATAAGAATAATGATGGTGATGATGTGTTGGATGAAGTTGAGAAGAAGGGTGGGAATGAAATTGAATTGGTTAATGAAGTTAGTGATGATGTGTCAATATTTGTGGAGAAGAATGATGTGAATGTAATTGAGATTGTTAATGAAGTTGAACGTACTGTTATGGTTGAAGAACCCGATGAAAAAAAAATAATGATGATGAAGAAGATGTCAAGGTTAGACATATTTGTTTGTTTTGTTATGTGATATATGTCTTTTGTTTTAATTATTAAATGGTTCTTTATTTTGCGCAGATTGACAATAATAATGACATGCCGTCTTTTGACATATTAAGCAAATGTACTGGGAAAGAGATTGTTGTGTATGATGCTGATAAGGTTAGTGTAATAATTATGGGCCATCATTTATTTAAATGTTATTTATGTTTTGGTTACCATTATATAGTGAATTGGTTACTATGATATTGTGTTTTGGTTACCATAATATTGTGTTTTAGCTACTATTATATTATGATTTGGTTACTAGTTTATGTTATTGAGACACTAATATAACATGTTCATTTTAGTTTCTTTGGGTCATTATGCAGTCGGTTGGTTATTAGTTTATTTTATTCAGGTTACTAATCGTATATATTACCTTTTTATGTCAACTGAAAAGGGGGAAGAAAGGTGAGGCAGCAAGCAGGTATGCTCTTGATTTTATGGTTCTCACCACACAGGACATAGCTAAGTGTGATGAGTTAGAAGAGTGTCCACAAAGCGGTGGTAGACACAGACGTGAACCCGCAAAGAGTGCCATTTTATTTGGTTTCCATATACAGCAGGCTTTTCGGATCGGTGGTTCATCATCTCATCGTAGTGGGTGCCGCTTAGTCAAACACTTCAGACGTTTAAGTGCATTCCCCAAATCATGCATGGAGATGCCCTCAAAATTTGAAGAGGCATTGTTTGAAGAATGGTTCAAAATTGGAATAAACAACAGAAAAAGGTTTGTTTTTTGTTGTTAACAATGCTATAGTTTTTTATGAAACAAATAAGTTTGTATTATTGTAGTAACATATGATTAATATTAAATAAATGTTATGGTTACTATTATTTTATATTCTGGTTACTATTAGATTATGTTTTGGTTACCTAGTAGTTATGTTTTGGTTACTATGTGATTATGGTTTGGTTACCAGATTAATGTTTAAAATTAAGTTGTTGATTAGTTTACTGATTTTTGTATGTTGTTTTTGTTACTGTCTAATGATGTATTGGTTACTGTCGAATGTTGTATTGGTTAATGTGTAACATTACATTGGTTACTGTATAATACTTAATCGGGTTCTTGATTAATCTTTGCTTTTTGGTTAATGATAATATTAAATATTTAATAAATGTTAATATTAAATAAATGGTGTGGTTCTTATTAAATAAATGTTATGGTTACTATTACTTTATATTCGTTAATATTAGTTTATGTTTTGGTTACCTATTAGTTATGTATTAGTTACTATTTGATTATGGTTATGATTTTAATATTTGTTGGTTAGCAGGTAATCGTTTTAAAATTAAGTTGGTTGATTAGTATGTTAATTATAGAACGCAAGTTTGATTTGTAGAAGTGTGAATATATTAATCAGAATTGTTAATGTTAGTGTGTATACTAATATTATGTTTTTATATTGAAGGACGGACAAATTTCCTGGAAAGAACGATATTATCATGCCTTCTTTTGTATTTGGATCCATTGCAATATTATCGAAGATGTGGTTCTATAAATTAAAGACGCCTGGGCAGTGGTTAGACGACGATGTGAGTATTTGTTTAAAAATTATGTTTTTGTAGTTATGTTTACATTATTTAGTTACATTAATCACATACTTGCATTTTCCAACAACTGTTAATATCCTATTAATTTTTTTTTTGGCTCAGCACATCAATATTGCCTTGTATTATTTCCGTAAATTGGCAAGACATTCCGAAAGTGTTCCTATAAGGGTAACGACCACGGATTGTTGGTTTCACAGCAAGATCACCGCTCTTTTCGAGGAGTATACAAAAAAAAATTGTGACAAAATTGTTCTGTCTGGGGAGGGTGATGTTGCTGAATACATATATGGGCTGTTTATGGATGTCAACACACCATGGAGGAACGTTGACTATGTGTTGTTCCCAATTCATATGTCATCACCGGACCATTGGTTGTTGTTGTCTTTTGATGTGCATCGTAGGTGTCTAACTGTTTACAATTCTCTACAACCAAAAAGGAAATCCATGCAAACTAAAATATCTGATGTTTGTGAGCCGTACATCTTCATTCTTCCCATACTACTGCGCAAGTCTGGTTTTTGGAAGGATAGGTCTGACATTGACTTCAGCAATGACCCGTATCGCAACAAGGACGAAGACGATATAATTGAGTTGGAATTTGCTGAGACGGTTCCTGAACAAGTAGAGGGGTAAGGGTTAAATTGTGTACATTTTTTTAATTATTACATATAGGTTGATTTTATTTTTGATTTTTGTTATATGTTGTTTGTTGTTACTACAGAGATTGTGGGATGTTCACAATTTGTTTTCTTTGAGCATGTCATTCACCACGGAAGTTTGATCGATTCCTATTCCTTTCCCATCATTCTGAAGTATCGGAAAAAGTTATACGCACAAACCTATTTACGCATGCTAGAACAAGCAGTTGGAGGGCTATAATCATCGATAGAGAATTTTCGTGAAGATTTGTTTCAGATTTTGATTAGTTCGGATTTTGTTGTTTTGTCTTTATTAATTTTTTTGTGTATTTTTTTAAGTTTTGGTGTTATACACAACATTTGTGTATGGTTTATGATTTTTGATGTTAACTTTGGATCTTATGTAGATGAAATTACATATTTGATTATATTAGTATTAATGAAAGAGATATTTTTTGTTAGTTGGTATTTTGTTTCTTTTTAAGTTGTGTTTGTTGAATTTTTTTGAAATATCTGATTGGTAACCGATCATGTATAAAGGGTAACCAGATAATGATTTGATAGTAACAGTGAGTTACAAGATCAGTATCGTGACATATATCATATATTAAGTGTACATGTGTTCTCAGATACATGGGTTTCATAAACTTTAATACCCTTTTAATTACTGTGTCTTTTGAATATACTGAGTTGTTTATGTTGTGGTTACCATTATAAACCTGGGTTTGATTCATTTGTTATGAAATTAGGTGGCTATTGTGATGGTTACTGTTATGTAATTATTTGGGTACCATTAAACATTGTTATGGTTACTGTTATGTAATTATTTGGTTTACATTAAAAACTGGCATGGTTACTGTTATGGTTATGTCATGTATAAAATGGTAACCAATTATAATTTTGTAATATACAGTTGGTGACCAATCATGTATAAATAGGTAACCAGATAATGATTTGATAGTAACCAGAGAGTTACAATATTGTATCAGGACATATGTCATATGTTAAGTGGACATGTGTGAGTATACATGGGTTTCATAAACTTCAATACCCTTTTAATTATATATTGCTGGATGTGACGCCCCCAAAATAGGTCCATTCCATCCAACCCATTCTGAGTCGCCAAATACATGGTACAGAAACAACTACAACTTTATTAATACATTTGTCGTGCAAAATACGACAACACATAAACTGTGAGTTTAAATACAAATATTGTCTTCTAGACAATATCCACACTCAAATAAATCCTCATTATTGATACAGTATTTTACAGAATAGTGAGGACTACTAAAACAGCTATCTAGAACCATCACTCCACACCCCGACTAGTTCCTGCTATAATCTCGCTTCCTGAGAAGAAAAATGGAACAAAAAGGAAAGGGTGAGCTCAACTAGCCCAGTAAAGAATGTTATGACTAAGATAATATAGAACAAATTATCGTTAGTCTTCAACAGGGAAAAATCTGATAGAATACAATAGAAAACAAGTTTCAGATCAATATTCATAATGAAATAATAATTCATGAAGAGTTAAGTACGAGAATGAAATCTACTATAATCTATGAATTTAACAAATCCATCATCAATATTTTATCCTCGTAACATCAATCAATATTCATCTCAAATCAAATATTCATCTTTGCACTATACAGCCAAAGATATTCATCGATCCATCATGTTCATCTCAACACTGCTCATCTTTGCACTAAAGGCCAAAGATATTCATCACTCCATGTTCATCTCAACACTGCTCATCTTTGCACTACGGCCAAAGATATTCATAAGAAAATCAACCTTCTTTACACTACAAGCCAAAGATATTCAAGAATATCATCATTTAGACCGAGGATGATGAAAATATTTTAAAGAAAACGAATCCAAATGAAACAAAAGAACAAGTATTATGGATTCGATTACTTTTAAACAATCCGAAGTTCAAAAATACTTCATAAATAATTATATCAAGTAAAATTCAAGAATGATCAAAATATGGATACAATCAAAGCTAGTATCCATAATAGATATTTTGGATAAAAAGAAGAAATTTCATTTTTGAGTGAATAATCAAGTCAGATTCGTGAATAAAGGTCAGATACGTGAATACAGATAATGAATAGTAACTCGAGACACCAAAAGATAAAAATTCACAAAAACATCATCACGCTTCTTGAATAATACTTGCGTATAGTAATAAGAATCGTGAATAAGAACTCGTGAATAAGAACTCGTGAATAAGAACTCATGAATAAGAATTCATGAATAAGAACTCATGAATAGTAATTCCAACATGAAAAAGTTCCAAATTTGATAAAAATTCACACCAATATTTTGGCATAATGATATCAAGAAATAATATCATTTACGAAGAAAATAACATCCCTTACCTCGAAAAGACAAAGACTTCTCGTTGAAACACTGGATATAAAGCTATGACTTGAACTTGCACCGTATATCAACACTCAAAGTATACTCACAAGAATACGCTCAAAATATCGAGAGAGAAATAGAGAGAAAACTTCAGTTTCTGGTGTGATTTTCAATTATAACCTAAGCTCCCTATTTATGGAAAATGCTTAGTAACACCAAAGTAGAAAATTGAATATAATAATATTATTTATAAACAAAATTCCTTAGCCCACCTTTTGAAATCTGATTTCAGCCATATAACACATGTTAAATGAGGTTCACAAACTCACCAAAAACGTTTTTCTCAAAACTAATTAATTAAAACTCCCAAAAATCAATTATTTTTAACTCCAAACTTCAATAATTCATAATAAATAGCCCTTTTATCAGAAAAATTTCAATCTCATGAGTTTTTATAGGAAATTCAATTCTCTACAACTTTGAAGAAGAAAGTTTTTCCAAATTCCAAATAGAAATTGACCAAATCCACAAACGGTCGATTTTACGCCTATAATCAATTTTTCACAAGAAATGGGTCCACCAACACACAAAACACGTGTTAAACAATTTAATGCAACAAAAATACTCTTCCTCCTCATATACTCATATATCCCACATTCATTGTAAAAATATCATCATTAATATATTATTAAAATAATATATTTAAATGAATTATTTTATCGTAAAAAGATAAAATATTAATTTTCAACAATTGTCACATTAAAAATTTTCTCCATCTATATCCTCATAAAATCAATATTTTCTCATCATATAAATTAATAATTAATTATTCACAAATAATATTATGTAATCACATTATCGACAACCAGTAGCCTCCTGAGAAAGAGGGCTTTCCAATAAGAATTTCTCCTCATCTGGCGCCAAGCAATTAGATGACCAAACCTCTCCTTGATGTAACTTTCTAGACATTGTCAATAATGTTATCTAATAATATTATTTAGATAATATGAATTATTGTTCGATAATGGAAAATACCGTGTAATGACAATTATTCAAACAACAAAGAATATAAAATATCAACGCATCAATTATTGAATCAATAAAATAAAATATCGAATAAAGAATTACAGTAACAATTATCGAGTAAAGTGCCTTTTCACGTAAGAATCAATAATTGGTGCAATACCGTATGCATCGCTCAACAACGCCAGACATCGTGTATTTTAACCACCGGGTATTCCAACAAGATAATTCAGAATAACTACGCCGTTATTTATAAATAACTTATATTATTCGCTTTTCTTCATCCAATCTCTTTCCGCTTATGGGGCCCACATAAGGTCATACTGGCCGTCATTTAATATTCCCCGACAAAGATTTAATATTCCATGACCAAACAAATATTCCCCGACAACAATGAATATTTTATCACCACTGCTTATTTAAAATATTTTATGATTTTACCCATAACTAACCACATTAATCAAATCCAACCCTTACTATTTCAAAATAATAAATAAAGAAAATTCCTTTTATTTAAAAAATTTCGGTCTTACAACCTCCCTCCTTATGAAATTTCATCCTCGAAATTGACGACGACTGGTGTGTTTCAAAAGGTAAAGATACCTCGCTTTCATTTTCGTTTCCAACTCCCAGGTCATTTCTTCAATAGCATGGTTCCTCCACAAAATTTTAACTTGTGGTATAACCTTTGTGCGTAGGACATGCTCCTTTCTATCCAAGATCTTGACAGGTACCTCCTCGTACGTTAAGTCTTCGGCTATCTCGTCTGGTTCTAACTCAATGATGTTGTTCGGTCATCCACATATTTATAACATCCAGTATGTGAAAAAATATTATAAACACGCCACATACTTGGTAGTAAAGCGAGTCTATAGGCCACAGCTCCTATTCGATCGAGAATTTCAAATGGATTAATAAATCAAGGTTTGAGCTTTCTCACATAACCGATTCTCGCTTTTGAAATAACAACTTCGCACCTCCTTCTTCAAATTCATCACTCCAAGTGTGTAGTTTGAAAAAATTTTAACTTTATCGATTAAAGTCGATTATACTCAGATATCATCTTCGTGGGTACCTAGAGAGTTTTCATCTCCATCTCTATTATTTGTAAATTATATTAAATTAGTCTTTGACAATATCGCATTCAGATTCAGATATACGATCTTCTACTCAACACGCACCACTACCACGCTCGCTTTTCCAGATGGTACGGTCGTAACACGCTTTGAAATGAGTCTCCTCTCGAGTTCTTCAAGCTCTTCCCACATTCCTCGCTTCCATTCGAATTTTTTGTATCTCTACGAGTCAGTTGCGTTAATGGAATAGCGATTCGAGAATATCCTTCAACTAATCTCCGATAATAACCAACTAAGTCTGTAAAGCTACGATTTCGATTACCGACTTAGATTGTTCTCAATCGCGACTCATATCCCAACCTTGGATAAGACGTTACAATGACACCTATCGCTTTACTATCGCATTTAATATGGTGTCCCCTACGGAGAGTCCGGCTTTGCAGCATTCCACAAAGGAAGTCACCAGATAAAGGCTCAGGTACCAAATTCTATAGTTGAATTTTTAACTCCTGAAGTTCAATAGGAGCCATTCGATATAAGATTTTAGAAATGAGTTTTGTACCGGGTTCAAAGTCGATACAAAATTTAATATCAGGCATTGGGAGTAAGCCAAGAAATTCTTCAGGAAATACATCAGGAAATTAACAAACAACAGAAATATCACTCAAATCTGACATATTTTTATTCAAGTCCATGACATGACTAAGAAAGCTTGACATCCGCTTTTTCAATAAATGAACGACTTTATGGCTTGATATGAAAAAGTTTGACTTCAATGGTTTGGTTGTTTGAATTGAATAAAAGGTTGCTTTAGAATATGAAAACTAACAACCTTACGTAAAGCAATCAATTTGGCATGATGAGTAGTTAATCAATCAATCCCTAAAATCACATCAAAAGCAAGTATCTTTAAAGAGATAAGATCGACAGTAATGTGATGATGCCAACTCGATCAAAAAAGATTTCTAAACAATGGATGAAATGAAAGTTTTCTCCTAACTGAGTCTCCACAGATAGGTCAAAGTCAAATTTCTCCTGAGTCAAGTTTAAACGCTGAACGCAAGCAAGAGAGATAAAAGAATGGGTAGAACCAAGATTCAATAAGGTATAAACTTTGTAAGAATTATAATTAACTAACCCATGCTAACTTCGTCGGGTTCCTCGATTCTGCCACCACAACAAACGCCTCTTTCAGAACCGATTGATTTTGACTTTTTTCAGATCCGCTTTTGGTGCCAACGTCCCAACCGGACTTGATTTCGCTTATAGGAAAAATCGAGCTATGTGGACCTTCTTTTCCACAACTAAAACATACCTTGGAAGGCTTTGAACAGCTTTGACCTTATATGTCCCTCTCTCTCCGCATCAGTAAAGATCTAATCGGCGATCGCTTTCTTCTCCCTAGAATTTGTTGTTGTGCCGATGTCGCCGCCGACGCCTTCCCCCGTCATCGCTTAATCTTCTCTTTGAAATTTCCACTTTAATTATTTCTTCTATTATCTTCGCTATGATTACCATCAAGTGGTTACCATTTCTTGCTCGATAATTTCTTTCACGATGGTTATCATTGTCCCGATGGTCGCCGCCACCAAAGATAATTTTTATCGTGTTGTTGGTCGTCCTGGGTTGAATGCACTCATTATCTCGCTTCTAATAATTGAGCCCTGTTCACAACATTTGAATATAGAGAAAATTTATGAAAATGAGGTATCGACGAATTTCGAAGTTTCAAACCTCTCAAAAACATTCGCTGGCCATAACGCTCCTCATTCTCTACCAAATGAGGTGCAAACTCGATAACTCCGCTTAACTTCGCCAGATTGGGACACCGCCATGTTATTCTCGCCTAGTCTAATAAACTATACCTCCTTCATATGATGAATACTTTCAGAAAGTATTTGTCATTGAACGCTTCAAATGTTTCCCAAGATATACCGAAGCAAATTTGGATGGGTACGCTTCACGATTCCCACCAAGAATCGCTTTCATTACTGAACATAAAAGTAGCGAATGGAACCTTCGTTCTCCGCGCATCCCAAGATATCGAATATCTTAGTAATCTGCTTGACCCACGCCTCCGCCTTTAATCGGATCCCGCTTCCCTGCACTCGTGGTCCCAACTTTGAATTGTTTCGCCGTGACAAACCGCCGCTTTATCATTTTCACCAGATTTTGTGCACGAAGTCTCCTCGCATTCGGGTTTTGCATGAATCGCAAAAAACTTCTAAACATCACGTCGTTCATCGTCTCGATCGGTGGTGTTGTTTACAGGAGGAATATTGCCACCGTTCACGTTCGCTCTCTCGCCAGGTGAGTACAAAGCGCTCCACGCCTCATTTACTCCATCGTTAACATTCTCATCGACATTCTCAAATACCGCCATAAAATAAGGGTTAATTAAACAAATTAACATACCACATAATATCCCTATACTCGACCAACTAACAAATAAGCTTAGGTAGACACACTAAAAAGGATTTACTCTCTGCCTCCCTCCTAGTTCTATTCCCCGATCTCCGCCAGAGATCATATCCCTAAGCTCGATACCAACCGTGACGCCCCAAAATAGGTCCATTCCATCCAACCCATTATGAGTCGCCAAATACATGGTACGTAAACAACTATAACTTTATTAATACATTTGTCGTGCAAAATATTACAACACATAAACTGATGAGTTTAAATACAAATATCATTTCTAGATAATATCCACACTCAAATAAATCCTCATTATTGATACAATATTTTACTGTAAATAGTGAGGACTACTAAAACAGCCTATCTAGAACCATCACTCCACACCCCGACTAGTTCCTCGCTATAATCTCTCGCTCCCGAGAAGAAAAATGGAACAAAAAGGAAAAGGGTGAGCTCAACTAGCCCAAAAGAAGAATGTTATGACTAAGATAATATGTAACAAATTATCGTTAGTCTTCAACAGGAAAAATCTGATGTAATACAATAGACAACAAGTTTTAGATCAATATTCGCAATGTGAAATAATAATTCATGTAAGAGTTACGTAGAGAATGAAATCTACTATAATCTATGAATTTAAAAGTCCATCATCAATATTTTATCCTCGTAACATCAATCAATATTCATCTCAAATCAAATATTCATCTTTGCACTAAATGAGATATTCATTCATCAGTTGGTCATGTTCATCTCAACACTGCTCATCTTTGCACTAAAGGCCAAAGATATTCATCACTTGGCCATGTTCATCTCAACACTGCTCATCTTTGCACTACGGGCCAAAGATATTCATAAGAAAATCAACCTTTCAGCACTACAAGCCAAAGATATTCAAAGAACATCATCATTTAGGATCGAGGATGATGAAAAAATTTTAAAGAAAACGAATCCAGTGAAACAAAAGAACAAGTATTATGGATTCGCATTTTAAACAATCCGAGTTCAAAAATACTTCATAAATAATCATATCAAGTAAAATTCAAGAATGATCAAAAAACATGGATACAATCAAAGCTAGTATCCATAATAGATATTTTGGACAAAAAGAAGAAATTTCATTTTTTGTGAATAGTGTCAGATTCGTGAATAATACGATACGTGAATAAGAATCTCGACACAAAAGATAAAAATTTCACAAAAACATCATCACGCTTCGTGAATAATGCCATGAATATAGAATTTCGTGAATAAGAACTCATGATTAAGAACTCGTGAATAGTAACTCATGAATAAGAATTCATGAATAAGAACTCATGAATAGTAACTTCATACATGAAAAAGTTCCAAATTTGATAAAAAATTTCACACCAATATTTTGGCATAATGATATCAAGAAATAATATCATTTATTTAAGAAAATAACATCCCTTACCTCGAAAGACAAGATTTCATTCAAACACCTGATATAAAGCTATGACTTGAACTTGCACCAGATATCAACACTCAAAGTATACTCACAAGAATACGCCAAAATATCGAGAGAGAAATAGAGAGAAAACTTTGGGTTTTCGGTGTGATTTTCAATTCTAACCTAAGCTCCCTATTTATAGAAAATGCTTGTAACACCAAAGTAGAAAATTGAATATAATAATATTATTTATAAACAAAATTCCTTAGCCCACCTTTTGAAATCTGATTTCAGCCATAGCACATGTTAAATGAGGTTCACAAACTCACCAAAAACGTTTTTCTCAAACTAATTAATTAAAACTCCCAAAAATCAATTATTTCGAAACTCAAACTTCAATAATTCATAATAAATAGCCCTTTTATCAGAAAATTGAATCTCATGAGTTTTTATAGGAAATTCAATTTCTACAACTTTGAAGAAGAAAGTTTTTCCAAATTCCAAATAGAAATTGATCAAATCCACAAACTATCGATTTTTATGCCTATAATCAATTTTCTGGCCAAGAAATGGGTCCACCAACACACAAAACACGTGTTAAAACATTTAATGCAACAAAAATACTCTTCCTCCTCATATACTCATATATCCCACATTCATTGTAAAAATATTATCATTAATATATTATTAAAATAATATATTTAAATGAATTATTTTATCGTAAAAAGATAAAATATTAATTTTCAACAATTGTCACATTAAAAAATTTCTCCATCTATATCCTCATAAAATCAATATTTTTCTCATCATATAAATTAATAATTAATTATTCACAAATAATATTACGTAATCACATTATCGACAACCGTGCAGCCCTCAGAAAGAGGGGGCTTCCAATAAGAATTTCTCCTCATCGGGCGCCGCAATTAGATGACCAAACCTCTCCTGTATGTAACTTTCTAGACATTTTCAATAATGTTATCTAATAATATTATTCAGATAATATGAATTATTGCTCGATAATGAAAAAATGTAAATGAAATTATCAAACAACAAAGAATATAAAATATCAACGCAATCAATTATTGAATCAATAAAATAAAATATCGAATAAAGAATTATCGTAACCATTATCGAGTAGTGTCTTTCACGTAAGAATCAATAATTGGTGCAATACATATGCTACTATTCAACAACGCCAGACAGTGTGTTTTAACCACCGGTATTCCAACAAGATTAATCTCAGAATAACTACGCCGCTATTTATAAATAACTTATATTTGTCGCTTTTCTTCATCAATCGCTTCCGCAAAGCATGGGGCCCTCACACATAAGGGTCAATCGCATTTAATATTCCCCGACAAGACACAAATATTTCATGACCAAACGAATATTCCCAACAACAATGAATATTTTATCACCACTTACTTATTTAAAATATTTCACAAGATTTTTACCCATAACTAACCACGTTAATCAAATCCACCCTTACTATTTCAAAATAATAAATAAAGAAAATTCTTTTATTTAAAAAGATCTTGACAGTACCTCCTCAGACGTTAAGTCTTGGCTATCTCGTCTGGTTCTAACTCAATGATGTTGTTTCGGTCGTCTACATATATGGGTATCTAAGAAAAAATATTATAAACACGCGACATACTTGGTAGTAAAAGCGAGTCTATAGGCCCACAGTTCCTACTTGATCAAGAATTTCAAATGGATTAATAAATCAAGGTTTGAGCTTTCTCACATAACCGATTCTCGCTTTTGAAATAATAACTTTTCAGACCTTTTTTCTTCAAATTCATCACCCGGTAGTGTAGTTTGAACGACTTTAACTTTATCGATTAAAGTCGATTATACTCGTGATATCATCACGTGGGTACCTAGAGTTTTCATCTCCATCTCTATTATTTGTAAATTATACGAAATTAGTCTTTGACAATATCGTCCTCGTGATTTGTATAACGATCTTCTACTCAACACGTCACTACCACGCTCGCTTTTCGAGATGGCATGGTCGTAACATGTATCGAATGAGTCTCTCTCGAGTTCTTCAAACTCTTCCCACATTCCTTCGCTCCATTCAATTTTGTATCTCTACGAAGTCATTTGCATTAATGGAATAGCGATTCGAGAATATCCTTCAACTAATCTCCGATAATAACCAACTAAGCCTAGAAAGCTACGTATTTCGATTACCGGCTTAGATTGTTCTCAATCGTGACTCATATCCCAACCTTGATAAAGACGTTACAATGACACCTATCGCTTTACTATCGCATTTAATATGGTGTCCCCTACGAGAGTCTCCGCGGTGCATTCCACAAAGGAAGTCACCAGATAAAGGCTCGGTACCAAATTTATAGTTGAATTTTAACTCTCCGAAGTTCAATAGAGCCATTCGATATAAGATTTTAGAAATGAGTTTTGTACCAGGTTCAAAGTCGATTCAAAATTTAATATCAGGCATTGGGAGTAAGCCAAGAAATTCTTCAGGAAATACATCAGGAAATTAACAAACAACAGAAATATCACTCAAATTTGACATATTTTTGTTCAAGTCCATGACATGGCTAAGAAAGCCTGACATCCGTTTTTCAATAAACGAATGACTTTATGGCTTGATATGAAAAGGTTTGACTTCAATGGTTTGGTTGCTTGAATTCGAATAAAAGGTTGCTTAGGAATATGAAAACTAACAACCTTACGAAAGCAATCAATTTGGCATGATGAGTAGTTAATCAATCAATCCCTAAAATCACATCCAAAGCAAGTATCTTTAAAGAGATAAGATCGACAGGTAATGTGATAATGCCAACTTGGATCAAAAAAGATTTCTAAACAGTGGATGAAAAAAAGTTTCCTAACTGAGTCTCCACAGAGATAAGTCAAAGTCAAATTTCTCTAGAGTCAAGTTTAAACGTTGAACGCAAAGAAAGAGAGATAAAAGAATGGGTAGAGAACCCAGATCTAATAAGGTATAAACTTTGCAAGAATTATAATTAACTAACCCATGCTAACTTCATTCGGGTTCTCGTGATTCGACCACCACAACAAACGCTTCTTTCAGAACCGTTGATTTTTGACTTTTCCAGATGTCAGATTGGTGCCAACGTCCCAACTGGACTTGATTTATTTATAGGACAAAATCGAGCTATGTGACCGTCTTTTCCACAACTAAAACATACCTTGGAAGGCTTTGAACAGTTTGACCTTATATGTCCTCCTCCTCTCCGTGTCAGTAGATCTAACTGGCGATTGCTTTCTTCCCTAGAATTTGTTCTTTGGTCTTTGATCTTCGCCGCCGACGCCTTCCCGTCATCGCTTAATCTTCTCTTCTTGAAATTTCCACTTGAATTATTTCTTCTATTATCTTGGCTATGATTACCACCAAGTGGTTACCATTTCTTGCTCGATAATTTCTTTCACGATGGTTATCATTGTCCGACGGCCGCCGCCACCAAAGATAATTTTTTATCGTGTTGTTGGTCGCCCGGTTGAACAGACTCATTATCTCGCTCTAATAATTGAGCCCTGTTCACAACATTTGAATATAGAGAAAATTTATGAAAAATGAGGTATTGACGAATTTCGAGTTTCAAACCTCTCAAAAACATTCGCGTCATACGTTCCTCATTCTCTACCAAATGATGTGCAAACCTGGATAACTCTGCGAACTTCGCCTCGTATTGGGACACCGTCATGTTATTCTGCTCTAGTCTAATAAACTATACCTCCTTCATATGATGAATACTTTCAGGAAAGTACTTGTCATTGAACAGTTTCTGAAATGTTTCCCAAGACATACTGAGTGCAGCTGGATGGGTACGCTTCACAGATTCCCACCAGTAATCTACCTCATTACGGAACATAAAAGTAGCGAATGGAACCTTCTGTTCCTCCGTGCATCCCAAGACATCGAATATCTTAGTAATCTGCTTGACCCACGTCTCGCTTTAATCGGATCCCGCTTTTCCCTGCACGGTGGTCCCAACTCTTTGAATTGTTCGCGTGACAAACCGCTGCGTTTATCATTTTCACCAGATTTTGTGCACGAAGTCTCCTCGTCTGGTTTTGCATGAATCGCAAAAAAACTTCTAAACATCGCGTCGTTTCATCATCTGTCGATCGGTTGGTGTTATTTACGGGAGGAATATTTCCACTGTTGCACGTTCTCCTCGTTGGTGAAAGATAAAGCGCTCCACGGCCTCATTTACTCCATCGTTAACATTCTCAATCGACATTCTCAACATCGCCATATAAAATAAGGGTTAATTAAACAAATTAACATACCACATAATATCCACATATACTCCACCAACTAACAAATAAGCTTAGGTAGGACACACTAAAGCAAAGGATTTACTCGCTCATCCCTCCTAGTTCTATTCCCCAATCTCCGCCAAAGATCATATCCCTAAGCTCGATACCAACCGTGGACGCCCCCAAAATAGGTCCATTCCATCCAACCCATTATGAAAGTCGCCAAATACATGGCATGTAAACAACTACAACTTTATTAATACATTTGTGGGGCAAAAATACGACAACACATAAATCGTGAGTTTAAATACAAATATTTTCTTCTGCATAATATCCACACTCAAATAAATCCTCATTATTGATACAATATTTTGCTGTAATAGTGAGGACTACTAAAACAACTATCTAGAACCATCACTCCACACCCCGACTAGTTCTCGCTATAATCTCGCTTCTCGAGAAGAAAAATGGAACAAAAGGAAAGGGTGAGCTCAACTAGCCCAGTAAAGAATGTTATGACTAAGATAATATAGAACAAATTATCGTTAGTCTTCAACAGGGAAAAATCTGATAGAATACAATAGACAACAAGTTTCAGATCAATATTCGCAGAGGAAATAATAATTCATAGAAGAGTTACGTAGAGAATGAAATCTACTATAATCTATGAATTTAACAGTCCATCATCAATATTTTATCCATGTAACATCAATCAATATTCATCTCAAATAAAATATTCATCTTTGCACTACAGGCCAAAGATATTCATCAGTCGGTCATGTTCATCTCAACACCTGTTCATCTTTGCACTAAATGTAAGACCCCAACTTATTATTAATGAAATTTAATTTTCTCTATTTATTATTTTGAAATAGTAAGGGTTGATTTGATTAATGTGGATAGTTAGGGTAAAATACGCAAATATTTCAAAATAAGCAAAGTGGTTATAAAATATTCATTGTTGTTTTTGGGAATATTCGTTTGGTCGTGGAATATTCATCTCGTCGTGAATATTAAATGACGATGGCGCAAACCATGTGTGGGCCCCATAATGAAAGCGTTTGGATGAAGAAAACGCACAAATATAAGTTGTTTAAAAAATAACAACAGTAGTTATTCTCAATTAATCTTGTTAAAATACTTTGTGGTTAAAACACAAGAAGACGCGGTATTGCACCAATTATTGATTCTTACGTGAAAGAAGGCACTACTCAATAATGGTTACGAGAATTCTTGCTCAAGATTTTATTTTATTGATTCAATAATCATTTGCATTGATATTTTATATTATCGTTGTTTTAATAAATTATCATTACACAGTATTTTCCATTATCGAGCAATAATTCATATTATCCGAATAATATTATTGGATAAAATTATTGGCAATGTCTAGAATGTTCGCCTAAGGAGAGGTTTGGTCACCTAATTGCTTGGCCAAGAAGGAGAAATCTTTATGGAAAGCCCCCATTTCCAGGAACCCGCACGGTTGTCAATATTGTGGATTCTGTAATATTATTTGTGAATAATTAATTATTGATTCATATGATAAGAAAAATATTGATTTTATGTGGATATAGATGGAGAAAATTTTAATGTGACAATTGTTGAAAATTGAAATTTTATCTTTTCCTCGATAAAATAATTTATTTAAATATATTATTATATTTTAATAATATAATAATGGTGATATTTTTACAACGAATGTGGGATATATGAGTATACGAGGAGGAAGAGTATTTTTGTTGCAATAAATGTTTAAAACATGCTAAACATGCTCGGTGGACCCCATTTATCGACCGAAATTTGATTATACCGTAAAATCGCCTGTTTATGGATTTCATCAATTTTGTTTGGAATTTGGAAAACTTTCTTCCGCAAAGTTGTAGAGAATTGAATTTCCTATAAAGAGATGCGAGATTCGAATTTTCTAGCAAAAGGCTATTTATTATGAATTATTGAAGTTCAAGTCTCAAATAATTAATTTCGAAGTTTAAAATATTTAAAATTAGAAAACGTTTTTTTTTTGTTGTTAGTCTTGTGTAAAGGCTGGTTGGTGTATCGATGTTGGGCAAATTAAGTGTGCGTTGGAAAAATATATATATATTATTAATTTATTAAATTTTTCGCTTTGGTGTTCTAAGCAATTTCCTATAAATAGGTGCTTAGGTTAGAATTGAAAATCACACTTTAAATCAAGTTTTCTCTCTATATTATCGAGGCGTATTCTTGTGAGTATTTTGAGTATACTTTAAGTATTGCTATACTATGCAAGTTCAAGTCATACTTTATATCCTGTTTCAACTAGTAAGACTGTCTTTTGAGGTAAGGGATATTATTATTTTTGTAATGATATTATTTCTTCAATATCATTATCTTTGAAATATTGATTTGAAGTTTTATCAAATTTGGAACTTTTGGTGTCTGAGTTCTTATTCACGTATACTGAGATTATTCACTTAATACTAAGACTATTCATCGAAAAATGAAAATTTTCCTTTTCGTCTAAAATATCTATGTGGATACTAGCTTTGATTGTATCCATGTTTTGATCATTCTTGAATTTTACACCACTATGATTATTTTTGAGGTATTGTTGGACATGGATAAAACAAAGTCTTAATCCTTAATCCTTAATCCTTGTCATTTTGTTTCAATCGATTCGGTTCTTTAAAAATATTTTCATCATCCTCTACCTTAAATGACGATATTATTGAATATCTTTGACCAGACTGTAAAAAAGATGAATGATTTTCGATGAATATCTTTGGCCCGAAGAGTAAAAGATGAACAGTGTTTAGATGAACATGACTAAATGATGAATATCTTTGGCCAGTAGTAAAAGATGAATATTTGATTCAGATGTATATTGATTGATGTTACAGGATAAAAGATGAGCGATGAACTTTAAATTCATACATGTAGAAGATAGTAGTTTGCATTCTCTACTTAACTCTTCTAATGAATTATTATTTCACGCTAATATTGATTTAAAATTTGTTGTCTTTTGTATTCTATTAGATTTTTCCTCGTTGAAGACTAACGATAATTTGTTGTATATTACCTTAGTCATAATATTCTTTATCGGGCTAGTTGAGCTCACCCTTTTTCTTTTTGTTCCATTTTTCTTCTCGGGAGGCTAGAATATATAATGAAAGACGTAGCCTGGGGTATGGAATGAAAGTTCTAGAGAGAGTTATTTAGTAGTCCTCACCATTTTGTAAAATAATGTATCAATAAATGTGATGAGGATTTATCCGAGTATAGATATTGTCTGTAAGATAATATTTGTATTCAAACTCACGCTTTTATTGTTGTAATAATAAAGTTGTAGTTATTTTCGCACCACGTATTGACAACTCGTAATGGGTGATGTATACCTATTTTGGGGGCGCCACAATTGGTATCGTAGCTTAGGATATGATCTCCGCAGTGAGATCGGGAATAGAATCCAGAGGGGAGAGACGAGTAAATCCTTCGCTAAAGGTGTCCTACCCAAGCTTATTTGTTAGTTGGTCAAGATATGGGATATTATGTGATATATTGATTTCCTTAATTAACCCTTGTTTTACGACAAAGATTTGAGAATGTCGATCGAGAATATTAACAATGGAAATGAGACCGTGGAGACGCTGTACTCACCAACGAGGAGAACGTGTAACAGTGGCAATGTTCCTCCCGTGAACAACACCACCGAAAGCAGATGATGAACGAGGGGATGTTTAGAAGCTTTTTCATAGCTTCACGCAAAATCGACGAGGGAAACTCGTGTTCAAAATACAGAGAAAATGATAGCATTACCGTTGTCACAACCAAGCGCTTCAAAAGTTGGGACCACTGAATTTAAGGGAAAGCCGATCCGATCATGGCATGGAAACACGGGTCAAGCAAATTACCAAGATATTCGATGTCTTGGGATGAACGGAGGAACAAAAGGTTCCATTCGCCACCTTTATGTTCCATGGCGAGGTAGACCATCGGTGGAAGTCCGCAGGAAGCGCACTCCATCCACCAAGACTCAAAGATGTCTCTGGGAGACATTTCAGAATTATTTAATGACAAATACTTTCTTGAAAGTGTTCGCTATACATATGAAGGAAGTGGAGTTCATCGATTAGAACAAAAAACACGATTTTGTCTCAAAGACGAGGTAAAGTTTGCAGAGTTATCCGTGTTCAGACCTCATTTGGTGGAGAATGAGGAACGATGACGCGGATGTTTTCGAGAGGTTTCAAAACCCAAGATACGACAATATCTCATTTCTCATAAATTTTCTCTATTCAGACATGTTGTTAATGTGGCTCAATTGTTAGAGCGAGATAACGAAAGTATGTTCAACCTAGGGACCATAAACCGGATCGTACTCGTAGATAAAGCGCCAATGTAATAATGATAACCAGCGGAGAAAGAAATAGACGGACAAAATGGTAACCACCGGTGGTAATCATGGCCATGAAAATAGAAGAAGCGAAAGTCAGAGGAGATTTTAAAAGAGGAGATTTAACAACGACTATGTGAAGACGACAAAGGTCGGCAAAGAATCGGTTCTAAGGAGGAGAACGACCACCCATTATATGCTACAATACGTAAAAGAGGGATATATCACCCAAACCGCCCACAACAGATCAAGGTACGCTATAATTCATGGAAAGGAATGACATATCGCGCTTTCGAGATCAGACGGTAGCAAAACCTAGTTCAATGGGGACGGTGACTCAAAAGATCGTCCGAGTAAAAGTCAAAGTCAACGATTCCGGAAGAGCGCTTGTTGTGACCGGTCAAAATACGAGGAACCCAAACGAGGTGATCACGGTAAGCTATTTATAAATTTCGCGAAGTTTATACCTTACTTGATACCTGCATACCCATTCATTTATCTCTCCGCATGTGCTCAACGCTTAAACTTGACTCAGGAAAAATTAGACTTTGACCTATTCTATGGAAACTCCGTTAGAGAAACTTTCATCACATCCACTCGCTTATAAATCTTGTTTGATTCAAGTTGGCACCATCACCTTACCGTTGACCTTATCTCTTTAAAATACTTACTTTTGATGTGATTTTAGGATTGATTGGTTAACTACTCATCACGCCGAAAATGATTGTTTTCGTAAGGTTGTTAGTTTTCATATTCCTAACCAACCCGTCAGACGAATTCAAGCAACTAAACCATTATAATCAATCACTATCATATCTAATCATAAAGCTATTCATTTATTGAAAAATGGATGTCAAGCTTTCTTAGCCCATGTTATGGATTTGAATAAAGACACGCCAAATTTGAATAATATTCGTTGTTATTGACTTTCCGACGATTTCAAGAACTTCCCTGGCTCACCCCCGTAACGTGAAGTTGAATTCTTTATTGATCTTGAACTCCGTACAAAGCCCATTTCTAAAACCCTATATCGAATGGCTCCTATTGAACTTCGGGAGTTAAAGGTCCAACTACAGAATTGTTGGACATCCGGTTTCATTCGGCCCCAAGACATCTCCTGGGGTGCTCCTGCTTTATTCAGAAAGAAGAAAGACGGAGTATGCGACTTTAGTATCGATTATCGGAATTGAACCATGTCACCATCAAGAATAGGTATCCTCTACCTCAGATTGATGACTTGTTTGACCAATGTCAGCAGGGCACAATTCTTTTCAAAATCGATCTTCGCTTCGATATCATCACCAAGATTTAACCGAGGATATTCCAAAGACCGCTTCGTAATCCCTAGATGGGCATTATGAATTCTTAGTCATGTCTCTTTGACCGACTAATGCTCCTCATGGCTTTCATGGATATGATGAACCGAGTATTCAAGGAATATTTGGATCTGGTTTGTTGTTGTCTTTATTGATGACATCCTCATATATTCCAAAAGTTGTGAAGATCATGAGCACCATTGAAGTTGGTACTCCAAAGGCTTCGTGAAAACAAACTATATGCCAAATTGAAGAAATGCGAGTTCGCTCGAGGAAGTAGCATTTCTTGGGCACGTGGTGTCAAAACATGGAGTATCCTCGACCCTGCCAAGATTGAAGCAATACAAAGTCGGGAGCAACCAAGTCATTGATCAAGACGTAGCTTTCGGGTCTAGTTGGTTATTATCGGAGATTCGTGGAAGGGTTTCTCTAATCGCTACTCCATTAACTCTCGCCTAACTCCTAAGGATACACAATTCGTTTGGAGCCAAGAACGCGAGAAGAGTTTCCAAGAGCTTAAGAAGAGGCTTATTTCTAAGACTGCTCTAACAATACCATCCGGTTCGGATGGATTTGTTATCACAAATGATGCTTCGCAGCAAAGGTTGGGATGTGTTCTCATGCAACGTGGGAAAGTCATAGCTTTATGCCCTGGCGATAACTTAAAGAGTATGAGAGAATTATCCTACTCATGATCTAGAGTCAAGTAAGCAATAATCGTTTGCCGCTAAAGATATGGAGGCACTATCTATACGCGGAGAAAGTGGAGATATATTTAGACCATAAAAGCCTTAAATATTTCTTCACTCAAAAAGAACTCAACACGCTAAAAATATGTAAGACCCCAACTTATTATTAATGAAATTTAATTTTCTATTTATTATTTTGAAATAGTAAGGGTTGATGTGATTAATGTGGATAGTTAGGGGTAAAATACGCAAATATTTCAAAATAAGCAAGTGGTTATAAAATATTCATTGTTGTTGGGAATATTCGTTTGGTCGTGGAATATTCAGATCATTTGGGAATATTCAGACGACGTAGCGCAAGCCCATGTGTGGGCCCCATAACTGGAAAGCGATTGGATGAAGAAAACGACAAATATAAGTTGGTTAAAAATAACTACGTAGTTGTTAAGTTATACATCGTTAAAATACTCTTGTTTAAAACACAAGAAGATACCAGTATTGCACCAATTATTGATTCTTACGAAGAAGGCACTACTCAATAATGGTTACAAGAATTATCGCTCAAAGATATTTTATCGAAAGTTAATAATTGCCGCGTTGATATTTTATATATTGTTGCTTCAATAATTATTCATTACACAATATTTTTCATTATCGAAGCAATAATTCATATTATCCTAATAATATTATTAGATAACATTATTGGCAATGTCTAGAAAGTTCTCGCCTAAGGAGAGGTTTGGTCACCTAATCAGGCAAGAAGTGAGAAATTATTATCGAAAGCCCTCTTTCCTGAACCGCCGTCACAATATTGTGATTCAGTAATATTATTTGTGAATAATTAATTATTGATTCATATGATGAGGAAAATATTAATTTTATGTGGATATAGATGGAGAAAATTTTAATGTGACAATTGTTGAAAATTGAAATTTTATCTTTTCTCGAAAAAATAATTATTTAAATATATTATTATATTTTAATAATATAATAATGGTGATATTTTTACAATCTAATGTGGGATATATGAGTATACGAGGAGGAAGAGTATTTTTGTTGCAATAAATGTTTAAAACATGTTAAACATGCCTTGGACCCCATTTATCGACCGAAATTTGATTATAAAATGTAAAATTTCCCGCTTGTGGATTTCTTGGTCAATTTCTTTGGAATTCGGAAAAACATTCTTCTGCAAAGTTGTAGAGAATTGAATTTCCTATAAAAGCTCGCGAGATTCGAATTTTCTGATAAAAGGGCTATTTATTGTGAATTATTTAAGTTCCGAAGCTCCGAAATAATTGATTTTTGGAAGTTTTAATTATTATTTTAAAGAAAAACGTTTTTTTGCATTTAAGTGGGCTAAAATGTGATATTAATTGCTGAAATCAAATCTTCAAAGATGGGCTAAGGAAATTTATAATATATATTAATATTTTATTAAATTTTTCGCTTGGTGTTCTAAGTATTTTCCTATAAATAGGTGCTTAGGTTAGAATTGAAAATCACACCGTAAATCAAGTTTTCTCTCTATATTATCGAGTTTATTCTTGTGAGTATTTTGAGTATACTTTGAGTATTGTTAGACTATGAAAGTTCCTTCAAAGACTATACCCTAGATTCCAAATTTGTAAGTACTAATCTTTTCGAGGTAAGGATGTTATTTTTTCTCAAATGATATTATTTCTTCAATATCATTATTTCAAATATTGGTTTGAAAATTTTATCAAATTTGGAAATTTTTCATGTTGGGTTACTATTCATGAGTTACTATTCACGAAGTTACTATTCATGAGTTACTATTCACGAAAGTTACTATTCACGCAGTACTATTCACTTAAGCGTGATGATGTTTTTTTGTGAAATTTCTATCTTTTGGTGCTCGAATTTCTATTCACGATACTTAAGATTATTCACCTAAAAATGAAATTTCTTCTTTTGTCCAAAATATCTATTTCGGATACTAGCTTTGATCAGATCCATGTTTTGATCATTCTCAATTTTACACCCCTATGATTATTTTTTGAGGTATTTTGGACGTGGATAAAACAAAGTATTTAATCCTTAATCCTTAATCCTTGTCATTTTGTTTCAATCGATTCGCTTTAAAAAATATTTTCATCATCCTCGCCTTAAATGACGATATTATTGAATATCTTTGGCCCAGAAGTGCAAAGATGAATGATTTCAAGAATATCTTTGGTCAGAAAGGCAAAAGATGAACAGTGTTTGATGAACATAATTAATCGATGAATATCTTCGCCTCAGAAAGCAAAGATGAATATTTGATTCCGTATGTATATCGATTGATGTTACAGGATAAAAGATAGACGATGAACTTTAAATTCATACATGGAAGATAGTAGTTTGCATTTCTACTTAACTCTTCTAATGAATTATTATTTCACTGTAATATTGATTTAAAATTTGTTGCCTATCAGATTCTATTAGATTTTCCTCGATGAAGACTAACGATAATTTGTCAGATATTATCTTAGCTATAATATTCTTTTATCGGGCTAGTTGAGCTCACCCTTTTCCTTTTTGTTCCATTTTTCTTCTCGTGGAGGCTAGTAGAATATAAAGTATTTAGCTCTGGGTATGGAATGAAGGTTTTAGAAAGGATTGTTTTAGTAGTCATCACCATTTTTGTAAAATAATGTATCAATAAATATGATGAGGATTTATTTGAGTATAGATATCATTCTGTAAGATAATATTTGTATTCAAACCTCACGCTTTATTGTTGTAATAATAAAGTTGTAGTTGTTTTTGCACTCATGTATCGACAACTCGTAATGGGTGATGTATATTTATTTTGGGGCGCCACAAATCGACGTTGCTCAAGCTTATTGAAAAGACTACGACCACACTATTCAATACCATCCCGAAAAGCGAATGGTAAATGACGCGATTGAAAGAAGAAGATCATATGCTGGAATGAGTGCGATGATGTCAAGTATACGATAGAGCCAACTTTAATAGAAAAAGTTAAGGTCGCTTAAGCCACCCGAATCTTGGTCGATGCGATAAAGAAGAAAGTACAAGAACGAGCTATTCTTAAAGCGAGAATCGATGAAGAAGAATACTGAGTCCACTCTAGACTTTGTGTCCCTAACGACTCGATTTGAAGTACAAGATTATGATGGAGGCACACAATACACCATTTGCAATCCATCTCGAAGTACCAAAATGTATCGTGATCTTCGACATACATTTTGGTGGAACAAATGAAGAGAGAGATTGCAAAGTTTATCTCGATGTGTTTAACTTGTCAACGGTAAAGGCGGAGCATCTAGTACCTAAGGGTCCGGCCAAAACCACTTGAGATTCAAATGGAAGTGGGAACATATTACCATGGATTTCGTTATGGGTCTTCCTACGGTTTCTCAAGGCATCAATGTTATTTGGGTTATTGTTGATAGATTAACCAAGTCCGCTTCATTTCTTGTCGACACGGAGACTTATCAGAAGACCCCAACTTATTATTAATGAAATTTAATTTTTCTATTTATTATTTTGAAATAGTAAGGGTTGATGTGATTAATGTGGATAGTTAGGGGTAAAATACGCAAATATTTCAAAATAAGCAAGATGGTTATAAAATATTCATTGTTGTTTGGGAATATTCGCTTGATCGTGGAATATTCAGACTATCGTGAATATTCGTGCATTCACCTGCAAGCAGCCCATGTGTGGGCCCCATAACGAAAGAGATCGATGAAGAAAACGCACAAATATAAGTTGTTTAAAAATAACGACGTAGTTATTCAATAATCATCGTTAAAATACCTTGTGGTTAAAACACAAGAAGACACCAGATTGCACCAATTATCGATTCTTACGTAAGAAGGCACTACTCAATAATGGTTACAAAGAATTATTGCTCAAAGATTTTATCGAGTTAATAATTGTCATATTGATATTTTATATTGTCAGTTGTTTCAATAAATCACATTACACAAGATTTTTATTATCGGGCTAATAATTCATATTATATTAATAATATTATTAGATAACATTATCGCAATGTCTAGAAAGTTCTGTCTAAGGAGAGGTTTGGTCACCTAATTGCGCCGCCAAGAAGAAGAAATTTTATTGAAAGCCCTCTTCCTCGAACCGCCTCGTCACAATATTGTGATTTCGTAATATTATTTGTGAATAATTAATTATCGATTCATATGATGAGAAAAATATTGATTTTATGTGGATATGTATGGAGAAAATTTTTATTGTGACAATTGTTGAAAATTGAAATTTTATCTTTTTCGATAAAATAATTATTTAAATATATTATTATATTTTAATAATATAATAATGGTGATATTTTTACAACGAATGTGGGATATATAAGTATACGAGGAGGAGGAGTATTTTTGTTTAAATAAATGTTTAAAACATGTTAAACATGCTCATTGGACCCCATTTATCGACCGAAATTTGATTATACTTTGTAAAATCGTCTGCTTATGAATTTTTTGGCCAATTTCTATTTTTCCTCGTCAAGACTAACGGTAATTTGTTGTATATTATCTTAGTCATAATATTCTTTATCGAAGCTAGTTGAGCTCAATTCTTTTCCTTTTTGTTCCATTTTTCTCGTGAGGCTAAAAATATAGCGAAGATTTAGCTTCAGGTATGGAATGAAGGTTCTAGAGAAAGTTGTTTAGTAGTCCTCACCATTTTTGTAAAATAATGTATCAATAAATGTGATGAGGATTTCTTTGAGTATAGATATTGTCTGAAGATAATATTTGATTTAAACTCACGCTTTATCGTTGTAATAATAAAGTTGTAGTTGCTTCGCATCACGATTGACAACTCTTAATGGGTGATGTATACCTATTTTGGGGCGCCACATTGGTATCGTAGCTTAGGATATGATCTCAAGGAGATCGAGGAATAGAACTAGGAGGGAGAGACGAGTAAATCCTTCGCCAAAGTGTGTCCTACCTAAGCTTATTTTTAGTTGGTCAAGATATAAGGATATTATGTGATATATTGATTTCCTTAATTAACCCTTGTTTATGACGAAGATTCGAGAATGTCGACCGAGAATATTAACAATGGAAATGAGACCTGAGTGGAGACGCTCAGACTCACCAACTGGAGGAGAACGTGCAACAGTGGCAATGTTCCTCCCGTGGAACAACACCATTGAAAGAGATGATGAACGAGGGGATGTTTAGAAGTTTTT